>VZSV01000180.1:592724-751954 GCA_013398735.1 Nothocercus julius | reverse complement strand
CTGCACTATTTTACTTGAATGCTCTTGTGAAGTAATGGGGCTTCTGTGTTTTTTTTTTTTTTTTAAATCAGATTTCATTTCCCAGCAATAATTTTAATGGCTATTTTAAACCAATTCCACTCCCTTAAGGGATGTTGGACTCTGATAAAAACAGAACCATGAATTTGTTTTCCTATACAACAGAAACATGCTTTAGCAGTAGCAATTTCTTTTATTAGCACCCTGCTGTTCAGTTTATTAAGAAGAAAGAAAAGAGAGAGAAAAAAAAAAAAGGAGTTCTGCAAATAGATAAGAAAAAAAAATTACCCGTTGACACACTGTGATGAAGAGTAAAATTAACACTCTCCTTGTCATCAGCGGAGGCCAGGTAAGCAATACTAGTTAGACGGCACCTATCCATTTGGCAAGGAATAAGCTATTTTCCTCCTACAGAGCAGGCAAGGCAGGTAGCACCGCAGCGAGGTGCCCTTGCTGCCCAGGGCCCAGCGCGCAGCAGAGTGAGGAGGAGCCTCCACAAAGCAGAAGCAGCTACATCTTCCAGAAAAATGTAAGCATCACCAGCATCCACAAGCCTTATATATTACTGTAAACAGAAGAAAAACAGTTATCACCCACATTATAGAGACGCAACTAAAAATTAATTGACTCAAGCAGCAGGGACAGTAAAGACTAGTGCAACCTGGAAGCTCTCCACAGAGACAGGAGCTCTCGCTTTGGGCCACGAGGCACCGGTGGTGAAGATGCTTGTGAGTAGGGAGGGAAATTAAGCCCTCTCAGCTTAACTGCATCAGGGAAGGGAAAAAAAAAACAGGATAGAGCAATTAAGCTGATGGGAGAGCTAATGTGCCTCAGCTGTGGCTCAGGGAAGCTTCCAGAAGGGGGCCGGGCGGGGCATGGCCGCTTCCCGCCGCTTCCCGCCTCCTGCTCATCACCTCGCTCCTAGCAGCGATGGAGATGCCTGGAGCGCTCTGGGATCTGGTCTTTGCTTGCTCCGTTTATTTTTCCAATTAATTACCACAGATTGTGTGGCTTCTTTGTCTCTTCCTTTTGTTCTCCGGGGCTTGGGGCTTTTCGAAGCCCTCCTACGCGTGCGCCCCCGCGTTACCCGGCGGGAACCCCGTGCTCCGCGTGGTGCCCTGCCCAGCTCCCTAAAATGGCGGTGGCTGGAGCAGGCAAAGCACCCGCTCAGCACCTCCGCTTAGCGCCTGCGCCAGACTGAGCTCATCTTAAACGCTTTCACGTGTAATTTCACAATGTTTTGGATGTGCCTCCAAGACCAGTATCAAGTGGGTCAATAAGGAAAACTGTTTTCACACCCTGTGCACACCTGCCAGAGAAGGCTGCCAGCACACCAGGCTGCCGAGCTCCGGTGCTTTTAGGTCATCCAGGAAGGCTTTTAGCAGCACAGCTTGTTTTAGTTCACCCTCAGTGTAAAATCTAGTGCTCTCAGTTTCTTAAGGTAAGTCGTTGGTGCTCCATAACTGGAGCAAAGTGGCACTAAGTGAATAATCTTGATGGTTCAGTTTTGATGACTGGTGATATATTAAGCCTCCCTAACTTGACTGGGTCTGCTGGAATTTCTGCAGTTTTGAAGAACATTCACGAAGACCCCAAAGCATTCGGCCTAGCAAGGCTGCGCACAGGGGCGGTTTGGCTCAAGGTAATGCTGCGACTGCGTTTGCCTCTTGACAACAGATGGTTTTTGAAGCGCAGTAAGGAAACAGAGGCTTTGGAGCGAAGAGAAAGGATTCGTTTATATAATGTTTTAAATACAAGCTTTAAAATATGAAGTGTGTTTTATATATAAAAAAAAAAGAAGAAATGGGTAAAATTGGAATGTGACTCTTCAAATCTGATACTCTTATCTCTAACACTGAATGCTAGTTTATGCAGTGTTTGTATAACTAACTTAATGTTTCTTTCAATAGTTTGTTATCAGTCTGCTGCACATTTAATGATTGATTTACACTTAGAAGTCTTTATGATGCTATAAACTTTCTTAGAAATGGTTTACAGATGTTCTTACCTGAAGAAACTGTAATTGTTGTCATTTCAATCCAAACCTGTAACAGTCTGTAGGCCTACAGGCATCTTTTCCCTGTCTGTATTTTACTCACCATGTTCTGCATTTGTAATTTGTCCAGATTCAGCCACTCAATTTTATTCTTCACAGAAATAGTTCATTTTACAATTATCGCCAGCCAGATGTCTTTCTCTGACCGAAACACTCCTCAGCACCTGTTAAATTTCCCAGAATAATAAAAATAGTATCTCAGTAAATTTGATAAATTCCCAATAAAGTTCCCAATAATCAGTTTCAGTGTTAGCTAAGGTGAAACTTAAGGAATGGTTTAGATATAGCAATTGCATTTTCTAATTTTTCCTTTTATATTGTATAAGTGTTTGTAATATGCCTTAAAATCAGCATTCTTGAGAATGCATCCATATAAAGTAGGGTGTCTAAAGAACTGGTTGAATTTAAAGACATGTTTAAAATTCAGATTCAAGGTAAAAATCTCCTCTCAAAGACACTGTGGCCCTAAACTGACAGATCATTTCATTTAGTAGCAGGCACAAGTAACTGTTTAGTGACTGTAGAACTTTGATGATACCTAGGGTATCATTTTTCCTTATATATGTCATGAACATGGGAAACACAGCTGGAAATATCATTGAGTGGGTATGAGAACCTTTTACCTAGTTGTTTAAACAATTTAATCTTACTATGTGCTGATGTAACTGTGAAATGTGTTCTTTTTGCATTCTTAATTAGTATAGAACAGATGGTGAATCTAGTTTAAAGCAACAAACTATTTAAAAACTTGGTGATTCTTCACTGTTAAAGAAGTTAACTGTTTTGTATGTGTGGGAAGAAAATGAGACTTTTTGTTTATCTGTTTCTATCATAGCATCCTAAATAACTTTAGTGTATTTTCAGTTACTTACAATGTTACTTAGAACTAAAAGCTTCTTGCTGGTTTTGAACAATTCCCAAAGAAGAAGCTACCTGGTCAAGAGTATGATTTTCATCTAATGAAAAGGCGAACAGCTCGTGACGTTTGTAATACAGAATACCATGAGCAGCTTGTGAGCACTAGTTGAAGACTTAATTTTCAGATATATTGCACTGATTATAGCTACAAGACACTTCTTGTTTTTACATTGCAAATAAAGGGAAGGGAATTTCTATAATGCATCAATGGGAACCGGAATGAGAAATCAGCCTGCATGACTAGCCAAGATGTTGAAAACCATAAAAAAATTGTTTTTAGAATGAGTTTGGCATCATGAGGCCAGTACATGTCTCATGAAAAAAGCTTGAAAGTACAAGAAAGTCGATGTTTGCATCGTATATTAACAGTTAAAAAGCTGGCCTCCTAAAAGTGGAAAGAAAAGAATTTTTAGATTATGCTGGTGGGAATCATTGACTCAGTTATAAGTAATTAAAAAAAAAAAAAGAAAGAAGAAAGAAGAAAAAAGAAAAAAGGCAAACCATCTAATTCACTTTAGGATTTGTCTGATAGATAATTATAGAACATGATTTTCCACTGAATAGATTATTTACGCTACTTTTTTCAAACACCGTACACCTTCATATGATTAATCTGCCCAGGCTAACAACTGTACTAGGACTCAGGAGACTTCTATTCCTGGCTTTTTTTTCATTCCAAGTGGTTATTCTGGTAGATAATACATAGGAAAAAAAATGCTGGGTTGGAAAATAAAATTGCTATTTCGCCTCTTCTTATAAGAGCAAAATACACAGATGGAAAGAACTGGATATTTTGAGAAATACCACATCATTTTTAGATGTTAATTTGGGCCATCATTCACATGGAGAATTTCTAAAATACTTCACTGTTCAGCTTTGTACCTACAGAACTGCCTGACTGATTAATCAGGTAGGAAGTAACAGTTCATGCAAATATTTGTCCATCTTCTAGAAGAGAGAACTGGGGATAAAATTACAACAAGCATAATTCTTCATTCATTGCAGAAAGTTGTATGATATAAAAGGATTATAAAATACTTCTGATAGCAAAGCTTGATTTTGCTCTAGTCTCTTAATCACTCATTAACATTTATAAAGTCCTATCAGTATATTTCTTATACCATCATACCATTTCTGTGCCCATCTTCCTTTTCTACGTTCCTCTACTGGAAGGAAGGATTTCTACGGAGATGACTGTCCTCCTGTCACCCAGCTGAGAGCCTGGAAGCATCAGTTCCAAACATATCCTTTTCAAATGTCATTTCTTTTCTCTGCTTGATGTGTATCTGCCTTCAACTCTGCCTTAATCAGTGCTTCTTAACAAAGCCAGAAATAATAACTAACTTCAGGGCTCAGGTCTTCAGGCTACTTCTGGACATCTCCCTGATATGCATTTCTACAATGTTTCATTCTGTCAGAACTAAATGAAGTAAATTTTTGATGAAATATTAGGTTACTAAGATAAACGTAAAATCCAGAAATGAAAATTACTGAAAATGCAAGCAAGTAGTATTTTATATATAACAAGTATTAATTTTAAACTTTGAGATTACTATGTACTTTTCGTATTCTGCACTTCATTAAGCTGTTGTAAAGTTGAGTGTTCCAGTGAATAGAGTTTTAAGAAATAAGTAACTTTTTTGTTCTTGATAAGTATGTGACAAAAAGATAGAATCATTCCTTACATAAAATATATATTAAAAAAATCCAATAAGGATGAGTCCTTCAGTTATTTAGAAATCTCAGGTTTTTGTTCAGTTTTGAAGCATTTTGCTATCTGGGACTCAGCTTAACAGAGATCCTTTTGAATCAGATGGAAAAAAAAGTTGTCATCATCATGCAACATAATCCTTGGGATCAGCATAGCAATCAGTTCTCACTTCTTTGTGCTAGAAGCCATAAAGATGTTTCCTCACCTGGGCATACATTATATTAGAATTCAAAAATTCTATTTGAAATAATTATGCTCAATGAACTAAAATGAAAAACAACATTCAAGCAATCTTTGAGATTTTTCTGAGCAATTTTGTCAATGCGTATGTAACTGTACCTCTAGATCTATCTTGGAAATTGTCAGCAATCTCTCTGGGAGTGTATTTTAGACATGACACTACTTACTGAGTGTGTCACTATTTACTGAGATTCATCATTTGCATATCTTGAATAAACTGATATTTAAACATGCTCCAGTTCTTATAGTGTATAAAGACAGCTTATGTTTTGTTTGGATGTTATTATTGTCAGCTACGTAAGATACTTGATTTATTTTCTGTAGAGCAGCCATGCTTAAAATGTACTCAGCTGAAGGGTTAAAAAGAGAGATATTTGTGGTGTGCCTGAGTACTAAAAATCAGAATTGCGTATGAATATCTGTGTCACCTGCTGCCAGTAGCTCTTGGCAGAGCGCTCTGAAGATGTAGCGATCTACATCTGGCTTTCAGTTTAGACTATGTTTGTTATTTGGGTATCTATGAGCATTTCTTTATGGCCATCTTCTCATGTGTATTCTCTAATACTTTCTGGTATAAATGTAATTCTTATTTTTTTCTACCGTGCCATTCATCCACCCTACAGTTTATAGATATCACTTTGTTAATTAGAGATTTTGAGAGGGTTTTTTTTGAGAGTTTTTTTTTTTGATGTGTTTGAAAAGGTCAGCTAACAGAAAGTGAGTTTGCCTGGGTGACCTTGCTGCCTTAGAAAAGTCTGGTATTGATACATTCTAACACTTTGTTATGAAATGACATCTGAAGGCTTCTATGCTCAACAAATTATTACCGAGAATACATGTTGCTTTTGAATTCAGGGGATGAGGTGGAATTTAATATTCATTCAGAAGTACTCAATGCAATTTACATGGACAACCAAAAATAATGAATAATATATTTATATCATCCATTAATAACCATCCATTTAAAAGTTTCATCCTAATGCATTCTGGAAGTCTGCAAATTAATTATGCAAAACTCTGAATGAATATAAAATTGAAATGCTTAAGAATTTAAATGATGCAATTAAAAGCCATTGCATGTAACTCAAAGTTATTTTCTTCTAATACTTAATCATCAATCTTAATTTCTGTATCAGCATTTAGGAATGAATCAGCTCTTATATCTTCAAAATACTGGAAGTTTGAGCAGCGGCTAAATTTCTATTGCCTCAATTATGTTCTATTTCCAGGCTGAAGTTTAAAATCTTTATTGAAACAGAAAGGATATTTTTAAGGACAGATTACAATGGTCATCAAAATGAGGAGTGCAAAATTAATGGCATCAAGCGTATTTAAAAAAAAATAATAAAAAAAATTATTGTATGTACATTTGGAATTCTAGGAATCCAATTCTGTGGCGTAAGCAAATGAATGCATGACTAATGATTGTTAAGGTTTGCTAGCCAAATTGTCTGGGGGCTCTATGTGAATGTATGCATGTGTATATGTATATGCATACATATTTTTGTTTAATTATTATTGCTTTTAGTAGCCTAAGTAGCTTTGCATGATACTTTCTCTACCATAATATATTTGATGTTATGTAATAAACAAGCCAAAGCTCTTACTGGTAACGTTCCTTCTATTAAATTTTAAGTGCTTGAGTGTTACACACAACTTTGTGTTAATGGAAGATGTTTTTTTACACACACACACATGTGTGTGTGTATCCATGCATTATGTTATATTCGTAAGAAAAATTTAGCATTTATTCAAGATTCTGATCAAGATAATTTTGTGGGCTGATGTTATTGAAGTTTCTGTATTATGTTTGCATCCATTTACTGAAAATAATTTGGCTTTATTAAAATTCTGCTTTTATTCTGAAAGCAAAGTAGTGAGTTCAGCAGGTTTTAATGTGTTAAGAGTTATGTTCTTGGTAATTAAAAACGGAATGTTTTCTTTCTTATCTCCTTAGTGAACAACGTACTGCAACACTGAAACATAAGAGAAAAGGAAACCCTCCTCTGATGTATGGATATTGAACGAATGTTATAAAATGGCATTGGACTCCACTGGAAAGGTAATCAATGTCCCAAGTTCAATCATAGAAGTGAGAGGAAAAAGTTCTGCGAACTCATCAGACATACAGGAATAAATATTTAGCTTCCTTCCTCTTATCCCTTGACACCAAGACTTTTTGAGTACAAGGCATTAGCCTTTGCATTAGTTTATTGATCTTTTAATAGAAGGTCTAACTTGCTTCAGGGGCACCATAAATACAATATTGCAAAAACCCTGCAATATCAATATTCATTTATTTTTATTGATTAGTTGCCACTTCTAAATTCTGGATGCTGAATTAATGTATGCTAAATAACTACTTGGATTAATGAAGTTAAAATTGGCTCTACAATTTACACATAGTACAGAAATGTTTTCTATTACAAAAGTAATTATTTCTTTTTCTTATAATACACAATTACATGTTTAATTTGAGTTATCCTTGGAACTTTAACAGAAGACATAGAATAACAAAACAGAAACTATTTGTAAACTTCCATTATTTGTAATAGCATACAAATACATCCTACTTACATTCTTACTTAGTCTATCACTAAGCATTGGAATTAGTCAGTAGATGAATTTGACCATTAGAGCACAATCTAGAAGGTGAAGTTTTAGGCAAGTTTGAGATGTTGCTTTTCTAGGTGATTATTTTGGCAGACAAAAAAGTACAGCCATTTCCGTTTTTGGTCCATTACTCACACGGATATGCAGTTAGATAAGCTGTAACACAAGTAGGTGAAGGTATTTCTATGTATCTTCCTGAAACAGGGTCAAGGTGGTATGGGTATTCTTCCTTATTTCTCTTTACTCCTTTGTGTTTGTCCTTGTTTCATCTCACACCACTTAATTTTCATTTAAAATTTCTTCTTTATGCAGTTTATATAGCATCCAATCAGACAAAGTCAGTAAAAGGAAGCCAGAGTATTCAGAATAAGTTATCTCTACTCAGATAATATTAATATAATGTTACTTCTTGTTGTTGAATGTTTACTTTAAGAGTTTTCAAGAAAGTCCTAAAGCTAGGGATGCACTTGAATATAGATCAACTTTTTGGATGTTTTCTCATTTAGTAATACAGTGACACATCCCCAGATCCAAATAACCTTTTTCCTACTCTAAATGAGCAATCTCAGAGCTCTCTGTATTTTTTAAAATAGGTCCTGGTTAATATTTCCTTCAGTCCTTCATTCCTTCACCGTTTTGGCAAATGCAAAGTGGGTATTTCTGAGTTCTTCTCCAAACCCTTCTGCTCAAAGTCTCTAGTCAAAAATGAATAAAACTCAGTTGTAGGACCAAATCAGGAAGCAAGAAAAATACACAGAAAGATTCTGCAAGATGCAAAGTCCTAGTGAGAGAAGAACAGCTGTTGGTCTACAGAGATGGCCTGGGACCCAAACCCAGATGCTGGATGAGTCGCTAGGGATCTATCCAAAGGCAGCATAACATGCAATAACAGAGACTTTTAAAACATGCAGATAAAAGAGAATGCTGTGACTAGATATAAATTTTAACTGTAGCAACCATGTTGTTAGAGCTCTGTTAAAAACGTAGTATGTGATGGCAATCTTACTAATCTTACTATTTGATTAGTATTGAAATAGTAATATAAATTGTATGACCAATTTTTATTAACAAAATATGGATTGCTGAGCTGTCATAAAATGCACAAGGATTGTTATTTCTTCAAGATCAAAACCATGCATTATTTTCTTCAGAGTATCGCACTTTGCAAGGTGGAACTGCTACTATTGATTATCCAGTAATTTCAGTTAGACACCAAAGACACAATTTACGGCCTTAGATTCTGGGCTGGCCAGTCCAGTGCACCCTTAAGCAACTGGAGAACAATATTAGCTTGTGCTAAGGAACCAGTCATCTTTGTATCAGTGCCAGACTTGCAAAGCCACCCTTGATGATACATAATACCTTTGACTAAATATGGTCATAGCGTTCCTGTAATGCCAGCTCCACTGACAGTAGTAAACCAATTGCTGTGAACATGTTCAGTATGATCTTCATTGAAAACTGAGACAAAATCAGAGATGAAGGTGGATTTAGATTCCTTTCTAAAGTATGCAAAGTATTTGCTCAAGATAACTTTGCTAGTAATGTAAGATTTGAGTGTCTTTCGTTGAAAGAGAGGTTCTTACAGGTGTTCAACCTCACTGCAGTTTTAAGTTCTCCCTATTTTCATTCATTTCCTTGTTGAGAAATAGCCCTGGTATCTGTTAGGCGTCTTTATCTTCTGCAATATTTTTACATACCCTTCTAAAACCTCTAGGCGCTTTCGACATAAGTTGTTTCTCTTTTAAACATATATATTATTATATCTTATGTCCATCATTGTTACAGTAAATCTTTCCAAGCGTAACGTGAACTCAGACTGCCAGCAGTTTAAAATCTGTGCTCTGCAGTGGTGCACACACAGTGAGTGGTGCACACTCTTACTGCTGAAGAATATTGCACAAGACAAGGCTCAGCTAACTTCTTGTGACAAAATTTGTGAACTACTAACTTTTAGTTTACCCTTTGCCTTTGATTTTTTTGCTCCTTCTCACAGAAAATACAAATTCCCTTGAATGTAAAGCTTAGATGAAACAGCTTGGGCTTTAAGCTGGAGAGTCATATACTCAAATCACTAAAAGCTCTGTAAAGCTTAGGCCAGCTGGAACAACAGGCTTTAATTCAGAATCTACCATAATAGTCTCCTTGTTTTCAGAATATAACTACAAATATGTTTCTATTTTATGGCTCTGTCTTGTGTGTAACTTACCTCTATCATATGCTTAGATTCTTTCCTTGCGTTTCCTCTGCCATCCCCAGCACATGACATGGAGATTAAATTATAATATAAAGGATGAAACTTAAGTATGTTTTAGTCCTTGTAAAAGCTACCTAACAAAAAAACCTTAATCAGCTGGTTTTTGTGAGACACATATAAAAGGAAATTTTAAATGGGTAAGTGAAACAAGCAATTAGGTCAAACTACAATCATTTTCATGTGACTAATATTCTATCTTAAATATGCATGCATAAAGCTGCAATTTACAATTTACTATTTATATAAATGCTATTAACTGAAGAAGCAAATTACATCTCCTGTTTTGAACATGCTGTTTGTGCTGAATTTTATTAAGACTGTTCCACATTCTGTACAAATGCATTTTTGCACTTACTGCATATTGACATTCAAATGTAAAAGATGTGCCAAATGTGCCTACTCCATGATAGGGTGCAGCAACCAAGCCTTAAGAATTTCCAGAAATAGCAATCATATGTTTGAGTGTAAGATTTAGTTACTTAAATGGATGAGTTTTGTTCAATATAATACATTGAAACATTCAGTTTCAAAATTGTTAATAGAACCTTCTGTGATATGTGTTAATAGGACCTTCTGTCACAACCATGACCATTTATCCCATGGGGAAATAATAGAACTAACAACAAAGATAAACTTCCCAAACTTATTCTCAGTCCTACTAGATTTTGCGATGAGCTAATTAATGATGGTATATGTCAAATTATTTTTCCTAAATCTGATATATCTGATATACTAATGCCTGACATTGTGTTACAATAAAGTAACAACATTAATTTCTATCATCTAAGCATGCTCTCACCTTAAATGTATAATATTCAATAGAATAGGTTTCCAGAAAATGATAACAAAATTCCAAGCCAGCATATAAAATATCTGGTTGAGTCAAACTTTCATTTTTATGCACTGTTAAATTGTAAGATGCAGGAGCAATGACCTACTAAAAGTTTTGTTCGGCAGAAAAACTAAAAATAGGACTGCTTGCACAATTGGAAATTGATGTCAAGATCCCCAACTTCTCTCTGATAAGTAGTGATATACGGATAAGACAAAACAGGATGCCAATGTTATATGCCACTCCATGAAAATGTTGTTGTGGGTTGTTGCGTATGAATAAAAATGTCACAAATAGCTGTGTCACAAAATAAAGATCCTCAAGATGGATCTAAATTGACACCTACTGTGGAAAGTAGTGTCATATACCTCCTAAGCCTAGAAGTGAGGGCAAATTAAAAAAAAAAAAAAAAATCCAAAAATCCCGTGGCAGCTGAGTCCCAAGACAGAGCAAAACTAGAGATGCTTCCATTGAACAATATTGATGCTTATACGTAACTGACATTGAATATCTGAAAATTTCATGGCCCTATAAGACTGTAAGTAGAAAGGAGGCTGGTCCCTAAGGCTATGTCTGTGATTTAGTCTACCTTAGCATAATGTAGATCCTGGGTATATCCTGACTTCGTGATGGCAGGAAATCTCAGCTTCTCGTTCTTTCATCCCTGAACCAGACAAAAAAAACGAAATATAAATACCTGAGAGCTAGGGAAATGGTGTGTTTTGCACAAGTCCCAGCTTAACAAGGACCCAAACAAGACCCAGACGTGTACTAAATTAAGAAACAGAAACTGGAAGCCTTGGGAACACTTAAGAATCATCTTATTTTCCTAGCAGCACCATTTTACTTCTTGTCCTGATCAGTTTCAACCAGCTGTTTTTTCAGGAGGTGATTTTCCATGACTAGTCAAATATCTATAAAGAGGGACAGGCATTGGGTCAGCCAATGGTAAGATATGTGATCAAATGTCATGGTTAATGCTGGCAGTTAATTGTATACTATCTTGTAGTCTCTCTCAGAAATAGGCCAATCAAGGTAGTTTCTACCAGATATGAATCTCGTCTTTTGACTTCTCAAATATCTTAGAAATATATATGGCTATGACATCTATTATTAGATTACATCAGCCATGCTTAGTACATTGTATCATATATTATAATGTGACTGATACGGTCTACTTTACAGAGCGCTTGGTGACTTATTAGCTAGAAAAGAAGGGAGGGGAAAAGGTCATTTTTTGATACTAATGTCAAAGAAAGCCTTTTTTTTACAAGAACAGCTGGTTTAAAGGATTATCAAGATTTGAAAATGATTTATTGTAAGATAAGATTGAGGTCAGGTGTTTGTGAGCCTTAAAAGATAATTAGTAAATGTGCGAAAAAGTATTTTAGAGGTCCTCTGGCATAAGAGTATGTTCTGCTTCAGCATGCGCGTGTGTTCAAAGGGGCTTGCAGGCCTCACTTGGGCACAGGGTGGAACAACCGTGAGCTGTTGCAGCAGCTTTGCAAAGCACAGTTCTCAACAGCTTCTCTTTCACAGTGCCTGTCCTGCACCCCGATATGGAAACACATCCTGCTCTTGTTCCAGCAGACTTTGGTCAGCTGAGCTCTGTGGAGAACCGAGTGCTCTGATTGTTGCACAGAGCTGCACATCCCTTTCAGCTGCGTTTTATTCCTAAATCAGGACATTCCTCTTGGCCTCTTTTAATGACAAAACACTCTGTTCCCCTCCATATCTCACTGAATATTTACTTCCAAAATAAAATGTAGATAGATTACTTAAACCTGTTTGTTTTCTAGATTTAATCTCTTAAAGGATGTTTCTCCTTGAATTTATCCCTGATATAGGACTTGCAGAGTTTAGATCTTTACTTTTTATCTTGAGATCTGTTATTGGCCTACTGAATAGCATAAGCATTTTATTTCATTATTCTATGCCATAGTTACTTAATTTATAATGTAGTGATAAGATGCTTCCATTGTAAATTGCTTTGGGATCTATGGGTAAACAATTTTCTGTGAAATATTTTTATTACTCTCAGGAACAAATGTAAATGAAAACTGCAATCATATCGACTGTCTTTAGGAATTTTTCTTTTTATGTCCTTAAATCATGTAGCTGGCTCTTGGTCTGCAGCAATACCACATGCAATGACATTTCTCAGAAGCCATTGCTGTTGCCAATCCATGTAGTAGTATTTTTCCTCATTTCCATTCCCAATAAATTCAGTTTTAGTGAGTCAGGCAGCTCTTTCCCAAGATGGCTTTTTTGATGATGGCTTTGGAAGGATGGCTCTCTTTCTAAGAGAGATCTGCTGTGCAAAGCTCCCATATTTATTGTTTTTGCTAGCTAGCTAAAGATAAGATCATGGTAAGCTGAGAAGGTTTCATATAAATGAAATAATTAAACCAAAAAACACATCTTCAGAAGTATGACAGAACAAAATACCACTCTTGGCAATTTTGTATTCCTATCTTGCAAGTTGTAATAGTTGTCATTAAAACATGATTATAAATCCATGAAAATATGCATGGCTTCCAGATTTATGCAACTCAGGCATATTGTGGTTTGATGTAAAATGTATCAAGCAGTATAGAAATTAACAGATGAAGGCAAATAAATTCTGTTACTAGTGCCATCACAAATTGAAAGTGCCATTCCAAGCAGTGACACAGAGACAGAAAATAGTGGCTCCATTTTCTTACTGTTGCTGGTGTAAGGGCAAGTGGGCAGGATATGGGGTTCTGCCGTGTGCCCTCTACATCAGCAAAAACAATCAAGTGTTTTTAGAATGTTAAAAAACGGGTAGAAGTATCTGCACTAACTGAGAATATTATTTGCATTGACTATTTATCCAGCTAAAAATTTTAGATGATAATCTGTCATTCTTTAAAGGAAGAATCAAAGGTTTAAAATATCGACTATACATTTATGCAGCTACATAGGCCTGAGACTTCATGAAAGTTTCTTTTTCAGAATGCCATTAATTTCTTGTAAGTAATATGAAATGACCTAAGTTGTACTGATAAGAAGGCAGGCTAACTTTGTTACTTTTTATAAATTTGTCATTGCTTTGGGCCAAATTTCACTAGCAGTTCACTAGAAATAAGGTTACATCAGACTAGATACCTATATTGTTTAAAAAAACAAAATATGACTAACTCCGTGAAGGTATGCCTTCTAAACCCCCAGGACTAGTAATTTTTGAAATTTAAAGCATATTTCTATTTAGATTTGAAAGAGCAACTTCACACTCTTATTAACAACTGGCAACATCAAATTCATTCATAAGGCTTTTTCCTTTTAATGTCTACATAATTAATTTCTGTCCAGGATTTGTCTCCTATTAATATTAACCTATTTAAGTTTTGTTACAGCTGGGCCCACTTACATTCAGTTTGGTCCTCTGTGTACAGTTTATCGCTTTGAAAACGCACTGGTTCTTAAGCACGTGCTTAAATTCAAGCATGTTAGTAACATTTGAAAATAAAGCAGTTAGAGGAATGCATAAGTCATTGGGAAATTCATTTGCCTTAAATTAAGCATGTTCTTGAATGCTGTCTAAATTATAGAAATTAAAAAGTCAGGTTTTGATGTACAGCATAGAGCTTTAATTAATATATCATTTAATTGAAGTTCATAAATGTTGCAGAGGAGTCTAAACCAGGAGATTTCATTTGGTTCATGAAGTTTAGGGCTAACAGGGACTCTTGTATCACCTGCTTTTGCTGCCTACACAGCATGAACTCAGTTTAAGTTACTCATCCACGAAGGCTGATACCATTAGGTTTACATGGATTTACAGAAAGACATCCAAGCTTGACTTAAAGACATCAAAGATGGAGAATTTACCATTGTTCTTGGTACTGTTTTTTTCATCACACTTACATGGTATCTCTTATTCACTATTTTCATCTTCTGGCTTCATCCTTTGATTCTTCTTATGCTTCTACAATTTTAGAGCTTTAGTATTTTCTTCTCCTCAAGATACACTGTAATAAAGTCATTTCTGAGTATACTTTTGGGTGAACTAAATAATTATGAAAATTTAAGTCTCTACAAATTATTTTATCAATTCTTGGAGAGTCTTTTTCTCTGCATCTTTTTGCTAATATATGGATGCCTCACCTATATGTAGTTTTGTATAATAGTCACATAGATGCCAAAAAAATGTAAAATCACCTTCTTACTGCCATTCACTTATTTTCTGCCTACTTGTAAATTGTCATTTTTTACTGCCAGATTTTGAGAATGTCGAAGTTAGAACTTATTCACTGAGAAATTCAGAGCCACTGTCTCTCAAGATGCAATCTCTTATTCAGTAGTGATACCCAGAATTTCTTTTTTTTTTGTTCTAAAACTATAACTTGACATTTTATTTATTTACTTTTTAAGAACTTCATTACCCAACCTGCATTTACTCTTCCTCCAAAATGCTCAGATTTTATTTCCTCACCACCTGCCCTCACCTCCCCTTCTTCAGGATGTGCTTTTCTTTTTTTTCTCTTTTCGCATTGCTAGTTGATCTTACCCAGTTTTGGATAATCAGATCAGCAAAGTAGTATTTGTAAACACTAAAAATTTAAATTTATGTTGATGGCTATCTTGCATTTTCAGGACAGTCATGATAACTGATACAACTTACATTTTGTAGTCTCCTGATTGTTTTGTCTTTGGGATATCGGATAGCATTTTTTCCTGTTCTTGAAAAATACAAAATCTATGAAAAACTATCATTCATCAATTTTAGAAATGCTGTTGACGTTTTATTTCTACCTGAGTGGGATTTGAACATATGCAGATCCTGAGGAAAAGTCTTTGGTAGCAGACTTTCATAATGCAAAGAGTATTTTTTAAGAGTAATTCATTCTTTCTTTCTCTTTTGATTCAATAATTTAGGAGAATAAGATCTAATGAAAAGTAGTTAGACTGTCATTCTTCTGATGTTTTGAGATTCTCAGGTTTCTCCCCTTTACCTACTGCATTGAAGTGCTTTGTTGAATATGCTGCTGAAACGTTATATAGCAAAAACTCCAGTGCTGTAATTCTTGATCTGCTGTTCAGAATGACTCCTAACAACATCTTATTCTTTGATGACTAAGTAAAAAACTGAAATCTAATTAAAAAAAAAAAAGAAAGAATTTTCAGCCAAAAATGAGAAAAATCATGCTGACACACGCATTAAATAGTACAGCTCTGAATGGTGGCCTCAGGCAGATAATTACATGTAGAGTGATGGGAATAGACTGCTGAAAACACTTATCAAGAATTGATGAGTTTCTAAAATACATTATAAAACATCAGCTGCTTTCGTAGCTTTTAGAATACAGGAAGCTTTGAAATATTGACACAAATATGCTTAGAATGGCTGTAAAGGATCTGAAACAAAAAAAAAAAAAGGGTGGCTATAAAACTGGAAATACAGCACTGGAAGCAAATTAAATTGCTGAGAAACTTTTAACTGAGCTAGCTTTTATTAAACTGAACTCCTGGAAAATGCACTAATGTATAAAAAATGAGCAAAAGCGTAACTGAAGCTACTGTTCACAGCATAGCATTTTTTATTTTAGTTTAAGTAAAGGACAGTTTCAACAGCTGCAGTGGAATTTTTGTAAACATGACTAACTCTGAAGTGCTTGCTAAAATGATAGCAGCACAGATCTTGGGCCATTCCAGTGATTTGGGAAAATGAGAACAAGATACCATGGGTGTGTGAAGAAGTAGAAAACAGTTTACAAAGAGGGGTACTATTTCTATAGGAACCTCAGGGTGGGAACGTCAGTGGTAAACAGGCTGAGCAAAGCAAAATTTTGGCAGACTTCTCTTAAATGTTGTTGCTTTATTTGGTTGAGGGGGCCACAGGAGTGGTGCCCCTAAAACTGCTCTGAACAAACATGCCAAGATTAATTTCTTTGTAACATAAACCAGCAGTGTAGAATTTATGGGGCTTTGCTGACATTTTCAGCATATCCATATAATATTTTGCCCATGAAATTGTTTTGGTGCAAGTCCTGAGGTCTCATAAGAATGGAGATTGCTTCTGAAGCTGTTGATAAATAGGGAGAACAGCAACTTAGCCAAGCACTACTTAAGAATTGCAAACCAAGAGAAATTTAATTGGGGAAGGTTGTAATTGCTAAAGTTTTCTGATGCATGTGATAATATTGCTAAGTGAACAAAGTACGTTTGTACATCAGCTTTAAGGCACAAGAGCATATAGCTGTACAGTCATGAGAACATTTTGGTCAAAACTTTGCCCTTCAAAATGTAATTAAGTTTGAAATTTTTAATTAGTAAAATCAGCTGTCTCTGTTTAGAAACAAAAGCAGGAAGATACTATGCTAGATTTGTCTGAAGTTAGGAATTTTGTGGACATCTACCAGGCAGTGAATTGGAGCAAAAATCAGAGGGGGAGTGTGTAAGTGTGTATGCTACTCACTTCTCTCTCTCCTTTATCTTCCCGGTAAGATGAATTATGATTAAAGCCTTCTATGTCACAGGTTTCACTCCAAGTATTTTGCAAGGAAGTGATACAAAGGTAGCAGTTTTGCTGAAAGTGTAAAAGGCAAGAAAGACAGCTCTTCAAAGCAGTTGATTAAGCTGTGATCAGGACATATGGTAGTGTTTCCATATTGCTTCGAGACCTGGAAGTCTCCTACCTGGCTGAAGGCTAAGCACTGTGAGTCTTGGACCACAACCAGTGAGAACGAACTGTGCAAATCAAGTCATTATTGCAAGGTTTTGGAGAGTTATTAGTCTCCCAACTTTGAATTTATAGCTAAGCCACTTCTGAGCGGGAAAAAAAAAAACAGATTCTGTGAGTTTCTGCGAATGGGAGCAGCACACGTGCATTACTGCCTTTCCTAAGTCCCACCAAGTTTATTTTGTATCTCCCCTACTCCCTCCAGTAAAGCTTTTTATTTGTTTATGTATTGAGAGGCTGCTGTTGAAGAATATCTGGTGGCTTATTTAATTTCTTATATTTCTGGAATCTCAAGCCAACATGCTTGTTCAATATTTGAACGGAACTTAAAATGATTCAGTTCAACTGCTAATGCTGCTAGTTGCCCCTAACAGAAAAGCAATGCAGAACTGAGAATGCATCATCAGTGTTTGAATGTACTTAAGAAATAGGATAAATTTGTAATTACTTTATTATTATAAGAATTTCAACTGATTTCTCAAAAAGCTTAATTCATGTTGGTAATTAAGAAGATTTCTTTAACTGCAGGATATGTTTTTCTTCTGTAATGACAAAATGTAGTTCAAAAATCTAATGCAGAAAAGTCCTCACAACTTTTGGTAACTATCTGAATAAATGAAATACCTCTTTGATCTAGAAAATGTGCTACAGAAATCTTGAAATACAAGATTATGTCTTTTTTTTTTTTTAATATTTCTTCAGCAAGCCTGGCCAAAATCAGGAAGCAGGGTTGCAAACAAATTTATAGCACAGAAATAAAAAAGTACCATTAGCACCTTAAGCAAAGTTTATATGCATTTCTTTTGAATGATCTCTTTTTCATTCATACTTTTAATAATAAAAATAGATGAGCTGGACATAGCCACACAGAAGACAAATTAGTACCTTACACCAAATGATTCACTAACTTAACCCAAATGTTACCACTTACCACTGTATTTGTTCTCTGAGAGAAATACATATAGCAACTAGAGCACAATTGGCAGGTAGTATGTATTTACTGTTAGCACACCATGATAAGTAATGAAGGTGCTAAGTGATAGATGATTAAAAATATGAAATTGCTCTTCATTTACTGGCCAATGAATGTATAATTCAGTAGGGTTCTTCTAACACATCCACTGAAAACATTGCTTCATGGATCCAATTTTTAGCATGCTTTAACCACAAATGGGACTCCAGAGTTACCACAGCATAGCAGGAATATAGTCCAGTTCTCACTACAGAGAATAAAACACGTGTTTTTTACAGGACTCAGTTGTTGTACACTGGGGCTAGAATTCATTCATTAGCTCTTGACAAATATATTTTGGGTGAGAGCCTTAATTACCACAAACACTGTGAAAATAAGGTCTGATCAATAGCACTGCCATGCTGTATGATAGAAGTGTTTATTAGGATAAAGATTTCCAAGGGTAGGAGAACTCCTGTTGCCAATTAGCTGTCTCCTATATAAACCTAGCTTCAGGATGGGTTATTTCTTAAAACTGTTCACAACTATAAAATGGCAGCATGAACGCCACTTTTCCAAGGAATGACATATTGCTGTCCAAAGAACAGCAGAAAAATTTCTGTTAAGTCTCATATTTGTTGTCCATTAAACTATTGTGCAGACTGGTTTTAAAGAACTTTCACCTGATCTCAATAGTAATCCAGGGCAAGCAAAAAACTACCCAGAATTAGAGATTCTTTATCAAGTATGTGGAAAAGGCTTTGTTTTACTAACATTTGTTGAAATGAAAGAAAAGAAATCCACTAGCATTTTGATATAGCCAGTCATTGGTGATGTAGGGGTAGTTCTCACCTTGAATAATCCTGTGTGCAAGAGATAACAAATTTTAAGAACAAGTTCTTCCATCTTCCCTCACCTGCCATATGATTACTGAATACAAAATATTTGGGGTCAATAAACATGAAAAATTCCATAAACTGACATTACCTTGATGGCTTACTGAATTAACTAAAACCAATGTAATATATAAAGCTTTATATAACAGTTTTCACAGACAATCACAGGCTGATTTGTCAAAATATTTTGTGAGCATGCTTGTTTTTTGATGGTTAGTTAGGTTCCACGGTACTAAATATGTTACCTTTACATGTACAGGAAAATAGCAAAGTTTGAAATGTTCGTAAATATTTATATTTCACTTAATGAGCCTTTTCTTCCTTATTCTTCTGTTCTCGTTGAACAGAACGAGATCAGATTTACAAAAGCAACCTTTCCAGACAGTCCATGAGGCCTTTTCCCAGCACTATAAGCTCAGAGAACTGCACAGTAGGAATTTATCAAACAGCCATCTGAAATCTCTACCAAGTCTGCACAAGGAGTTGGATTTTAATTAACATCCTGCCCTCATTGCTATTTTCTGAGTTGCCATAGATTCTTGGCTTTTTTCTGCCTGTCAAAACTATAGAAAGAAGAATAGTACAAGGGAGGAATTTGTGCCTTCTGGGCACAAGGCATCATGCAGAGACTTCTAAGTCATTCCCGTAGAGCTTATACATTGGCACAGTGGAGATATTGATCTACTGTGGCTGGGTGCCAGCTTGATCCATTGATAGAGAAGTCAACAGCGTCAAAATATAACCATAGTTGTAAGGGTTTGAGGGTGTGAGAATCAAACAATGACCCTTTGAAAGGAACTTTTCAAAAAAAAAAGGGTTGTTTTCCACAAAGTTCCCATGCAGACTTTTGTAAGCTGTGATACGTGTTTTGTACATGTTTAGGTCCAGTTTCAGTAAAAAGTATAATCGATTCATGGTTGAAAGAAAGGGATCAACATTATCTAAAGAACTGGCCTAGTCATATTTTTCTGGCCCAGAACACAAAGTATTTCCTAGTTGCAGGCCACACAAAAATTTGCAGTCCTTTAAAGAAGGAAACTATTGTAGTAATTTTGGTAGATTTTGCAGAATTGGAGATTGTTTTTTGTGCATTTTTTTTCATATGCTTGAGGCTTTCTGGCAGTGTATCATAGTAAATTAAGTAAATCCAGGTTACCTGTAGTCTTCCTAACCTAAATGATCCGATATGTGTCGCAAGTTCTTTAAATATCAGGTTGTGTAAGACAGAGAGGAAAATAATCAGTCACTCCCATAACTTAGTCAAGCCTGGATAATCACCAAGAAGCATTGTGTCAGGAACTGCAAGAAAATGTGGTTCATTTAATCTTTTATAAGTTGGTTAACTGTTGCAGCATTAAAGGAATGACCCTTTCAAAGCAAAATAACCAAATCCATCTGTTGTCAATTTGGTGAGATTTATATATGGAAACTGATATTTTTTTAGCTATACTGCCAGTCTGCTTTCAAGATCGATGCCAATGAAATATTTTGTTTACAGTTTAACCTCCATTTCCCCTAGAATTTGAAGTTTTAATACCAGTAGTAGTTACTTCTCACTCTATTGATCCAACGGTAAAGTAAATGGCAAACAAAAGCAGTTGTATTGCTCTGTCAAAATCCTCTCAATAGAAGCAGAATTGTTTATTAAAATAGGATGCATTGCACTGAATGAAAAGAAAGCTTTGTTTCAAGGATAATGTTTTTTATAAAAAAGAAAGACCCTCACAAAAATTTTATGGGAATAGTACAAGTGTAATAAAAATGTGCTGGTATATTGAATTCTTTTTCCCTAGTATAAAAACTAAAGACGTAATATCCATATATTACATACAGGAAAACATATATAAGATGCATATGTTATAATTGTATTCCAAAAAAATCTTTTTTTTTTTTTGCTGTAAATAATAAAATGGTAGCCTATTTCAAAATTAATTTTATTGTTCATTTTTGCCAGTTCTGCCAAATTCTCTATTGACAGCTGAAATATTATGCTTACTCTCTTTGAAGAATAGTATTTTGTATATATTATATGTAAATAATGTATCTTATCCATAACAAATAGTCTTTGTGAAAAAGATACATGGTCACAGTGAGATTGACACAATAACACTTGGATAGAGGTATTCAGAAGAAAAGGAGAGACAATCTGTTAAACAAAGAAAAGTAAGTAGGATCTCTCAGGGCGATATTTAAAATTAAAAGTATGGTAATATTTCAGCAACATGCCTCATTAACATGATTGGAAAAATTACTGATTTAATGGATTGATAAAATCATTATAGCAACATTAATCATGTTAATTCCACTTATAGGTCAGCTTACCAAGGCCTCTGAGGGCAGTGGGACATTTGCTATTGATTTCCTTAGGATAAGAACAGATCCTTAGAATAATGGGGAAAGTCCTGAAAAAATTTCTTCTTTAAAAGACAAAGCAAGGACTTATATTGTATATAATGGAAAAAAATACTTAGCCCAAATGATGAAAAATGTTTTTCTTCATCCCACCAATTTGAAGACCTGTCATCTGTACCACCTTATTAGCAAATTAGAGATTTGGGCTTGTGCAGCTTTCAAAACCCAAATGCTCTAATTATTCTCTTTAAAATGGCACTGGCATGCTTGAGGCAGCACAAGTTGTTTTTCATGTGGTGATAGTCAATCCGTTAAAAAGGACAGCATCATTCCTTTATAAACATAATCATCTGCCGATGCCTCTGCAAGAAAATAGTTCATGCAATAAATAGAAACCCCACAATATATACAACAGATATGCAAATCATACATTTTAGATTTTTTTCACTTCCAGGGATATTTTTTCAAAGCTGTATTTTTTAGGTTCTCATAAGCCCTGAGCAGGAAGCGAGGCAGAGCTACAGCTCTCTGCGGGAGGACTAAAAAGCTGCCTAGGTTAGGCAAGTCACAAGGCCTCTGACGGAAGGTGTTTGCCTGCACAGCAATGCTGGGTGCTAACAGCGTTGTACTTGGCCATGTGATTGTGAGAGAAAATTTCTCAGGTTTCTCCGTGGGTGTGTTTGGGGTGCTCCATGAACAGAACTATGAATAGTGTTCCGTGAATTATAGTGTTCTATAATTAAAATATTTGAAATCTTTTCCTTTAGACAAATGTGGGCAAAGGTAGAGGTAAATCAAAGACTAGGTTTTGCTATAAAATTTTGCTCAAATCCACCTCAAGGCTTCTCAGCAATTTTGTGATGTATCGGATGATTTTCAAGTAAACAAAACAGGGGCGGTCTCAAAAACAAACCAAACAGCTGAAGTTTACTGGTCCTATTTTTTCCGTGTTGGGGAGTGTGATAATGGGTGCTGTGACTTGGGACCCCCTCTCTTGCAGCAGGAGCAACCGCCATGTACAAACATGTAGGATTTCATTTCATAAACACTAAAACAAGGAGTGGAGCAGACCCTGTGTCTTCGTTGATACTCCTGTCGGTTTTACAGCTGCTGTTGGCAGAAAGACGCATTTGGCAGAATACCAATGTCACTAGGCAGGCAGGGTGTTCCTGAAATCTGTAATCCTGGGTAATTTATCCCAGAATGACCACATTCTTATCCAAGCTTTTTTTCTGTGAAGCTGGAGTCTTGAAAAACTTTGTGTACCTCTGACCAGGCATCCCCTATAGGGCAGTTCACAGGTGCTGTTTAGCAATCAGCCATCTACAACAACTGAGGTCTAAAAGAGAATGTCAAGGTAGAAATAGTGATCCAAATATAGTTAGGCTGGGACACTGAGACCATATTTGGAATAAACATTCTGAGAGATGTTACAGTCAAATTTTCCCTTGAAATAATTTAATAATGAGCTTGTATCACCGAGTTAAGGTTTTAATAGGCTTTCTTCACAGCCTCTGAATCTTCTTGTCTTCTACAGCCTCCTCTAGGTTGTAATTGATTGGTGTTCATTATTGGCATGCCTATATTTGCTGAATCTCTAATTCAGATGTCAGTACAGAAAAAGTGAAGACCTGTAACAAAAATAGCTCAGTCATTTCTGCTTTCAATTTCATCTCCCCACCTCTTTAATACAGAATTAGGGCTGCGTTAGTGTAGGCAGAATCTTTCTTAAGAAGATGCATGCTAAACAAAATAAGATTTAAAATGACATTTTGATTGCTGATTCTTCTAGCTGAGGAGAAGATTAAAAATCACTTAGGTGTCAAATTATAATATGAAAAATAGTATTTGGGGCAGCGGGGCAAGGAGGTGCAAGCAGTGGAGATTGAACAACAGAGTACACATAGATTAATTTGTCCATTAGGATTCCAATAAATGAGTGTGATTCTTTCTGTGGGTTATGACGATCTAATGTGTTTAATGCTGAACTTGACTTATCTTCAGAATTTTTTAAGTCAACTGAGATTGATGTACTAGCTCCACTTGTTTTTCTTTTTCCTTTATTTGAATAAACACAACAGAGTTTGTAAAATTGCATTTTCTTTGTTTTGCAGACCATCAGTGTAGGTATAAAGTTGTCATTGATATGCTGTGAGCTCATGATTTTAATCTAGCCAGAAAAGTTGAACAACTATGTATTTTATGACAATCACAGCAGCTGCCCATAGGAGGTGAGAAGCATAAATTAGCTGTATGTCTAGGTGGTTTATTAACAAACATCTTAATATGAACATTGATCTTGCTGAATATAGCATCCGAGCTGTAATAACAATGTTTGAGTTGTTCTATTATGCCTAGAAGTGCATTTTCATTTACAGAAGATATTGCAGCTGTTGAGCCTCAACAAATAAACAGTATAAGGAGAAATGAGATATGTTATGAGCCAGATTCTCTACTGCTGTAAGTTAGTGTGGCCCTGGTGGCTTTGGAGAGGAGAATCTGGCCTTCAGTCTCCATAGGAGAATGCATGCATAGAGGCATAGGAATAGCCACATCAACTTAGATCACACTGTGGGGCCCTGTGCTATAGTAGTGTTCAAATAATGTTCTATGATCTAGGAGTAACCAAAGACCACTCAGAGCTGCAGACCTGCTGTGTTTTTAATTCTCATGCTTCGAATTTCCTTACAGTGGGACTGTCTAGGCCAAATGCTGTAGTTAGCTGAATGCTAACCTCCTGCTCTTGTGCCTTTGACATTCTTATGGACATAGATATACACAGTTTGTTCTTAAATATAAAACTAAAAATATCAAAGCTTTAACATTTAAAAACAAATGGGGTACTATTGATCAGACTCCATCTGTTTAAATGAAAGCTGCAGAAGTTTCTAGTAATTAATTCTTAAGTGTGGTTCTCAAAGAGTAATTTTATAAGCAGTAATTCATTTTTTAAGGTGCATAAACTAAAATAAGGTACATTTAAAGGGATAGAAGCTAATTGTCTATGCGGAGAAGGGAACAAGAAGAAATCCCTGCAGTTTCGCCAATTGCTTTGGTGCAGACGATGTACCTATAGCGGGTGAAGGGGCATCGGCAGGGCCAGAAGCGGCTCCACAGAGGATGTTGCTGATACCCAAGTCTCACCGGCTGTGGAAAGAGGCTCCTAGTAGCTAGAGAAGGTTGGGCAGGGTTTGCTGGCAGTTCTGTTGCTTGGAACGACATAAGGTTAACTCAGGGCATCGAGACAAGAAACTGCCTGCAAGGGTACAGTAAGGAGCTGGTTAGCTGTTTCTGAACAGTTTTCCATGTATGGTTTTTCTAGTGTCCTTTCTCCCTCAACTTAAAATGCTAAATACTACAATTTGTGTTCAGTAGAAGTGACTTGGATCCTTCTGCATTTCAGTTTGTTTCATAATCCTTTTGTGTTTGAGAAGATTCACTCCTGTAAAATGTATAGGCAAAGGTACCTCTGGTTTGGACAGCTCAGGTACCTCACAAAGGTGATAGATCTCTTTCTCCCTCTGCCACTCACAAGACCTCGAGTTCCATAAATTAAACTAGGGGAGGTTATGCATGTGTTTTATTAGTAGGAAAATAAATCAGAATTTACAGTGATTTAAGGTGTTAACCTTCCATTTCTTGCCTCTTTTTTTTTTTTTTTCATACTTGCTTGTAAAATTAGTAAGAGTTCTGCACTTTGGAAGTGCTAAGCATTTACCCTGCTAAAAGCTTTTATTTGAGGTATCTATTTACTTCTGCCAATAAATAGCAATTCCAGTGTGTTATATTTTTATATAGCAAGGATCAGAATTAATGAACATTTTCATTCATATTCAAATCACAGAAGCTCCCTTTTCAAAACACGTAACTGAGATGTATTAATGAGTAACTATTTATAAGTGAGATACATAAAGACCTAATTTTCATTAGCAAATCTAGTGACCCTGCAAACAAAGGACAGAACATATTTATTCATTCCTGTATTAACTAGAGTAATTTACTAGACTGCTAGGAATTTCTAACCACTAGGAATTTCTCCTAGATATATTGTTAACTGACTTGAAATTTTAAATGATCTCTGCCCTTTAAAAAATGACAAGAAAATGAAAGCTATTTTCAGACATACTTTTTGAAATTTAGAAATATTTCTCTGTATATTTGTGTTTCATTTAGATGTGCAGAGAAAGAGATGGTTTTACTTTTCTGTATAGTACAAAATTATGCTATTTTGTAGGATATGATGATAAATTCTTTTTTTTTCTGCAGATCTTCATAGATACAAATACAGTCAAAATATTTAATAAAAAAAAAATTAATTTATTGATCCCGTTCTGAATTTTTGCAGTAATACAGTTGGGGAAAGATAGTGATCTGACCCAGAGTATCAGTAACTGCTTGCCTGCCAGGACATTTCTGCCAGTATTTGTTGATGATAATAGTTTGTCAATGCTGAACCTTTTTCTCTTCCTCTGACTGTAACCAGCGGGCCATGACTGAAATGAAATGCCGCCCTAAGATGACAAGACTTTTGCTTGCTGTAAAGATGCTCTGTCAGGGAGCAGCCAGGGCAAGCTGCTCTGTGAAGCTGGATCTGAGCATGATGCAAAGCAGGCAGGGACAGTCACCTCCCTGACAAGGGTGCAGTCCCTCGGTACCCAAGCTAGGCAGGTTGGAGGCATCTGGCTGATGTAACCAGTAGGAACCAGCTGCAGCCAAGAGTCCAGTTTGCCAGGGAGGTCCAGTGTGATGGGGCAGATCTGAGGTCAAGCCATGAAGTCAAGTTCATGAGTCAGTGGGATACATGAGTAGGCCTGAGTGTGGCTGCAGTGTAGCTCAGGCAGGGGCCAAGGGTGAGGGCTTCAGCTCCCAGCGAAGAAGGGAGAGCCCCGTCTGAGTCTTCTTTTCCAGCTCTTTCTCTAACAGCTCGCTCTTCACAGCAGTTTTCACCTACATTAGGTATTTGCACTATATCAAACAACCTTGAGCACTGCCAGCTGAATTCCTACAAGTGGGGGGGCTAGTTGCAGCCTCTGGTACCCTGCTGCGCTTTGTTGCTGTGCACAGTTGACAAGCAAGAGTTTGTCAAGAATAGACTCAGCCTGTTTGGTGAAAATCCATTGACAAATCTCCCTTCTGGTATTCAGTGTCCTTGGTGTGATGCTTTTATTTTGGAAGGAAATGGAGCAGGACCTATGCATCAAGGCAGTTGTTGAGCACTTTGTATGGAATTAATGTCCTCAATCAGTGTGGTTGGCACCATGTTTTCCAGATTTATCAAGTTTTCTCCTAGTACATATTGGTACTAGGTTGAACGGAAGGAATCATGAATTTCAGTCGCTTCTCTCAGGATTTTGATGAATACGGGAGATTAAGCCCTGGCAGACCTTGCTTTCCAACCTGTTTTTTACATATTAGTGAAGAGCGTGCTCCAATGATCTCTCTGGTTAATATTCTGAAGTGCTTGGTACTGCAGGAGGAGTGTTCTTTAGGATCACCACACCTTGGAGAAAAGAATGCCATCTGAAATCATTGTTAATGGTAGAAAAATTGAAAAGGTAAAAACAAAGTTATCCTATAAAAAATAAGGACTATGCTAAGAAGTCTTCAGCCATGTTTAGAGGGATTTACAGTGTTAAATGGAAAGTAACAGCTACTTGTGCTCTGTTTCACACAAGCCTTACTGCTCTGTTCAGATAAAAAGCTGCCAGAGTACTCAGAAAACATCCTCAGCCAGGAACAAATCCTTCATCAACAACCTTTTCCAGGAATATGCTTTAGCTGAACAGCATGGTTTGGTGCAGAGGACTTTACTGTGTCCTAGATTAGCTTGGAAACTCCCTCCCTGGAGTGTCTGCTTCAAGTAGATAAATTGGTTGGCATTTTCTTTACCTTATCCCATGGAAGGGTTGCAAAAATACTGTGTATCTACTGCCACAAACTGAAATTTTCTTCCTGTTTTTTTATTTTGGTCATTTGGCTGGACTCTTGCAAAATTGTTTGGAGGAAGTTTTTCATCTCACTGCCTCTTAAAGTTTCTTCAATTGCATATCTCTCCCTGTTTGCAGTCACATGCTTCACACTATGAACCCTGGTTATGAAAAATTAAAATTTTAATAGCATAGATCTTAATCTCTCTGTAAGTATGTTTGTAGATTCTGTGAAATAGCTAAGACACAGTGGATTGCCAGTTTGAACACAGCAGTATATAAAAATATGTCAATCACATATAATATTTAATTTTAATTGCATAAAGGGATCTTAAATGAATATGATTTATTTTTCTTAAATTTTGACCTAATACTATATTCTTGCATCTTGTTTAAGTCTCTTTCTAGTTCTGGCTATAAACATTGGCTAGAGCCAACTCCCCAAAGTCTAAGGCAGATTCCTACCTACTGAATCATTCTTCTTCCTCTCTGAATGTCCTGTTCTGAAGAATTATGAAAGGAAGAATGAATATTTAAAATTAATATAAAATTAAAAGAGCAAGAGAACATCTCAAAAATAAAATTCATTTTGCAGTGTCTCTAGAATAGACAAGATAGACAATAGACAAAAAATATCATTGTTCAACTGCAAGTTGGTGGACATGCAAAATTTTAAGTATTAAAGCACAAACTAAATTCATGAACATCATTCAGCTACTTGTGAACATTCAAGCTTTAAGAACAGTTTGTTTGCTGGCTAAGATAAGAAGTATTCTCCATTCTCCATAGAGAATATAATGAATGCTTAAATTTTCATCATTAGCATGGTCTAGATTACGCATATATGTTTGGGAGGCTGATTCTGTTAGGACTCTCATGAAGTCAAGGGGTACATCTGGCTGCCACCCAACTTCAGGTACAGTTCCAATACGGACACAGTTAAGGGTCAAAAACCTTTGTTCTTTAGTCAGAAATGTCACAAACTGGCCATTTATCAAGATAGTTATAAATGTATCCCAGCCATAGTGTTGCTTTCTCATTTTTCTCTTCCTTGATCCAGAAAGAAGCAATCTATGTGCTGCCAGTTGTACAGTGTATAATTATGGTGCCTCTTTTTTTTTTTAGAAGAAATTTCTTTTTCTGACCAGATGTGTTATCTATGGAGAATATTTCCTAAATTGTTGCATATGAGATAGGATTAATACAATTAACGTGGATCAATAATGTAATCAATTCATAATGCCAAAAATTTGGCATAATTTGTCTTTAAGGGAAAGTACTGAATTATTTCCCTATATAAGTATGCAGATGCTCCTCTGAATTTCTTCTGAATGTTCCTCATGTGTCTAGTCTCTTGTCGGCATTCACAGTTCATTAATTTACAGTATTCTCAGAAATCAATATTTATTTCAGAAAACAGCTGAATCAGGATGGGGTAATTTTGTTTGTTAAGCTGGAATATGAAATCATCTATGTGCAAATCAATGTTTACCACTTAATAGAATCCCCATCTATTTCTACTTTTTACTGTGATCCATTCAGAGATTTACATTTTCATTTGAGTCATTTGTCTTGATATCTTATTGGCGTTTATTCTCTGGTTACATGTGTTGTGTCATAAATGGACGAAATATTCATCCTGAAAATATCTATCCATTTTTATCTTGATTATGCTGACATAATTGCAAGATTGCAAGTCACTTGCAACTCAAGCCTTTCATAAAGCTACAGAAGTTGTTTCTAAAAGCTTGGACACATTTTTGAAACCTTTTAACTCTGGGATGTAGATAATAATTTTATTAGGATATGCTTCAATGTTTCCTTTATTCCTAAACCTGATAATGTGAAATATATGTTGAAATTGTTAACTTATGGTCAGATGAGTAAAAATCATCAAAATACTTTTAAACACCTTACATACCAAATGTTCTTATATATACGTAATATGCATCTGGGTAGTTAGCTGGAAACAAATAGAAATTTTTGTATTAATTTTGTAAAAAAGCAACATTATCAATTGGAAATGACGCAAATGATGCTGATGCAAATAATGCATATAATTAAAAACTCTGGAAGTGTACAAATATTGCCAATTAGTACACCAATTTTCAAATGCAGCTTTACTTTTGTCTTCAAAATGATTCAGCAAAGACCATTGCTCATTCAAACATGACAGCAGACAACTGCTAGAATTACTTGGTATTGTCATTGTGTAAGGCATAGAAAAGACAGCGAAAAAAAAAAGTATGCCCTTTGGAGTAAAGGTCAAGTTATGGATAAATTTTGAAAAATTACACCTGTTTGATTTGATGTCACTATGAACTAATTAGCATGATTGACTATTTTTATTGTTTCTGTGCAAGGTATTTTGTCATTTTACAAATGAGGTTGTATTTTAGAGATAAAAAAAATGTTTAAGAATTCTATTCTTAGGTTTTATGCCAGAATTGTTTTTATCTCCTTCATTTGCCTCTTGTTTTCTATCTGATCATCTGATGCTAGCAGTTAAGAAGCTTATTCTGCATAAACTGCAGTAAGCAATTTCTGTGACTCTATTGATCCTAGAAAGATCATGCATACACTTATCCTAGACAGTGAAGAGTTTTGTTTTTTTTTTCTTCATGACTTAGAATCTGATTATCACAATTCCCTCTGCAATTAACTGATTAAAAGTCTAAATTTACATGTATTTAGTGAGCTACCATATGTGATCCTGATCATTGATCCAATCCACTGTGGTACAGAGCAAACTGATAGTCGATAGTGTATGCACCAACAACTGGGGTAAATGTATGTGATAAGAATATATTTAGCTATAAAACGGTTGCATATACAGGATAATTTTCTCCAGCACAGCCCGTTGGTGAAACGTTTTGCATGCAATTGAAGTAATTTCATAGAGTTTTCAAAGGAATTCAGGCTCTGTTATTTAAGTAAATGTAAGATGCTTTTTGAACCTGAAACTTTCTTTAAAGACCAGGGTTCTTCAGGTTGCATTTTGTACTGAAAATAACATGTAACTCAACAATATATTAGTAAGCATTGCTTTGAAAAGATTGGACTGATTCAGCCTTCCCTTTGCTCATTCAAAAAAATGAGTGAAATAATTGATTTTCCTTATAAGGGACAAAATAATCTGTTTCCGTTTTGTTTTCTTCATTGGAAAAGAAGAAAAAGAAGGAATCAAGGGAAAATACTTAAGTCTCTGTTTCATTTTTGTTTCTGAGCACTGACAAAAGTAATTCTTAAATTTATTTTTTGCTTAGTTTTCCCTTTTTATCCCTTCATTTCACACTCTCAATGAAATGCTTACTTTCTGGACAGCAGGTAGGCAATGAATGTTTCTTTGGAGCGGAAGGCAGTGTAATGGGTCATCTAACAGCGGTTGTCTCCTCTGTTACCATTACTTCATTTTTCTTTGTCATTTTCCTTCAGCATGGATTTGCTGGGGTTCCTTCTCTTTCTTAACACCCTCCTCTTTTCTAGCTAGGATCTGGGATAGGAGCACAGATCGAGCTTGTAATGGAGGAAAGTAGATGTTCATGCTTTCTTTTTGAGTACTGATCAGTGAACAGCTATAACATCTGGAAGTTTATTAGTTTATTTTCGATTAGTGCTACTTTTTAACCAGCTAAACTTGCAAACAGAAGGAAAAAAAAAGTTTCACTTCAGTGCAATTGCATTAATAACAAAACCCAGTCAAGAGAAAATTAAGAGTTACCGAACCAGTAATTTGATTGTTGATTACTGTGTTCCAATTTTGATACATGTAAATAGACACAAATCAGAAGTAAGAAGTTCCTATGACCTACCAGAAGCATCTTGTCTGCTCTTCATATTCCTGTAAGGTTCTCTGAACAGAGGAAAAGCAGAAACTACGTCTTGAGTATTGCCGAGATAGTTAAATTGCAAATGTTCTGTTTATTCCTGAAGTAGGCAAATGAATGCCTTCTGGGACTTCCTGTCTTCTTTTGTTAAACAGCATTACATGAACAGTCAGGCTTTCCTTGCAAATTTTGAAGTATCCAAAGAAAGGTACAGATCATTTTAAAAACAGTTTTCCCACAGCAATGAATTGTGTGGGTTAAGGATACCATTTGAGCAATTTTAACAGACTTGAGATGTCAAATCTGACATGTTGGTGAATTGTTTCCCTGGGAATCTCTTATAAAGAAAATGAAATATACTGATTTTCAGAAGGGAAGCCAACTACTGCAGTGTTTTTTAACATTGGAACTGTGGTCTTAAATGCTCATTTGTGAGAAGTTGACATATCTTGCAATTTGTATATTGTGATTTTTCTTGACATTATCATAGATGTACACTTGTTTTGGGCAAACACTGACCAGTCTAAACTAAGGTCTTAAAACACACAAATTTTTAAAGTTTCATTCTTAGCAAGACGAAGGTCACTTTCCTCCTTAAGAGGATATCTTCCTGATTCACATAGATTAGGGCTAGATGTGCTAAGTAACTCCACAGCCCTTCAAAGCTCAGTCTTTGAGCTTTGTTTGCAATTAAAATGCAACTTCACTGGTATGTTCAGTAAAGCTGCCCAAAAATTATACAGGCAGATAGAAATAAATTCTAGTAACGCTTTCATCCTCTATCAGAACTCTCAGCTTTTATAATCTGTAGGTGGATAGCACTGAAAAAAAATGTCCAACTAAAAGATTAGTTAGACTTATGACTAGAAATTTAAGCTCTGAGATAAGAGATTGTTAGCAGGTAGGCTGAGCTTCAAAAATAGCGTAGACAGTGCTAGGAAGCCGGAGGCTGAGACTCTGTGGAAACCTGAGGACAAAACCACATCAAATGATATGATCCCTGTATGCTTTTGCAACCAAAGTACAGACAGTTATTCTCTGATATTGAAGTGTGCAATGCAAAATGTGAAGCAAAATACAGTATTTCTTCAGGCAAGTAAACTGAAGTAAGTAGTAGTCTGAAGGGGATGCTACCCGAAACAAATATATCAGAAGGCTCAGCTCCTGTGTTTCAAACTTCTGGTGTTTAAGGGCTCAAAGTTCCCAGGACACTTTCATGTCTTTTGCTGCATTACAGAAAGCTTAGGGAGTTACACCAAGTAACATTTACTTATTAAAGCATTTGTATATATCATGTATTTGAAGTAACTTCGTGTTAATAATTGAGAATGACAAAAATACTGAAATATTTAGGGTGCCAAAGATACCTTCTGTTGAACTGCTAAACTTAGTGATACTACTTCACAGCACCTAAGTAGTGGAGTTTGAGAACTGTGAGTTTAGTTTAAGTGTTATTTGAATGCAGTATAGGTAAAACTTCAGATGGCTCAAAAGGAAGTTTCAACTATTTTTATCAGATACCACAAAGGTTTCAGGGATTAGCACAAAAGGAGAATGTTTAGATATAGGTTTTAGTAAGCGTGTCCAATCTTTCCAACAAAACCTGAAGCCTGATGTTAGGCTTTCAGTCAGTGTTACACGTAATTCTACTTATTAGATAACCTTGTCCCTTGATTTTTCCTACAAAATGTTCCCAAGTTAGATTTGCTAATGCTTTTCTAAGCCAAGTTTTAAAGTGTATGCAGAGCTGACTACTTGTATTCCTTTCTACAGAATCAAAACATGCACAAAATATTCCTTTACCATCTAAATGGATAATGGCATTGGGAAAACATTTCACAGCAGTTAGAGCCTGGCTGAATCAACTGCTGGAAACTTTTCTTGACACCTACCACATAACTATACCTCCCGGAGCAAGAAATCAGTCACTAAGTATAAAATTCATAGAGGATCTCTATCTGAGAACTGAATGACAATGACTATGAGCAAGAAAGTCTTCTTGCAGGCTCCAATTCAAGAAACTCTTGAGTGTTGGTAAAGTCGAGGGTGCACTTCACCATTTCAATTTCTCAGCTAGCCTCTCATTTATACTCTACGGACAAGCTTTCTAATCTAGTTCTGCCAACAAAATAGCATTTACTTTTAAACGTATTCTATTTGTTTCACCTACTTTTCATGGTATTTTATGCTACTTTCATCATGTTTGGCTTCCTCAGGTATGCATTTTCAAAATCAGAGAGGTGAAATTTCGTATTAATACTCTGCTGTGAAGTGACTTAGTGCTAGAGGCAAGACATATGAAAAGAACCAGCTGCAGCACACTTGGTGTATATGGAAGATAAGTTGTTCAAGCACAGGGTTCTTAATTTAACAGCTATCTTTGCCTCCATTAGCTTGGGGTATATTAAAATTTCCAGGCATAAATTACATCCCTCTGTTGCTCTACAGAAGTTTGGGAAAAATAAAGAGAGTATTTAAAGATTAAAGTGAGTAACAACGATGATATTGCTCCTCCTTTCTCTGCAGTACAGAGAGCCTGCATACTTGTCATACTTGCACAAATGAGTGTTGATAGTACCTGGCAAAGAGCGCTCGCTCTGGAAGATAAAGGACTAGGCCTCTTGCTCCCGGTTGCGAAAGTCACAAGATGATTCCAAAAGCTTCTGTTGGGAGGAGTCAGGGCAGATCTATGTCAGTGCTCACAGCACGAAATAACATTTTGCGGTATTTTCTCTTAAGTAATAATGATGGGAGATCATAGTATGAACAGAACAGGGGTAGAGGGACAATCATTAGCCCATTTTTGGAACCAATTTGAAGATACTTTACTGACAGTTCCAGGAGCTGCTTTCTTCTTTGTGAAGCTTTAAATTATATCTCGTTGAAATTTAGCAAGATCGGTGATAATTGTTGCTCCTCAGAGAAGCACTTTATTAAAATGGCCTTGTGCTGTTTTCTCTTTCTGGGAGCAGTGTCTGCAGAGATTCTCCTGCTGCTCCAAATTCAAAACTCTGTGTCTTCCACTGAAAGGTGCAAGAGGAAAACTTGGTGGTGTGATATTCTGCTTTCCCCTAACTGTGCTTGTGCTTAATCACCTGGGAAAGCCCTAGGCCCATTACTTTCTTCCAAACACAGAACATACAATCTCTCTCTTGAGAAGATATATATATCTACTGCTGCAAGGACAAGATTTTCCATTTTATTCTGTGGGTGATTTAATGTTCTTTTTCTTTCTGTTTTTTCTGTTCACTATATTGAAATGTTATGGTCCAAGAATTGTAATCCAGCTCATAGGCCACTGCTGTATGTGAATAACAACTCTGTGTGAATAAGGAAGTTCAAGAAATGAAGTGGTAAAAGTATGAGCTCGTCAAATGCAAGTGTCTGTATGCGTGTGTGTGTTTGGGTATCTACTATATAACCTCTTTTCAAAACACAGAAACACTGCCCCTGAAAGTGGAGTTAATTAATCTATACTTTAATTAATACAATGCATATAGCATTATATTACATAATTAATTCATATAGTAACAAAATTAGTTCCTTCTGTGTTTTAACTCTGTAGGCTTTTATAGACTCTGGAAAGTACTTGGGGCGATTTTTCTCCTGATAGTTTCTGTTTCTAAATATGTGAGCAAAGCCTTGCTGCCAACTTCACATGCTGCTCTGTTATACAGTGTCAGCTGCACAGTGGCAAATAAACATGAAGGGGAGCAAATAAGCAGCCTGAAAGACATCAATTTAGATTCTCCGTGTACTTATGAGGCTTTGACCCAGGAAGGATCCTGTGAGTTTTGTGAAGAGGCCTGAAGAGGAACTGGGGGTGTTTCCTCCCCTGCCTCCCGGAGTTCTTCCTACCCTGTCACTTGGTACTATCAAGTATCAGTTCCCCATGTTACATGGTAAATCATTTCAGAAAGCAGAACTCTGGGATTTCATCAACTGTCATTGTAAATTGAAAATTTATGAATGTTGTTGGGTCAAGTCTGGAAAAGACCTGGAAAATAATGGAAAAGACCAGTATCTTCAGATAGCAATCTGTATTCTACTCAGCAGACTGTACTCTTTTTGCAGATATGAACAAGAACAATGCTTATCTTTTCTTCTGACTTCCATTAGTTTTGTCAAGGTAACTCCAGCCTTTTCCTTCCTATCAGCAATAAATAACCAACTGCTTTCAACTGTAAAAAATTAGATTGGTCTCCAAAGGAATAGGCAAGAGGGTTACTAGGAAACTAATAATCCTGTAAAAAGTAATACCTCTAAAATATACTGAGAGTTAAACAATTGTAAGTGTATGGTGTTACTGCAAGGTTACTGCAAGCTCACACACAAGGTTATATTCAAAATAGATGAGTGCAAAAATATCACGATAAAAAGTATTTTCAGGATTAAATTGCTTAAAGCTAAGAAACTAAGGCTGCATCAAGACATAGTATTGATTCTTTCATTAGCAAGAGTAGTGTAAAATTACATTTTAATATGCCACTCTACACCATGAAGAGGTAACAGCTCTTCTGCAGGGACGAGGATCTGCTGACACTAACCCTTTTGCAGGATCAGGCCCTTAGTATACTTACCACATTGCCTGGCTCTAATTGCAGCCTTTTAGGAGCCAGAATGTTTTCTGATGTGCTGAATGTGCTCTGTGGCTCACAAGGTTTCCAAGAAACAAGTTTCCAACAACTCCACCCAAAGAATGTTCAACATTTTTTCCTCTTGAACTTCTCTTAAGGATGGGAATTAACATTGGCTTGACAGTGTTTCTAGAGAGATCTAGGATTTCACTACAGGTTTGTAGTAATATGAAAAAAAGTAGTCCATTCAGGCTGTGTATGTGTTAAAAGCTTCTCACAGTTTATAACATTTATTTCTGCTTAATAGAAAATAGCTAGCTATAGCATTTATCATTTGGAAGACAGGAATAGAACTGGGAAGAAGAAATGGTGGCAATTTTATGTAGCCTTTACAGTTGTCATTTGAAGATCCCCAAGTCTTCATGCTTTTAATACTTCCTTGAGTTGTGACATTGAAACCTGAAATTACCTCTGAGGCAAATGGATGTACATATCTTGCAGTGTATTAGAAAATATGATTACCATGCAATTAAACGAATAATTTATTTAATGAAAGAATGAGTCTTCTTCTGCAACAGGATATAAGTGTTCAATGAAATAGTGTTTCCTGCTAAAAAAGCATTCTTTCATTGACAATTAAATGCATATTTTAGCCCCAGTATGAAATCTGCCCTATCGTATCGCATGCTTGCACATTCATTTTTCTGAGCGCATACTTTCATGAGAGAGAAACCTCGCTATCTTTACCAGTGCTTGTAAGTCTGAGTAGTACAGCTTACAGAACTGAGATCTTTCAGACGAATATATTTTTCTTCCCAGCATACAAGAAAGAATTCAGTACATTCCTCCAATCCACTAATGACTGCATTGAGATAGGCACAGGAACGACTCCTGATTTATCTCCTGTAAATAATGAATCTGTCTTCAACAAGCAGTGCAAGGAGAGGAGAAACCTGAAGAATGCCAAGCTATTCGTTAAGATGGATGTTACAAATTGTTATCATTGTGCACGGCATTAATTAGAGAGCAGTGTTTTCTTTTCTCGGAACATCAAAATCCAAAAGCAAGTAAAGAAAAAGAAAACATTTTAATCTCTTTATTTGTCCACTACAGAAAAAAGCTTAGTTCCTGATGACCTGAACAATTTTACAGTTAAGAGTTGAACGCTAATACCGACAAAGTCAAGGAGGTTGAGTTTTGCCAGCTGGCATGGTCTGAAAAATGGAGTCATATAGTAGCATCGTTGAGACCCTCAAACCATCTCGGGATAAAGATGTGACAGATCCTACTTCTTCTAGTCTCACTCGAAAGCTAAGCATCTATTGGCAAGCATGGTGGGATATAGAAAAGAAGTTTCTGTATGTTAATTTGATAGATGTTTATCTCTAATGGCAGCTGCTCAAGTGCCTTGGCCAAATAAACACCTGGGGTAAGTCAGCATGAATCCAGATCTGTTCTTCTGCTCTTTGGATTAGTTCCCTTGCGTTTGCTGTTTTAATGATGCAGTTCTTGCATTGACTATTTTAAGGAACAAAAATTTTCAAAGCTGAAGATTTTTTCCTTCTTTTTCCTGTGGAGAAAAATTCTCAAAAGAGGCTCATTAAAAATCTTTTGCACTGCTGAGGGTGCACATGCTAGGCTTTTGTTTTTTTCTATTTTTTTTCTGCTAATGTAAAGTGGGAGAAGCAGAAGTATCATTATATTAATGGATTGAAGAGAATATACTTCACTACTACCCAGCTTACAAAGCAAAATATACCAGTATATAAAAATATGATGAAAGAAATCCAGCTGCATATCACTATAACAAGTAATTTATAACTATGTCACATGTAGTTCATCTATCAAAACTCTGCTGTGATTTGGTAAGATAAATAAGACATGGAAGTTTGCTTTGCAGGCTCCATGGTGATAGTGCTTTGGGGATTTGATTTCATTCAGCACCTTCTCAAGAGCAAATCTTGTATGAAACAGAACCAAACTGGTGCTGGAGGCACTCTAAGCACGCTGGATATAGTAATAGTTCAGTACATGTATTAAATCTTATGGGTTAAAAAGAAAAACAGTTTATTGGCAAGCTAGTTTTGTCTTCATTTTAATGATTCTTTAAAATATTTTTATTATATCCAAAAGATCAGACAGTGTTGTCATTTTAGCTCTTTAAAGGTGTACAGTTGTTTTTATGCATTGAAAGAAATAAGATTAACATCAGTACTAGTATTCATGGACTAGAAAATATATTACAAATTAAACAAAAAGTCCATGCTGTATTAGAATCTGTGACCACAAGGCTCAGGGTCAGATATCAGCAAAGAGACACTCAATGCTCATGAGGGGTCAAATGGAATAGAGTTAATAAAGTAAGAAGGGAATGAATATAAATTAACTAGCAATTTTTAAAACCCTGACTGTAAACAGAGCATATTATTGGTTAAATGATGGGAATAAGATTCCTCCTTGTGCTAGACTAAGCATCCTAATACAGTATTGTTTAATATTTGAGGGATCAGAGAACAGGTTCATTTTACCCACTATAAACCAAAAGTATTTTCAAGCCTGCAGTTATTTCACAAGACAAGTTAGTGTTTTATTTACTTTGTTTTCCTTTTGCAAATGCAAAGGAGAAATTATTATGATACATCACAGTAATTCTTTTAATTGAAGTAATTATTGCAGTGATAGTGTGGCAGTGGTTGCTGTTTGCTTGAGCAATTTCTGGCCAGCTTCAAGTTGGGAGTCTTAATACTTTGATTAAAACCAGATGCATATATCAAGTGAGACCTGGCTTTTCATGCTTGACTATAGGATACACTTGCCAGAATGGCTCAATATAAACTGCTTTTTTTTTCAGGCAATATGTCATATCAAGGCACAAAGCCAGAGACTTTGAATCAACTGTCAGAATGACAAAAATCAAAGTCGTATTTAAAGGAAAGGAAATAAATGTTTCCCTTGGATGGAAGATCAAAACTGTTTCTAGCATAAAAAAATACACATTGCAAAGGTCTAAATCCAACTCTCTACATCTGAGTATACAGTAGATCTGTCAGCAGTTATTAGTACAGTGTTGTGCTCATGTCAGCTGTAACAGGCTGCTTTTAAAGGCTTCATTGAAGCCCCCCTGTAGTCAACCTAATACTTCCCAGGGACTTCCATGAATCAGGCACAGATAAGCATCTGCTGTCTTCTGCAGCACCAAGCTCTGCCATTCCCAAAGCCCCTGGTCTCAGCTCCCTATTGCAGTGAGGAAACCTCCGAGAGGCTCTGTCGTGCATGGAGAGATGTGTCAGTCTTGCCAGACTCTGTCTTGCTCTAGAATGTAAAGAAGTTCCTTATCCTTGGGGATGGGATTGCTTTCCCATTGCTCTCTGGCATTAAGAAGTTCTCTCCCATTTTAGAGCTCTGGAACTATGAACACATAGTTATTTGTAAAAGGATTAGTGATCTGTGCCTGCAGATATTTTCCTTCTATTATAAGAGTGTGGATGAGTTTCTTTTGTAGCCTAGTTTTGATATTTGTTGCTTGAGTTATTTATTTGTATCCTTTTTCAGCTATAGTTTTGTATATGTCTCTGTGTTTTTGTCTTTCTTTCTTCATCTACAATTCATTTCTACAATCTTCATTCTTTCATATTTTGTATCAGAGTTACCATCTTCCTGCAGGTTCCAGTTAAAATTGTTCTGTATTGAGCCTTTTACTCTTCATGATATATATCAGTGAGACCACTGCTGTTTCCTTTCTGAATTGCCTATTTGTGCATGAGCATTAGCAACCTTTTGATTTTGAGAAATACCTTCCAGTTTTCTACAGTCCCTGTGCTTTATTTGTTTTTAACTTCCTTCCACTGCAAATCTTTTATTTTACATGTTTTTTTTCTAGCAATCACAATGATAAGAGAAAATTAATCTTAACAAGTACAAAAAAAGCATAAGCTTTTTTTAACAACCCAAGATGAAGAATAATTGCAAACAAGTCTGAGAGACAAAAATGGTTAGAACCTCTTCTCTAAAGGCCTTAAAATTTCCTTAAATTTCGTAAGAGTTTAACTTTGTTATGCCAGAGTGTCTAAACACATTATTTTGGTGTCTGGAGGTAAGAAAGCTAAAAGCTTAAAATCTGGGTACCATTTTAGTCCTTACTATCCCTCAAGCTAATGTTTAAATGAGACCGAAGGTTAAACAGATCTTGAACTGACCTTTCTTTGAAGCTCAGTTTCTAACTTTAGCTCAAGCAAATGTTCTCTGAAAGCAAATCAAGTTCTTTCTCACAGCATATATAAAAGTAACGCATTGTTTCTGTATGATTCCTTTTAATAGAGTGTCCTGTGAGGCAGGCACTGTTGATCACACTTATCAGGACAGGGAGAAATAGAGTAAAAAAAAATTGTCTGTAAGTATCAGCAGCTATGCAGAAATCTTCTCTTACAAATTTTTAACTTATTTGAGAAATTAGAGTCTCAGTAAGGGGTATATAATTTGGAAAATTAAAAGGATGTAAAATGTTAGTCTGAAATAGGTTAATGATTACAGTGGGCTAAACATAACATAGAGTACATATTGGATTATGATTCAGTGGGATGTCATTATTAAATAGCATAGAATAATGGATAGGAAAAATATCACTTAATGTAAAAAGTGAGTGTTTCAGAACCAGTCATATGGAGAAGATTAGTGCATCAGCCAGATAATTTGATTCTACAGATAGACAGAAAAGAGGTCCTACTGGAAGAGCTATGGAGAACTGAAGTTTTCCATTCTCTTCTCCCTGTCTGCCATCTTCCAAGGCATAATGGTTTTAGCTAGCACTTGAGGATATGTTTTGGAAGTTATTTCAGATCCAGGCTTCTGGGTTATCAAAGAAAATAAGTCATTCCTTGGTCTTGGTTCTAACTTGGGGGATTTGGAAGGGTGAAGGGAAGGCAGTGGTCATCTTCTCATTGGTAACTGTTAGGTTACAACTGTAAAGTGAGATCGATCACAGTTTTTATCTGTCAAAATACAGTTTATCAGCCATTGTGCCGGCAAGCTGAAAACATAGTTCCCTTCCCTACTGCTCTTTAAACATAGATATAATACATGCATCTTTTTTTTTTTTTTAATTCAAGTAACAATATTGATTTGTAATTGCTGAAAGAGTGCATTCAAAGTTCCAGACCCTCTTCAGAGTCAATATGTACAAACACGAGCAGACTGAACTAAAACTCAACTGAGAGTTAGTGTATTGGTAAAGATTTTAATTTGATGAGCAAGTGCAATAAATGTGTCTGAGGTAAAGCTTTTATCTTGTAAAATAATGCAGTTAATCCACTTCTTCACCTTTGTTTCCCAGTCACAGTCAGTGCAATGTTTCCCAAATAGACTTCTGGTTCAACACTGTTTCTATAGCAAGGGACTTGCATAAAAGAAAAGTAGTGGGATATTTTCAAAGCGTAGATGCTAATTAGGCGCCCGGCTTTCACTGATTCTGAATTGGAGCTAGGTCCTTAAGAACTCCTTATGCCTTTGAAAATTTCTCCTATAATCTTTCTCTGTTCTAACTGTACAGCCGTAGCATTCAAAGACTTCGAGTCCGAAGAGAAAAGTGAGGGTGCATGATGGATAGGCTAAATTGCCCTTCATGTCAGAATGCCTGTTTACATCTGAAAGGTTTCAGAAGGACAGCCTCCATATTATTGACAGAGAGAAATGCTCAGGCTCTTCATATTTTATACTTTAACTCCTTACCTGCTACAATTCCTGTTCTTGTGGATCTTTATGCATATGACTGCAGTGGTTTACTGTGAGTTAAATATACTTGTCCTTAGAGGCTTACAACACCGTTGCTTAAATTTAAATGATAAGTCATCTTTTGAAAGAGGATATTGGGTCAGGATAACAAATTTAGATGATTTTACCGTTTCCTAGAACAATGATTCAATTATAGGGCAAGACAAGACAAGTTAGGAATTACTTTTGTCATGTGTCATGCTCCAATGTGAATGGTTGAAAGAGGTCATAGATTCAAAGAATTATGTAACAATTACAAATACATTTCTATGGACACTATAGTAAAAACTAAGTTACCCCAAGATTCTAGGTATGCTCATAGTTGTTCTGGAAATCAATTCAAACGATATTCAAAAGTGTCTTCACCTTTTTCAGAATTATGAACATCTTCTGTGAAATAATTTCATTTAAAATAATAGCTAAAATGAAGTACATTAAAATGAAGGTGCATATTCCATTGGCGAATCAAAGCCATATATGTTCTGCCTTGAATCTTAACTGTGGGGGAGACTTATTGTCTTCTTGGTTAGGGAGGGAGAGTGAGCGACAGAGAGCATTCTGTTCTGCAGAAACTAATAGGAAGTACAAACCTGTAGTCCTACATATGTTGATTAGAATAGATAGGACACAACTTGCCATAAAATACAAATTATGAATCTGACTGTAATTACACATCCCTAGAAATGACAGGACAGTGCTTTTTATTTCCTATGGATGAGTTTCCTCTAAAATTCCGAAAAGACAAACTGCACTCTCTGTTAGGATCTAAAAACAAGTAGAAACACTTATTAATACATGGTTGACTGCCTTGCAGAGCAAAACATAATCACAGAGTACATCATGTATAATCAAATTAGAAAGGACCTTGCTCTCCAATCTGCTCATCCATCTATGCTGGAATAATTGCTTCTTTAGAATGAAATGTTAATAATAGCTCTTTAGACTTTGAATGCAACTAAAAAGATATGTACAGAAATAAAACCATTCAGTTAAAACATTCTATTAATCCATCTGGTTAGAACAACTTTAAAAAAAAAAAAAAAGAAGTCTGCAGATTTATATTAGAAAGATTATCTCAACCCTGTGCGATGGTATCATCACAGAAAGTAAGTAACAATTTCACTGCTTCTGATTTTAGTCAGAATGAGGAAAAATAAAGCTAATACAAACAGTGTTCGGCTATTGAGAAGTGGGTAGAGCTTCATTAAAAAAATTACAGTGAATGCCAATGAAAAGGGCACAGAAAGGAAACAACAATTGGTAAAGGTCCAAATGCTAATGGACCAAAACTGCTAAGCCTGAAATTGGCTCAAAATGATGATGGTGTTAACTACTTCAGTTTTCCTCCTTCCTTGGATTTCCTAAAAAGACAACTTGATGGAGAATCAGACATGGTAAGTAGCATTTTGGAGTAAGTTTTGCAGTCCCTATTATTTCTATGCCCATTGCCTTCCAGAAACAAGTCCTGTGGCCTTCCTGAACTCTCTGCTCATCTTGTAGCCTTCTTTGCACTTTCTGCCTTCTGTTTAAAGCCTCATCCAGCCCACAAGAAAACACCCTTTGCAGCACAACCATAACCGTAAAAACAGTGTGTGGCTGGTAGTGACAGGTGTTCGTCAGGATTCTGGTTGTTGTTGAGGAAATGTGTTGCCCGTGTTTATCCAGTGGTGGAACTACAGGGAAAACCTGAGGTACCTCTGCTTTTCAAACTCTGGGGAGACAACATGAAAGTGGTGGTTTAGCAAACAAAAATCGACAAAAAGAACTATACTCATTCAAATTATTCATAAAAATAAAACTAAATTTGGGCTCTTAAGGGATATTTTTCTTAGAGTGAACTTCAGATGTTTCTGTTTCCTGTGCCCTTTCACAACGCAGTTATTTCAAATGGAGCTGGGCAGTGCTTCACTAGCAAGTCTCCCAGCATCTGTGCGTTTCTGTCAAGAATGAATGAAATTTCCCTCTCAGGCTGACATTGAACCAGTGTTCTGGAATGCACATGGTGATGAGGAATCTATTTTTACACCCTTCTAAGCATTTAAACAAATTTCTGACATTATTCAGAGATAAATACATACATTTAAAAGACTGTTTAATGAAAACTGCAGTTTTCATTAGTAGGATTATGCAATTAAGATAGCCTTGACCAGAACGTAATCAAGTCATTAGTGGGGTACGGTTTTTATAAAAATAAGCCATTAGTAGAATTGCTAGGGTTTAACTTACCTTTTTATTAAACCAGTGACCAGAATTAATATTGATTTTCAGGCATTCTTCCCATGGCTTGTTGTCTGTCATAAGTCGTTTATTTAATCTATTTGCAAACAGTTCTAAAGAAATATCTGGTAAGTAACTACATTTAATTTAATAAATAGGCTCTGATTTTCAATTTAAAGTTGTTCTTAAAATTTTAAATAGATTTTTTTTTTCAGCATGGTATTTAGATGAATGCCTAGCCATAGCTGTATTCTTTGAGCTTTCAAAGACATAAAAAGACATCGTTACACTCTCTTAGATAATTAGTTTTAAAATTAATTCTTTTTCTTTTAATATTTATGATTCACCTAAGCTCCATCAGAATCCATGTGGAAAGATGTGGCACCATCATCCTTGCCTTGGTGAGAGATTCATTTGCTCTTTCATCTTGCTACTTGGGCTACAGTGTCTGTCCTGAGGCAAAGCCACCCAACAGCCCGAGGCCCCTGCAAGAGATTCGAATTTGTCTTTTGTCTTAAGTTTCCCAAAAGCAATTGAATGAAAGCTCAGTGTTCACTGACATTACAGACCTAACATGATGTTACAGGCTGCTGAGTTCAGAAAATGGTAGCAAACAAGGACCAGTTGCAGAATTCATTTTTCAGAATGTCACAGATTTTTCTCAGGCCCACATAAAAGTTGTTTCATTACTTCCTTGTAACATGTTGTGATTTTTTAGAGGGTGTTGCCTCTATGTTTACCTCAACAGTAGAAAAACTATAATTTGCATTTGTAGTTCTGTGTCATTTGAGCCTCCTGAATTCGGGAATTTGAGAGCTTTCTTTGAGAGCAGTGATTGTAGGTGGATTTTGCTGGCTTCATCCAAGAAAGAAGATGCTTTGGGATGACTTTCCAGGAAACATGCAGAAGCCTTTGTAACAGCATTACTGTCCATCACACCTGCACACTAAAATAGAGCCTTTCTTGCCTTGCCAGTAATTTGAATACAGCTGGGAATTCAACAGGAATTTTGCTGGCATAACCTCACATCTGGGTGTGCAATCAACTATAAAAGTGAGCTGAAAGATGCATGGAAATGCAGCACACAGGAATGCACTTGGACTAGCTCTTAGGAAGCATCTTCTATGTATACAACAAGATCAACCAAGATGCCTGCAGTTTCCCAGGGCAGCTTGCATTCTTACAGAAATCTGATTAGCAAAAGGCCCCATGGGGGAGCCGTGCTCTGCATCAGCAACTCTGGTTTGGAAGCACAGCCTCTCTCAAAGAAATAAAGAATGCAAATGTGTTAATTGTGGAAAATATCACAATTCTGCAGTTTATTAACAATATGAAAAGGGATGACTAAATGCTCTGCTGTTTTTGACAGTAGTCACTCAGATCCAGGAAAAGTTCCTGACAACTGAACAGTGCAGATGTGCATTCAGTTAGAGAGCAAGGTAACTTGCCTTGTAACCAGAACTCAATGGCAACTTAGCCACAAGGTTTGACACAGGCATTGTTATGTCATGATTTATTTGTTGTCATTTTACTTGTTATACTTCATATTCACTGTTAGTTGTTTAGACTTGTTGCAGCATTTTCTAGTAACTTCTTTTTATAATTCATTTGCACAAAATATTTTGAGCTTCTCAATACAGTTATTAAATTATCTCTTGTTGACTGACCCTGGCAGCATGTGCTGCACATTTCCATGACTATATGATCAAAAGCATTCGTAAGCCCCCAAGGAAAAAAATAAAGCACATAATTATACATTGAAGTGTCAGGTTTTTATCAACGTTACAGTGATGAATATTACTTTTAAAAAGGTGTCACCACTAAAAAAAAAAAAATATTTCCAGGCCTAGTTAATAACACGTACAGAAATGAACATAGTGATTTGGTTTTGGAGCAGGTTCAGTGTGAATGGCTCTTACTGTGGTAATGCACCTTAGGAATAATTAAATCTAAGGCAAGGAAATTTCTCTTGGTGTGTGGAGGTCTCTGTCCTGCCTCTCATTGGTAATGCTGCTTTCTTCTCAGCACTTAGCTGTTGTAGAAGCCCTGGACAATTCAGAACCAGTGCCCCATGTTTTACCTGGAATATCTGTTTGACTCATGGACTGAATAATCTTGCAAATTAATGGATTCTGAATTTTCATTTGAAATATTTTCTACTTCCAGTGAATCACTATGCTCTAGCAAAGTAAATGCATACAATGATATTGTTAATTGTATAAGTAAATAGTAAGTGTTAATCTACTGATATCTGAGTACTAAGTCTTTAAATAATGAAGAAGTAAGTAACATTTTTTGGATTTTGCGGCGGCTTTGGATTTAGTCATAGCTTACCTAAATTTTACTAAAAGCTAACTGTGCATTTTCTGAGAATATAATATTCTGTATATATTTAATCACACATTGAATGCTTCCCAGACAGTATTTTGTATAAATTTCATTTTATTTCTAAAATAAGACTCCAATTTTCAGAAAGAATTATACTTCTGTATCTTTAATCTGAAAGACTTCCATGTAATCACCTATATTTATAGCAGTGAAATACTATTTCATTTGTTTTAAAGAAAGCTGATGTTAAACTCACCTTACTAAAATAATATGTTGATCACAATACAGACCACTAGTTAGAGGCAGTAGCTTTGTTTTCTAAATTTAACATTAAAAAAAAGGTTTATTTTATACGGATCTTAACTAACCCAAGCATCTGGTACAGAACAACAAGCAAGGTTAGCAAAAGTGAAAACAATTAAATGCAGAAAATGTGCTGTTTATCAGGGGGAGATAATAGCTAAAAATTTTGAAATGCATTCAATTTCTTTTTCTTGCAATTATTTCAGTAATAGCTGGAGCTTGACACTAAAACAGGAAGAATTGCAAAGAAGTTAGATTGTTTTCATTATTCTGGTATTTTGAGGACATTGACCTGTCTCATTTTTCTGTAGTAAGTTACAGTTTAAAGTCTGAGAATTTTGAGTTCATGCTGCTTGCTTCTTAGGAATATTTTGGATCTCAGAGTGGCTGAAGGGGCAAAAAGATAGGGAGGTCAAAATGACAGGGCAGTATCACCAGTTCAGTTGAACCTTAAATTCCAGAAAGCTTTTCAAAATCAAATGAAATATAGAGGGGAAAATTAGCATAGGAATCACCAGTAATAAAAGTAAAGAGAAAGAATAAAGTAATTGCTTTTCACTAAAGTTTAGAGCAAAGTAATAGCAGAGAAAATATTGCAGCTTAGAAAATGATTTGCCATTGCAATGATTCATTTCTAGCCTATAATAGGTTTTATTTCCTTGCTTTGCAGTAATACATTCATTACATGCCCAATTTAGAGCAAAGCTGGCCACAGATTTCTGTGTAAGTACACAATGGAGTGTGTACTTTTGAGCTCATCTTAAAGGCTATGTCACCGTGACCACCCTGAGGGTAGCAGTGTAGCACAACAGTAAAATGTGGATGGTAGTTGTCTAAAGGTGTCTTATTAGGCTAAAGTACAGGTTAAAATGATGAGAGTTCCTTGCAAAATTTGTTAAGCCATACTCTGGTCCTCTTGGAGTCGGTAGTAAAATCCTCATTGCTTTGAATGAATTTGGTGTCAGATGTGGAAGTTGTTAAAGCAACGTCTGAAACGAAACGTGAGCTCCAGCAAGCCCTTAAAGTTACTGCTTTTGTACAGACAAGAATTGCGTCTTTTCATAGGCACTGGCCTGTAAATTTGAGCAAAGCAGATGTATTTTTGTAGATGCAATGCAAAAGAAATAAAAACAAATGCATATCAAGTATTTCACTCAAAATAATAATTCAAGAAAAAAATAGGCTTTGCCATTCCTAGCATATTGTTATTTGCTGCCCTTAAAGTGCTTGCTTACGCCACTGACGTGTACTGGAGATGACTGCATATTGAGGTGATAATGTGGGGAAGTAGTCTAGCTGTTGTGAAAAGTCATCACCAAAATTAAACACAAATATTGTCATCTCTGGAATAAAGCAGTGGGGAAAAGACACTGCTGAAAACAATGACAGAATTGGCTCTGAGTTCAGTGGGATGAGAATTTAATTCCAGGATTTCTTATTTTCATTATTTTACATGTTCATTTTCTACCCTAAATGATGCATTAAAGAACACAAGCATTTAGTTGTTCTGACAAGCCGGCCAGGAGAGCAGGCCATCTGGTATCTTAAAAATATTATGACTACTGGAGACTTATTTCTGAAATCCAAGTTGCTGGAGTGGTGTTTTGATTTCAGCAAAAACAAAGAGGTTAGTAGCATCCTCTCTGAAGTCTGCGCTATTTCTGTGGAGTGCAGCAGATGGAAGTGGTGTTCACCCCACTCGTCGCTAAGGGGGAGGATAGAGGCTTGTTCTGATGCGCCTGCCGGTTGAAATTTACAGCTTCATCAGGAGCATGTTCTGGCTTCCAGGATAATTTCTTTAACAATGTGCAGTTTTGTGCATTGTGCCCTCTCTGGGCAACAGTCCAGGTTTCAGAGACCTGCTCACCACTAACTTACAGTGGACGGAATTTGAAAAGGGAAATGACTTTCTAAAAATATCCTGCATATCCGTAACAAATCAGCCCAGTCAGCTGTGTGCACCAGGTCTGTGGCTACATTTACCTTTGTAGAGAGGTACGAGCTCTTAATTAGCTGTTTGTGAATATCTGCTGTCAGTTCACAAAGTCTCTTTTGCGGCAGCTTGGCTAGAGAGTTGAATTCTTTTAATCTCATTTATTGAAATAGAAAATAGAGGTGCTGTTGACTGTATCAGCTGCACAGAAAGCATTGAATCGTCTGCAGCCATGGGAATGTCCTGACTGCCAGCCTCAGGTATCAAATGAAATCAAAAACCTGGAACACAGAGGACTGTGGCATTACATCCAAGTTTGAGCCTGCCATTACTTTCAGCTGTAGTTTGTATGTATTAAAGGCAGTAATTTGTTTTTTTTCCTCAGTATTCAGCAAGTTCGTATAAATCAAAAATGTATTGCCCATAATTCTAAAATTTAAAAGTGCCATTTAGCACTTAAAGGTCTTAAATCATTCGTGCAATCCTGATTTATAATCTAAATCTGCAGTACAGGGTGAGTCATTTCTTCATCATTTTGATAAAACAAATGTAACTGATATTTACCAAAAGACACTGTTGCCTGCATTACCAATAGTATAGTTATTACTTCTCCTTGGTCTTAGTTTAATGGCTGGAAAATGCTATGTTGTTAGCGTGTATTTTATTTTATTTTATTTTATTTTATTTTATTTTATTTTATTTTATTTTATTTTATTTTATTTTATTTTATTTTATTTTATTTTATTTTATTTNTTTTATTTTATTTTATTTTATTTTATTTTATTTTATTTTATTTTATTTTATTTTATTTTATTTTATTTTATTTTATTTTATTTTATTTTATTTTAGTCTTTACTAATGCTTCCCTGCAGTGTACCTCTGAATTTAAATGAGTAGGCAGTTTACCAAGGAGGAGGAGGAGGAATGTATGTAAATGACAGAGAGGTGGCGAGTTGTAGGGATCTGTGGCCTTTAAATTCCATCATAGCAATTTCATTTCTAATCAGAGACTTTACTTATTATCCTGGCATCCCCTATCTGAGTGCAATGATTAAAGTGTGATACAGAGCAGGATACATATGTACTTTATTTAAACTAAAATAACATCTTTTCAGTTCAGTGATTTTTAAGTCTTTCATTTTGCTTTGACAACTTAATTCTGTTTTCCCTTTAGCTTTAGAAATAGTTCATAAATTACACATATGCGTTTTCTGCCAGGGAGCACGAGTTTTAAAAACATTTAATGATGCATTTTTTCATAAAGCAATGGAATATTTTCTAAATGCTTTGTTTGTACAATAGACATTAATCAAAAACCTCAATATGTAACAGTCAGTAGATAAAAACTAGAAATCACCTGTTTTACAAAGAGGGGGCTATTTATTATAATATAAAGTAGACATATTTTAGCAAAATTCGATATTCTCACAGGGCTGCAACACTAATGGACTAAATGCTGTGAAGCTCAGTTGGAAACCCTCAATTTTCATTCTCTATTACAAATTTGATGGATTGGGAAGAGATGGCTGACCTTTTAGAAAAAAATCATTTTTTTTTGTTTTTCTCGGAATACATATTATAATGTCATGTCCCCACTGAAATCCTTATATGCCTTGTATGGAGAAATCATGCTTGTGGCTTTTGTGGGAGAAGATACATATTTGTGTTTTTCCTTCTTTGTTTCTCTGCTAGCACTTGTATCTTTTCTCACCTTGTGAGGGTAGTTTTTTTTCATGAACAAACTGTTTTATCTCCGACTTCAGACATGACTGAGATGTGGGAGTATGCGAAGTGTATGAGAAGGATACAAAATGCCACCTGATGAATGCACCCTTAAAATGGAAGGGGGTCTAAGATGTAGCTGAGCTACACTGAATAGAGATACATTATCCACAGAAAGGTGATTTTCACCATTCATTCTTGAACGGTGCCCTGATGGGAAAAAAAGGCATCTGAACAAAACCAACATTTTTTCTATCTGGAGGAGATCTAAAACATTATTGCTAGGTTTCCTGTGTGTAAAGATTGAAATAAATACCAAAGTAATGAAGCTAAATGGGCTCTTGGGGTGCACATCTATCTTCTTGCTCAAAAAGGCCACGGTAAAGGCCGATGCCGTTACTTTTTGGCTGGAATCAGTTTTGAAGAGCAGCTATTGCTAGATGTCCCATGAAGCGAGGAGTCCTGTCTCCATCACTCTTTCTCTCTGAATAGCTCCTGCCTTGCATTTTCTGATTGCTGGGCTCACAAGTTGCTGTTTGCGGAGGCAATTGCACTGCATTGATCTGAGCGTTAGGGAACTCAGCTCCAGGAGCAGTTTAAAGAACTGGCAAATGCAACAGCTGCAGAAAACCTTTTGGGAAACTTTCTTGGAGCTTTATCACCAGTGTTCATTTTGTATCACACATTTATTAATTATATATTTTTGGAAATTTTGTTAATTTATCATTTGCAAATACATGTGTTCAAATTTGGGCAGATTTGGAACAAAATAATCAAATGCAACATGGTAACAAAACTGAAGCAAAAGCAAACTCGTGACAGACCTTGAAAGGAAATCGTAATTGTACTTTTTTTAATTTAATGTTGTTACTTCTGTAATAATTTCATGTCTGAATTCTAACTTGCAATAAGAAGATCTCTGTGTCCTAGAGCTGTGAAACTGAGGTTTTCCGTAAGTCCTCGTACTCTGCATAGAGTGGCATTGCTATAAAGGCACAACAGATGTCTAAACATTCAATCAGCAGTACAAAAAATGAGATTTTAACACAAAAATGAAAACAGTGAACATGCAATAAAAGCAATAAGGTGGCTTATGTTATTTTATTCTTAGCTGCCACAAATTGATAAATTCAAAGGAATTTAATTAAGTCTCATAATCAATCTAGACCATTCATAAGATTACTTATATAGCAAAATGGGTTAAAACACTTAGAAGCTTTAGAAAAATATTGGCAATTTTATTTCTATTATTGAAGCTCATAATAAGCTTGATGGGAATCTGTAACTTTGCATTTAAAATTTGGTGCCCAACATCTGCTAAATATTTCTTAAAATAAATTGGAAGACTGCTACTACTATCAAATTTAATAAACAGACCAAACTTAGGAGCAGCCATAGTATCCATACATCACTGTAATTTATATTTAAACGTGCATAGTAGCTTCCTGAAAGAGATCTACTTGTGACTGACAGCTGAATGTAATTTTTTTTGTGTGTGTTGAATCGTGTATTTTTACTCCTAAAACTTGAAAGAGGCAAAATTAAAGGACGGTGTTTAACTTCTATTTAAATTACATTGGAGGTCTGTCAATCTCAGAAGTTGTTGAAACTAGTGGAAGTTTTGTGATTAAATATTTTTTACTGTGGTATAAGAATTTGGACATCCTGAAAAGGTGGACATTTGGAATTGAGCTTTAGATGGTTTGGAAGCTGTCTGTTGCAATATCATGTTCTTCTAGAATATGATATTGCATACATATTTACATACTTATATGCAAAAAATAAACTTTTTATCTCTGATGAAACTTTTCTATATTAAACATAAACATCTGACCAAAATTTCTATAGGTTCATTTTCCTCTCTCTTAGATAGAATGTACACTGTTTTATAGAGGGATAATCTATATCAGAGATGAAGCAGTGCAATAGGAGAGAATAGATTTATACACATAGCAGTGAAAAGGAGGCAGAACATTGTGCAGCCTACTGGGATACCATGATAGCAGCATCAGGTGGCTCAGCAGCGGCACACAGCGCGCTGGAGTCATGGAGGTGACGTGCTCTGTTAGGGGGATAAAATGAAGCAATAAGTCCCAACCAAACAAAGCAGGCAGGAGCAAACGCTTTCCTTTAGTTGGTAAATGGGCATGGGGAGCCAGAGGAACAGACTGTCTCTTTTATCTAAAATGCTATTGCATAGTTAAGCCTGGATGGTGACTTGACATATACAAAAGATGCACGTGGAGACAAATGCTAAAATGGGATAACATGTGATAAAATATGAATGTCACCTTCAAAAGATGCAACCTGCATCCCAAGGACACTACTATGTAGTAGACTTTCCGAGATGTTAATTTGTTGTTTGACTACACCATTGAAATGAAGGGGAAAAAAGCAAACCAACCTGAAAAATCCTCCAAAAATGCAGAAAATCTTTTACATTCATTTGGCATTGATGAAACTGCTTAAAATAAAAAAATACTAAAAAATAATAGCAGGAAAAATGAGAATAAATTCCTGAAAATTTAAAAAACAAAATCTCTTTCACTTACATTGATTTTTAAAGAAATAAATGGTGACTATACATTACTTGCTGTTATCTGGGATAACATATATCATATTATCATATATCAATTACATAAGATCAATTATTATAGTCATAAGCAATTGCAGTGCCTGTGCTAATATGTACTGTTTATATTTTTTCAAACACAAATTCAATGAATGACATCGTTTGAAGGCAACAAAAAGTTTTCAGTATTGCATTATATAGTTGTAGTGGCCATCAGCAGGAATTGGAGACCTCTGAGCTATGAATTGTTTTGCCTGACTCTGGCATGTTGGAATGTTTTGAATGGCTTTGATACAGAGTTTTCATACACCGGCCATTTACATTTCTGTCTCTAAAAATGAACTTGTGAAGGATTACAAGCATTAAAGATCTTGTACACAAACACATGTGAAGGCAGACGTGGGTGGGTTGGGTTGTCAGCAAATCTCGATAGTGGAGAAAAATGTAAAAGTTGTTTTTAACTGGATGATTGTCTGGTCCTCTGCTTATGTTGGCTGACTTACATGCAAACCCAGAAATGAGGAAAAAGAGTATGGCAATGATCATTTCCTGTGTAAAAAAGTATCTGATGTTTAGTATGCTCTGTCTCATGGTACTTTATGTTAAGCAGTACCCGAGACACTTTTAAAAATTCAGATGGAGCTTTATAAATTAATCTGTAGACAGTGATTATTACTAGTAGCCAAATTAATTTTATGTGAGCACAATCCCCAATGATCCTGCCAGCAGCTAAAAGCTCTCACACGGGCCGTCTGCCTTGCAGACAAGCTGCACTAACCTTTACCTGCCTGAAAGAATAAAGCTGAAAGCTGAAAGAACAAAGTGCATTTTAAAATATTAGTCTGAGCTGCTGGAAAAACAGTTGTCAAAGCCTGCTGCAGTAATGGCTACAGTATGTCTTAATATGACTTAGAATGACTTAGTTGTATTTCATTTAAGAGAAATCTATTATACAAGACCAATAAAAATCTGTTAAGTAAACTAATAATAATTTCATATTTACAACATATGCTAAGAGTGCTCTTTTGCTAACTTGCTTAGCAATAAGATGAAATGTAGGAAATGATTTGTACTCTCAGTGATAACTTTTTTTTTTTCTGGGCATGAATTTCTTATAAAATTCTGTTATGTTTCATGGGATACAAAAAAGAAGATTTTGTCTGCAAAATAACATTTTGTCAGAGATGGAATAAAATATACTTTCAATTACCTGCATGGATATTGGCATCAATATCAACACCTTGCAGACAGTTTTCTAGTAAACATTCTATACATTCCTGATCCCACTAAATCTACAGAAAAAAAATAGTTAAGTATCTCTGAATTTCAAAAACTTTGGATAGTTTTATCAAAGCTTTTTGACATTAATTCTTTAGAATAACACATCAAAAGGATTGAAATTGTATTTTTTATTGGCATTCATTATATTGCTTGTGCAAAATCTACTCATATGTGAAAATTCATGAATATCTATGCCAGTGCTCCTTTTTAGAAATTGAATCTCATTTTAGATGTCTAAATTTGCTGTGCCATAGATAGGAAAAGCTGGGCTCCCCAGAACAGGATGCAAAACAACGAGCTTGCTGAATGGGGCTGTCCTAGTGGTGAGCCTAACGGGAGCGGGAGGTGCTCATGGCAGGGGCAGTCTTAAATCCTGACTCACTCAGATTTCAGCATTCACAAATGACAGATATCTGCATAACAGGCTGTAAAGGGAAAGGTTTATCATCCAAGTCAATCCAGAAAAATGGGGAAAACAAGTTCATTCCTTATTTCTGTATTGATAGGGTTGTGCATCTAGCAATAAGGTTGCGTATCCCATTTACAGGGCAGGTCTTGAAAAGCAGCACATTCGTTGAGTGTTTATATGTGAGTCAGGATAGATCGCACTTTCCCAGAGGTAGCTAAGAGGTAGCTAAAAACATGTAACCTGGGGTAGAGAGCAGAAGTGTAGCATCGTTAATACAGCTGAAGTACTGGAAGACCATTTGAGCTAGTGGATTTCTTATCACAAATTCTTGAAAGCAAAAGTTCTTCTTTCACTAGATACTAAGATGTAACTCCAACACCTTCTGGACTCAGTGCGGGAAGTTCTGAAACAGTTTCTTTCTAATGTATTTTCTGAAACATTTTCTTTCTGATGTATTATGTAGGTCAGATTATTATTATAAGGTTTTTTTTAATTATCATAAAGATTCCTGAACCTGTAATAACATTGTATAGGAAGAAGTATGGCATATGAAGGAAGAGAATTTCAAGGTATTTGGTTATACAACAGAATATGATTATAGTCATCAATATAATATAAAATATTAATCATACACAATTGTGGACCTCTAAGAAAAGTTGACATGTTCCTGTTGCTCACCAGAGAAATAATGTGAAGATGGCAACATATTTCAAATAAATATATGCCTTGGTAATAGATACAATGTGATCCTTCTGTTTTTAGAATGTCAGATGTTCATATAAAGCCAAGGCATCTTGGAAAAAGAAGTAATTGTGAAGAAATGAGATTTAGACAGCCACTGCACTGAAAGCATAGAAAAAAACAAAATTACTTAAGCATGCATGTAAATGGTTAGAGAAAGCATTATAGCAAGAAATGCACTCATGCTTAAAAAAAAGCTGTGTTTTCCTACTGTGAAAATGAACTTTCAGGTCATTCCAGCACTTCAAGGAAAAGGAATGATTGAATTTAAAGTTGTCTAGTTTAATGCACTACATCAAATGTTTAACGTTAATGGTAGCCCAAAGCTGTTCTTTTGCCTTACTTACGGTAAAGCAGAGGAAGACTATAAAACAAATGGATTTATTTTTTTCTTATTTGATACCAACAGCGAGATATTACTGCAGACTCTAATATCACTATCCTAATTAAAAATTGTTGAGGCCGAAGGTTTAATTACTTTCTCATTATGGCTCAGAAACAGTAAGGCGTGATTCCAAACATCTCCACCAGTGTCAACAGAAGTACCTTATAATTACAAGAGATCAAAATCTGCTCTACAGTTTCTCACTATGGCAGATACATGAGAAAATATCCTAACTCTCTTTTGCTGTGAATTCATCTTTAAAATGCAACTTTATTCTCCCTCAGTTAGATGAAAAGCAGCTTTACCAAAATGAATAAGTAAGTTTTAATTTTAAGAAATGTATACACGAAGAAACTCAGACTTGCATTTCCGAGTTCATCTGTTAAAAAAACTGCAAAGATCAGAAAATATATTGAGTCATTTTGTGCAGTTTATAAATCTCACAGCTTCAGTGCCACCCCTCACAATATATTGCTTCTACTAATCAACTGTATTTTTATCTTAGAAGGACATGTTATCATACTGTAAAGTAGATATAAATGCCTGAATGCTTTAAAATAATGGTCCTATCATATTTAATTGCTCTAATAATATTAATCATGAAGAACTCATTTATTATTAATGTGGTTGTCATAAAATGCTTATATAGATACTCTAAACTAATTATCTTGACCTGAAGTGCTTTGTGTAAAAACTAGTCTTAGACTGGAGAATAGGCTGAGAGTATAGTTCTTGAGCATGAACATCCATTTTTCAAAGTTTTCCTCTTATCCCATGATATTAACTCTGTTGAAGAAATGCAGCACTGACCAGGTGTGCTGATTATATGTAAATAATGTATATTAATGTATTGAAAAGAAATGCACTGTGGAATTTCTTTCTGTAAAACATGAAAGATTTACTCACTGTGAGCACAGACTACCTTTCTGTCATCCGTATTCCAATAGGTAGAAAGTAAATTAGTTTCTGTAATGTGTGATATAGTTTGAAGATTTCTGTTCTCCTGGCAGTTATAATGCTGTTGTATCAGCACAAAAAAAAAAAAAAAAAAAAAAAAAAAAAGTAAGAGTCAGAGAGTTTGAAAATACCATTCTTAATCTCTTGAAAGTGTCTCCAAATTTTTAAGCACCTAATAAAAAGAGTATTAGCTGTTTGATACATAAGCGTTATCCTTAAAAGCAAGTTTAAACTCCAGAAAAAAATACATATTTGATATAGATCACAAACTTCCAAATGAGTTCTTGTTATCTCTGTGAACCAAATACATTTAACATTTCAAGAGTTGTTTTTTTTTCTGTGAAAAACTTGAAATTCGTCATTGTTTTTCAAAAAGATAGTTTCTGTTTGGAAAAAGGAGGGAAATAATAAGAGTTAGTAATAAATAAGACTTAATTGAAACTGACTTTTAAGTTAAAATTTGCATAGAAATGGTCCATTCATGATAGAGTGCCATTTTTTTGTGTGCCAAAGTTCTGTAACAGTGCGTAACAGGAATACTAATTGAAGTTTAATGTACAGTTCTTCCAGAGGGTCCAGACCACATCAAGAAGAGAAAGATGGTTTCCTGAAAAAAGCAATGGCTTTGCTTGTCTTGCATCCATGATCTGATGACCAGAATAGGACACCAAAAATTGCTTCTCTTGCTATATAAGCTCTGCAGTAGGTGAGTAAAAGATACTGCACACCACTTCCTCTCCTCCGTTTTCCTTACTATCCTAACACAATTATCACTCACTAGGAGGGAAAGAGTTTGAAAATACTACCATTAATCTCTTAAAACTGTCTGTAAGTTATTATGCTTCTAATACAAATTTGTCCTCATGTTGGCCCTTCATCTGGATATGCACAGCATGCTACATATACCAATAATCTTAAAAAAGGTGTGATTCCCAAGTGCTTCTTTGTGAAGCCTTGAACTCTGTAGCAGCTGTTTTTTTTTATTCCTCATTCAGTACAAGTAGTCAGAGTGAAGGCAAATCAGTGGTGTTGCTGTATGTTCACATTTTGAGAACATCATTTGCAAATTCCACCGTTCTAAAGTCACATACAAAGACTTCTGACTTCACGTGGAATAAAAAGATCTTGCAAGGGCAGCTGCATAGTGTTTGTATCACTTATTACTGTTCCACAGTTCCAAAACACTTGCTTTATCTGCGTATTTTTTTACAATAAAGAATAAAAATATTGTTTACATTTAATAAATGGAAGACTAAACAAATAGTTTTTTTTTTCCTGCCTCGGAATATAGGTATGCCTCATGCATTTTGTAAATCTCATTTTCCAAGGTCCACACCGTCACTGAATTAAGTAGTAATAGGCATTCAGATCTACAGACATCTCTGAATACAGATAAGATAATTTAAATACAATTGCCTCATCATGAGAATACAATTGGAAGGTGGATATTGCATTCAGATTTGTGGGAAGACCAGACGGATTGTTGAGTTCGCAAGAGGAAGCAGTGTTGTAGCCCAGTGTATGGTCAGTAACAAATAAACCAACAGCTACAATGTGAGAGCAAAACCAATAGATAATGAAAGGGGGACCTCAATCCTACATAAGTGATTGAACCGAGCACTGCGTGGGGAGTCCGGCTGCTCTGTCGCTGTTGTGATCCTCACCTGTCTTGCAGGAAGAGCAGTCCTTAGTGCTTCGCTTTCTGTCTTGCAAGCAAATTCATTTCAATGCCTTACAAAAGAACACAAATGCTGTGCTACATATTTCCAAACAAAAGGTTGCTCTATGCCTCACGGATTTAAGGTAGATGATATATTTTATCCTTTCCATACCTGAAAGTTTGTATGCTCCTTACATACACATCCCTGACACATTTTTAAGAATCAATTTCTGTCTTATATAAATAGCTCTTCAGAGGATTTCACATCACAACTAGAGCCAGCAGGAGGAAAAATTAAGACCCTCTCTTAGGACAAAGAGACTGCCTCTTGGTTGAAAAAAAAAGGAAAAAAGAAAAAAAAAAGAATCAAGGGTATGGCCAGGCAAATCAATATTTGAGTCTGTCCATAAAAACATTGTGCTCTGTTGTATCAAAGATAGCACTTAAATCTCATGAAGGTGGAAGAGGCAGAAAAGACAACCATCTCTGGTTAAAAAGAAGCAAGAAGTCACTGAAATTCTTAGCAAAAGGAGTCTCACAAGGAGAGATATATATGTAGTAAAATTAAGAAGTAGTAGAAGAGGGGGAAAAAAAAGCCTTTCTAACCAGACTAAATTCTCTATGGAGAACATTTGGTAGCACATGTAGATGCATCTGAAAACCATTTCAAAACAAGACACTTGAGTTCTGCCAAGAGACAGAAGTGAATTTTGAGCATAAAGGAACCCTTGAGAACGCAATAGCAATCAGTCCTATACGGTGAGGTGTAGTACAGAAACCAGGTAGCTGTGTGTAGCAAGTATTGCCCTAGTATCGCAGGTTTGCGATCTTTTACAAGGCTCATTATTTTTTTTCCTAAAGTCCAGCAGCTCCTGCCTGGCGTCTCTTACCTGTTCATCAGTACAGAGATGCTGCTTCAGTTCTGTTCACCCTCGCTACAACCCACGTTTTTTACAGTCATCCTATTGCCATTACAGTCTTCCTTGAGGCCCCGCTTCCATGTGAACTGCTCTCGTTTGCGTTCATTACATCAGTGTTCTGAATTGCTGCAGCAAATCTTCACCTTTCTGCATTTCTCTCCTTTAGCTGCTTCCACGTGATTTTGACCACAGGTCCAAGTCTGCATCTCAATCCTGTAAATATATGTATATAATATGTATGTAATAAATACACCTAGCTGTAATGAAAACCCCTTTTGTAAAGTGTGGTTCTAGCATTAGCTTTCTGACTGTTCTTTTAAAGTTATTTTAAAGTTAGGGTTAAGAAACCCTGGCAATGTTTCCTCATATCTAGTTCTGTTTTGCCTTTGACTTGATTTTTTTTTTTTCATTTTCTCAGTTTAAAGAAGCTGAATCTCTGAATGTTCTCATTTAATATTCCGTGTATATGTACTTTGTAAAATATCTCAAAAAAGGGAGGTAGGCAATATATTATGTACTTGCAAGAAACTTTAAAGTTATGTGCAACAGACAGAAAAAAAAAAAAAAAAAGTTGGTCCTTTTTTTTTTCCGCAAGGCTATAAGGCCTTAATAATGTCATTTTTTCCATTTCTCTGCCCAGCTCTCCACCTAATGCACAAAAAATATGCAGGGTTCATGAACTGTTGTTGATATGTAAGCGAGATGTAGTAGTAGTTTATCTTATTCTTCCTAATGAAAAATATAACGAAATTCTTTTCCTCATGTTCTTTTCCTCTATCTCTACCAGCTTTCTGTTCTATTATTTTAAGCAACATAAGCCTGGAAAAAAGAAAAATTCTTTATAAAAGAGGTAAAAAACAAGATGTCTTAGAAATTCCTGGGAAGAATAAATGCCAGGCTGATGTTTTCAAAGGAAACTAGTCATTTTTGAGAACTGTCCCAGAACTGAGTAATGTGTTTTAGAAATGAAAGAGTCTGTTGCCATTTTTGAGCTTCCTTTCACCTTTAGGTATGTCAGATTACCTGAGTATTAATTGATGGAACCATAAGCCTTTCGTTAATAGAGGAAACCATCAGATATCTTGGTTGCTGTAGACCTATTTTTTTTCATTCCTTACTTTTTCTTAATTGAAAGCCTTTTCATTAGAACTCTTCTTTTGGAAGAAATATGCAATATTCCACATCTCCAAATCTGTCTGAAAATGTTTGTACTTCACTTACAGTAAAGAATGGAATTATTTCTTTTCATGGGATTGATATAAAGTTTATTTTAAAACATGAAAGATCATCTTAGACTGCCGAAAAATGATATTAAAATTTATAGTTAGATATTGCTGATTGTGATTGAAAATCACTTCATTAAATTCTAGTACAGAGGAATGAAAGACATCTTGCACAAATGAAAATGGTTACAGATTTAATTAAAACATTAAATTATTGTTGGAATAAAGGTCATAATCATAAAATGTAATTGAAGGGAGTACATTAGCATGGACCCTAAGGTGTCCTCTCTTTTTTTCAAAATATATATTACATATTTGACATTTAAAGAGGAAGTGGGCACCATTTTATCTGGATGACTGAACTAAAATGGTAAGAATTGTTGTACATAGTACAACTTAAGAGCCTTATTTTTCAAAAAATCATTTGGTCCTTGCACAGGTGCAACATACTATTTTTATGTCTTGGAATGAGAACATTCACCATCTTAGTTACGGAACCTCCTGGGCCGGCACACAGAAGAGAAGGTTGCATCACACACTAAGACCCTTTCTCTGCGGCAAAAGCGTGACTTACTCCCCTGGCCGTGCAGAGTACTCCTGTCAGCCCCGGTCACATCTACGAGCCTGTATGGCGTTAATCCTGCGTGCCATGTCCCTCTCTGCAGCTCAGCGGGGGCCAACGGGACGCGGTTACGGTGGGGCAGAAGCTGCGGGTTGAACCTTCACCCCGGCTGCTGCTGCTGTACGGACAGATAGGGCTGCTGCACCCCGGCACCTCCTGCCCTCAGGGAATCCTTTACATGAACAGAAAATGCTGCAGCACTGAAGGAGCCTTCTTGATGCTTATTTCTCCCAAATACTCAGCAATACTCAATATGTCTGGGAATTCAGTTAGTGTCTCTTTAAATATTCCGGAGCACTTTCACTTCCTTTACTTCCTAAGATACCTCTTTTTTGTAAAGGGAGGGCTTGTTCTGAAATACCTCAGAGAGCAAAATCAGGGGCAATACATTTAGCAAATCCAACAAAAGAAAACCAGGATAGATAAACTGGATTTCAGCAGCACTTACACTGAGGAACTTATGCTGCGGATTGAAGCACTTAATTTGTATGGCCATTAAATGAGTTTATTTCTGTAGCTATCTTAAGATTTAAGAAAAGAAGTTGGAAAGTACAGAAGATACAGGGTAATTTCCTTCTGAGGGCTGTTATACTTTAGAAAGAAGTTTAATATTTTTCTTGATATTTCTCTGTTACTTAAAAAAAATACGAAGCAAAATGTTTTGTTCTGTAACCCTAACAAGTGGTTGGCAATGCTATAAAAAGCGTTACAGAAACACTTGCTTTCCGTAAGGAATATACGTCACTGGTTCAGAATGGGGCATTAGGTTTGCATACAGTAATAGCTGCTTTTCATTATGAGCACTTCAGATAAACAGAAATTCCCCTCAATCCCCCTAATCAGGTAACAGTTAATTTTGGCATGGGCAAGACAAGAAATTTCTCCCGTTTCTCTGTTCCTTTAAAATTTGGACATTTTTTAGCTCTAGCAAAATTGTTTGATATTTTAATGTTTGTAATTTGACTGCTTTTTTCTTTTTTTAAGGGCAATGTGAAAAATTTATTAGTGTTTTAAAATATTTGATAAAGAGATATGTGTAGTGAGTATGTAGACGTGAATAGGCCTACAATATTCATGAATGCAAACACCAATATTTCACACTGTGGCCATAGCTGTACATAACAAATGGCATTTTCATAAAAGCCAAGAGAATTAAATATACACATTCAATCAAGATTCTTTTGAAAATTTTAGCTAGGAATCCAGGATTGCATATAATTATGAATGTAATTCATCCTGCTTTCTTTTTATGGCACTAATCAAAAGAAGTGCTATTAGGAAAGCACAACAGCATGAGAGAAATTAGATAAGGATTGGATTTGAGAAAAAATTATTTAGATGCATTAGCATGGCCAGTAAGATGAATATTAAGGATCTTAAACACAGACCTTGGGCATATGTTCTAGATATTTTATGATTATTGGCCTAGGTTGACTTTTATTGCATAAAAAAATGCAATTTCTTGCATCTTTCTTTATTTAAATGGTACACAAAGTAGTCTGCAGTCATAAGGGAAGGCACCTAATTAAACTTACTGTAGCAATATAAAAACACCTCATGAAATGCTACAGACGCACCTTTGAAAAATACCGAACCCAAATCTATCTGTGGGATAAACAGATGTTATATCTATCAGAAATAAAGATCCACTTCTTTTCACTCAGTAGGGCAAGTGAATAAAATCTTATGGAACTGGGGCCATAGTTTAAAATGAATTAATCTGTATGTTAACAGATCTGTATTTAAGTAAAAGAAATTATTATGAGAGTGAGGTCTAATTAATATGTTAGGATAATTTGATAGGGGAAGTTGATTGCAGTGATTGACTGCTAAGGCATTTCTGATGACATCTTCAAATGTCTGAGCCAGGACTTTGTAGTAAAAAAATGAAATAAAGGAAAAATATACATAAATCAGATGAAAAAGGAGTGCAAAGCAGAAATATTTAGCATGACAAAAGATTGAAATGGCAATAGGTGACTAGAATAATTCAGGGAATATGAGAAAAATTAGAAGAGATCAGAAAAAGTTATTGCTCAAATAACAAGAAGAATTTCTGCTTGATAAATATTTTTTTCTGCTTCAGCTTCCCATCTTCCCAGATCCATTGGTTAGCCTGGTACCAAATAAGATCACACAGAAGAATTACAAGTTATGGTTGATTAAACAGATAAGCCATAAAACTTCAAGAATAGATTTTGTTCATTTGCTTGTTTGTGTTACCATAATCTTCAAACAGCCAAGTGACAACTGAAGCCACTTGTCTATCATAAGAGAGACCGTTTTTGTTGTAGACCCTTCCTTGTGTTGCCTCTGAGCTACTCAGTCCATGAGCACGCTGGCAGAGAGATGCGGAATCCAGCCGCTTCTCATGTCATTGGGCCAATTGTTTGAATTTGAAATGTACACAATATTGAATTGTAGTGCACCAAACTTCCATTACAACATTGACTTTGGAGGATAAAAATGATATTAGATCCTTTAGTCTAATCATTAAAGCTGAAAACTAGGGGGGTCAGGGCAGGACACAGAAGGGGGAAATGAAGAAGGAAGAAAAGGAATAAAGTTAGGAGCTGCAGAGCTTGTGAAAACAGGAAGACAGCTGAACCACTACTTGTTGTTCACAAGCACCTGGTTAAGGTGTGGGAACTGACACAAAGTCTGTGGGGTCAACTGAGCTCTGAACGAATGAAAACAGCAAAGAACGGAGAAGGCTGGTAGCCCATGGGCAAAGTGAGATAGCAATGCTGTTTAGTGTGGGTTGAACTGTCAGGTTACATTTCTGGAAAACCTTACAAGGCTGCAGTCAAGCATTTAATGTAGTAAGAATTTTGAATGGTAGCAAACAATAGTCAAAATACCTTGAGAAGCAGTGTCATTATCTGAGAACTTACAGTGATTAAAATTTTTGCAAGCTTTTTATTTTCCCTTTTTCATCAGTGTTTTTTTCCCTGCTGACTGGTCATTTATTTTTTGTCTGCCATTAACCAGCTTTATCAAATGAAGGCTATGTGGCTATGTAATGAAAATGTACCCAATAAAAATGCTTCCAATTACATTTTAAAACTGCAAAATATCAAATTACTGCTGTATGAGAATACTTCATTGAAGATTCTGAGATTAGGAGAGAGGCCATTATGCTTCTGTACTACATGACTTTGTAGTATAATAGCATGGTGTCACCTTAAACATGATTCATTACAAGTCTTACAGTGAGCAAACTTAATTTTTCATTTCTAGAGCCCTGCAATCAATGAACCAGTTTTAATAGAGTAAGAAGTAGTGTAAACTTTTATTTCTTTATTTCAGTTGCTCCTTGAACTGTTAGATGATAAAATCAAAAATTATTCAAGAAATAGTCTAGTTTTCGCTAGGTCTGTGATTTATTCAATAACTATAAAAGAACGTGCCTAGCACAAAGCTCAGAATCTCAGCAGGATGCATACTAAGGCTTAGGACTGCCACTATCCTACAATAAGAGACCTGAAAATTTTGCGAGATTATTTTGATAGTTTATAAAAATTATGTTATGGCCTATTTTAAAATCTTTTCAAATAATTGTATACCCTGGTAAGGCCCTGGGTTGGATGAAACCATGTATTAACTGGGCTTGTTCAATAGGCATTGTGTTTATGGTCGATATAAGTAGTAATTAGTCCCTTTTAAGTAGAAAAAGTATCAATCCCTGGCCATAACACACACTGCAAGCAAGACTGCGATCAGATGAATTTCAGAAACAAATGTCTAAAACATCGGTTTATGCACACCTAGAGACATTCACAGACGCCGAGGTATGATCCTGAGTATAGGCTGAATGCATCCAGAGTCCTTCTCTTCTCTTCTCTTCTCTTCTCTTCTCTTCTCTTCTCTTCTCTTCTCTTCTCTTCTCTTCTCTTCTCTTCTCTTCTCTTCTCTTCTCTTCTNTTCTCTTCTCTTCTCTTCTCTTCTCTTCTCTTCTCTTCTCTTCTCTTCTCTTCTCTTCTCTTCTCTTCTCTTCTCTTCTCTTCTCTTCTCTTCTCGCCTCGCCTCGCCTCGCCTCGCCTCGCCTCGCCTCGCCTCGCCTCGCCTCGCCTCGCCTCGCCTCTCTCACCTCTGCCTCGCCTCACTTCGCCTCGCCTCATTTTGCTGAAAAGATCCTTGCAATAGCAAAACAGAAAACAGAAAGTCTCTCTTACTTGATTACTACATTCAGAAGAACTAGATTACATGCACATTTTTTAAGCAAGCAGTTTTGTACCAAAACTGCCCCAGGCCCATCTATACTGCATTATTTTTCATAGCTAACTACTGAATACCACTTACCTCTTAGCAGAGTTGTTTAGGACTGCCCAGCTGAAGAGGTGCATTTTTTCCATGCTACTGAAATGACCTTGGTGTAGATTAACATGAAAGCAATGAAGTGGCACGAGGCACCTGCCCCAGACCTGTGCTGTCTGGCTTTTTAGCCGCAGAGGGCCCGTGAGGGTTCCAGACTAGGGCCATAGTGAATTGCCAACGAGCACGTGGTGTGTTCATGGTGCCAGAGCAGAGCCCCAAGCCAGACCCCAGCTCTCAGCCGCGTCGTCCTGCACCGCTCGGTAAGGGTTATGTGCCTGATTCAGAAACTTCTTGTGCGTCCCAACCTCTTCCCAGTGGGCAGCCCAGTTACAAGCCCTGCACTTTGGATCTGGGTTTAGAGTAGATACCAGCTACTGTCATAGACTTTCAGCTATGCACATACTTAAACACAAACCCCAATTACTCAAGCATTGCACAGATGGAGTGATTTTCACCTTTCAAGCATCAGCTTAACGCAGTTTTCAAGAGCATATTTTACATTTTACACTTTTTGGGGGTGTCACAGAACACTATATTCTTGTTGACAGATGGAGTGGATGCTTTACCAGAATTAAATTAAGTTTTGAGAGTAAATCTGTTTCTCTCTATGTTTTGCAGATTGTGTATTCGTATAGTTCTGAATTTAGAAGGAGATAAAAAGGAAGGATTTTTGAGAATTTTTTTTTGTTCGTTGGGGAAGCAAAGCAGAGACAAAGCAGAGAGAAAGTGTAGTTGTTCTTGTGCAAGGCAAAAAGTAAAAGGTTAGTTCTGAACAGATGGTTTACTTTATTTCTAACTGCTTTTTATTATCTTTACATTACTGATTATTAAAAAAAGAAAAAGGATAAGACTTTGTTCTTGGTAACTATACCTGTCCTGACTTGAAATCATTTCTGCCTTAGAAAACATTTTAAAAGTCAGCTTTGGATTTAGACCGCTTCTCTGGACTGCTTAAACCCCTGCAGAGAGTTCTGGCCACAGAGCACTTGCTGCGGTGAGCTGCCTGTGAAAGATCACGTAACTTTTCTAATAACCTCTCAAAGTTGTCCATTCATGTCCATGGTAGAGCTCCTAGGACTAGAAAATAAAAGTGCATCCCTGTCATTTGCGTGAGGAACTATATGCCTCTGTTTTAGGAACGCCTGGATTCATGTTTTCAGTGTACTCTTTTAAAATAGGATGCTGGAAAGGTTTCCAGTGTTACGCATACGAATTCAGATTTTGCATATATAAGAAAAAAGAGTGAAAGAGCTTTCAGTGCAGGGAATAGTATGGACCTAGTCCAACAACAGAATTCTTACAATTATAAATGAAGTAAAAATGCTATCAGTTGTTCTGTCCTTCAGCATATTATACTGCTAATTACCTTTAATACTTCTTAAGAAAGAAAAAAAAAAAAAAAGATTTTTAATTATATTCACACACAAAAGCATCAAAAGTTTGGATAAAAACTCATGAATAAGTTAGAAACCCATAAAGGACAGGCTTCATAAGAGAGATACTAAAAGAAGAGGTTACTTTAGCTTTGGGAGTACTTCTCTTGTAACATGCCACTAACATGAGTTTTAAATTACATTTGATTGTAACTTTTTGCGTAATGCAAAAATGATTTGACCAGCAGTTATATGCAAGAAGGAATAGAAACCTAGTGATAAAGCAAATCCTATTATTGTAGATGTGCCTTTGCCAAAAAAATTATCTCTTTGATAGCTTTTTTTTTGTTATTTGCTGGAAGCTCTGGTTTGATTCAGTGACAGAAAAGATCATTAACTCCTCTGTGATCAACAAAGGTGTGTGTGCGTGGGTGCCCTCTTCAGCTACCAAAAAGGTATCAAAAATGACATGAAAAAATAGGCAACTTTAAGAAGACCCAGATCTCCAGGGAGAAAAAGCGAGACGTGCACTGGGAGAGCAGAGCCTGTTACCCCGAAGACGGTGAGCTGAGAAGCTCCCTGGCCCCTGCCACCACCATGACCTTGCAAACACAGGGCAGCGCTTCATCAGTCCCAGCTTCTCCCTGTTCCCAGCCTGTCCCCTGACCTTTCAAAAAATCATTGGAACATCTTCAAATTTCTTTTGCTGTGTACAGATTACATTTTCTTCCAAGTGAAAAATCATGGACACAGTCAGTTTACAGGGTTGTGTTTTTACTTCTTTTTTTTGTTTGTTTCTTTCAATTCTCTAGGGGGTTCAGATTCAAATCAATATTGGCTTGGTGCAGTTATGATCAGTAGCTGCTATGTATTTCCTTTAGACCTTTTGAATTGAACTGAAAACTGAAAACAGCCTAGAAAACATTTTACTTATTCTGTCTGCTCTTGAACAATCCACTCTTTTTTGCTTTATTAGCTCTAGTAAGAGCCACGTATTTTTATCATGCTGTTTTCTCCTGAAGAGGGAAGAATTTGGTGAGCTGCAACAAAGCCCATATGAGGAATGATCAAAACCATGACGATTTGATGAGGATTTTGTGAACTCTTTGTTTGGATGATCCCAAATGTGAGATGTTTTATTGTGTATTTACATGGGGCAGGAAAAACTGAGAACTGGCATGTGCATTCTCTACCAAGTCAGGATGAAAATATTTATGCTTCTTCTCCATTAACGTGTTCTCTTTTGTATTGCTGGAAAACAGCACATTTATAATTTTCAGATGGTAAATCAGTAAAATCCTTACTGACAAAAATGCATAACAGCACTCCTCCATGACTTGACAAGAATGAGAAAATCAATAAATAAGACTTTTGCTCCTTGGTTTGATTTAAAGATTTGATCTAAAACTTTAGTGTCACTGAAAAAGACCTTAGTGGCTTAAATTCAAGGGCAAAGTATTTACTTCACAAAGTAATTACTTTTTGTTTTATAATAACAATAATTCATTCCTGGCTTACATTTGAGAATTTCTTTTATTGGATTTCAGTTAAATAGGGCCTAGAGATAAAAAAAAAAGTCAATGTCTTAGCCTATAAAATAAAGGTTGAATTATCATAAATAAAAAATTCCAAATACAAAATTTAAGTACAGAAGTATCAGGAAATGACTAAGCTATATTTATATTTATTCATCAAATTTTCAGTGGAGAGTAGAAAACCCAGACACTGTTGCTATGATAATGTGTAATTAAAACAGTGGCACTTTTACAGTGAACCTTTTTGAAGAAACATCAGTAGGAAATTTGCTCAGTTATTTTTGTGCCAGTTATCTTTAATATACATGGCCATGGATCATTTAGCAAGAAAAGAGAAATGGAGTATTTTCCAGATTGTACAGTATTAAAGAAAACCAGAATAACAGTAAAAATTTCAATTCTTTAAGAGTTGAGTAATTGAATTTTAATGGAGTCATTCATTTTTTCCATGAATAAAACATTTTCTTTCCCTTAGTGTGATGATTGAAAAATCCCACAGTATCCCTTCAGAAAAGAGATCTTTCTAGCACGAAAAGGATTTTTTTTTTTAGTATAAATAACAGAAGTTTTAATATATATGTTATTATTTTGTTTCTGTTTTTGAATTGCTTTCTGCAGGATATCATCCTCGAGTGTAGCTTCGGCCACCATCGGCCACCTTTTGGCTCAGAGCAGGTAAGTAATTTACATTAGACCAATTTTCTTATTCTGAACTTGCACTGCCATAGCGCTGCCAAATGCCTTAGAACAGCCAGTTTGAAATCCTTAGGTCTTTTCCAGGTTTTTATTCATTTTGCAAGTCATGTTTATGACGGGAAAGCAAAATAAAAACCATGAAAATAATAAAAGCCCCTCTGTGTTTGGAAGTGGTTCTCATTTGGCAATGGCAGCGTTGACCCTTTTATAAGAAAAGATGCTGGATTTGTACAGTAACCCAAATTCTGCTCCTCAATTGGAATATGTTAGAATTAATTTGATATAATAGTCATGATATTTAAGCCATCAGTTCTCCACCTCTGATCATACTAATGTGAAAGGAGTGTGCTCATTACTTCTTGTGAAGGTGTCTAGCAGCGGCTTTGTCTTGCTCTTAGTGTCACAATACTGTAAGTCTGACTAAGACTGTATTTTTTTCCAGCTTCTTAAAGGTAATATTTCATCTTCAGAAGACATTTTTGCCCACATTTGAGCAAAAAATAGGCACAAACTTCATAGAAATTTACTGTTCTCAAATTCTTCACACCCATTGCCCGTAGAAAGAGTGCGTTCTAGTTGCATTCACATTGTAAACCTGAGCGTGCATAATAAATGTGTGCTACTGCGAATGTGTCCAGCATGGAAGAGGACTTATATTGTTTGTTTGTTCAAAGGGCTTCAAGGTCCTGCTGCTGAGAAGCTGAAGGGTTTTACTTACGTTTTTGGAAGAGATACAGTCTCACGCTGGAATTTGGCCTGGGATCCAATATGAGCGTCCGGTAGGTGCACACCTTTTGTTTTCTTCTAAAAACCGCTAAGGGCAATGTATGGTGGAAGTTGTAGCTTATCTGGTTTCCTATTCGCTGAGGAGTTGAGCTGCTCTCTGATGTTTGCAAAAGTTTGTTTGCACTAGTGGAAATCAGCAATGCCTCTTTAGTGACTTTTGCCACCGCCTATAGTTACACGTCCAGATGGTGCTGTCACAGGAGGGTCAGAAACTGCATGACTTGGGAATATCCACATGTTCACATGCTGCATATTGCTCCAAAGAGTGCAGCAATTAAAACTTTAAAAGTAATACTGAAAATAATGAAAAAACTGCTGAGGCCTATTCTATTTGATCATTATGCAAATCACAAACATCTCTAAATCTTTCTGCTTATCTGGTTTTGTAGTAGAAAATGTATCAGAGAAGGTTATGGTGTGACAGCTCATTTCAGCTTTCTGGGAGGATAATGAGCTTTTCTTTCAAGTCTGGGTCAACTGATATGCACACATCTAAACTTCGAGTCTCAACTTGTGTTTAGGTCTGAAGTCTGCTTTTTTGTTTTCAAGCTGAAGAAGGACTTGTCTAATTTTTGACTGTATTCTCTGGTCTCATAAAAGATGGTGCAATTATATACAGGCTTTGTCAAGCCTGCACCCCTTAGACCAGCAAAGCTACAGCGAAGCAACTAGAGCAACTAAGCCTTTTTTTTTTTTTCTTTTAGTTTCTGTTTGCGTGATAAAAACAGCTTCTCTTATTTTGCCTGTGAGATTCTAAAATAAATTGCAAACCTGTGTAGCTCTTACTAAACTGCTGGGCCACCATGGGCCCTACCATCATGGACTCTCGCACCACCTTTTTCTGTGTGTGTTAAACTACCCCAGGCTCTGCTGACTGCTCGCCAAATGCCGTGTTTAAAAGTGGCGAGACGTTTGTAAGAGGTTAAATATGTGTAATGTGTTTGGAGGATGCAAGATTAGACTAACATAAAAGCCAGCATTTAAAGGTGCTTCTTTCCTCCAGGAAGAACCAATTTCAAAAATAAATGCCTTTAAAATGAAATGTCCAAAACCTTGCTGAAAAAAACGAATTTTAGATATATGTGCACTATATACTTTTTTGACAAATAAAACCTTTAGTTACATACTTACACCTGCAGACAAAAATATATCCAATTTGTCATAAATTCATTAATGAATACCAAGCAGCGTGTATTTTGAATGGCTACAACGGATCCCGCTGTCGTGTGGCTCCATAAGATGGATTTTCACCGGCTTTTAGAAATAGGTAACTTCAAAAATATTCAGGATTGCTTTTTATTTCTCTCTTTCCCCTTTAAAGTTCTTTTTTTTTTTTTTTTCCCTAGCTGTATGCTTGTTAATAGTGAACTGCGTAGACCCAGAAGCAGATTAAAAACCTAGCATCAGAGTTCTTTTTTCAGGATTTTTAAGGCACAGATCAACAATGGAGAAAATCGTTTGCACTGATGTGTTAAGTCTATGAAACATCAGTTTGTTCCTTTGAATTTTGAAATACAAAGAAAGGATTTTAATTCACCTGGAAGGTCCTTTGCTTTGAGCTTGTTTAGATAAATTGACTTTGAATAATGAAATTTCCATTGCTTCTGGAAATGAGCAAATAATGTATTTCAAAAAGCATTTACCACATGAGAATTTTTCCCATCCTACTTACAGACTGTAGCTATGAAATAGTATTAATATCTCAGTAAACATCAGATAAACAGCTATAACATTTCTCGGAGCAGTGTCTTAAGGACTTGCTGATACATAATTCACAAATCTTTTCATTTTAGAGAAGTCATTGCAGCTAATAGCACTAAATTCTAGGATAAAAAAATCATGTAAAGAAGGAAGATGTTTTTGTTTTCATCTTGGAATTCTTAATTATACTTTTTACTATGTATTTAGTATTTACAGATATGCATAGCAAATATAAATGGAGTAGACATTTCAGAGTGGTCTCATGAAGTCAGTGTTCAGTTTCGCGTATTTATAGTTAAGCAGATATAGAAGGAATTTGACAGAACATAGAAGTAGGCACAGGAAGAACTAGAAAGCCACAGGTTTCTTGTGTTGGAATAAATGGTCCCCACCTAAGCCTTGCTTACTCATCCTCATCCTGCTTGTAAACCCCGAGAGGTTTTCACCATTCCTGCTTGAGGCAACACCAAGCTTCGTTCTCCTTGTTGTACAAATACCATCTCACCCTGAGCAAGATCACGTGAATGAGGCTCACTTTGTTTTTGTGGGAACTTGTTCTGGTGCTGGTTCTTCTGATCCCTGGTGGATAGACGCGACAGTCCCGAGCGCTTCAACGCAGCAGAGCACTGGCACCAGTGAAATTCAGTGCTGCAGGGCTCTGCCTCCTGGTATAAAAACAAAGCAAAGCCCCAGCAACCCCCCAGCCCCATCAGCACCTGCCCCCAAACGAAAAGCAGTGGATTCAGTTTCTTTTTAAGTGCAAAATCTATTGCAGCCTTAAGTGTTGTGTGCTGGGCTAATGCATGCCCAGCACTCTATTTATTACTGTTTGGGTCACAGAGCTGATTTTTCCTGGAAGATTGAATTACATTTGATAGGGGAATTTGTTATGGAAAATAATGACTCTATATACACTCGTCGTTCCAGAAGTAGAGCAGAGTTGGCATTATTTCTCAATCCTTTCTGTGGGTTTATTTACTGTAGAACAGTAGCTATTATTTGGCAAATTTTAGATGGGAAGTCAAACCACAAACTTAGGGTAGAAACTTAATAGAAACCTTTACAAATCAGGCAGATGCTGCAGCACTATACTGAAAAGTCAAACAGTTGCCTCACATATTCATTTGGATTATTTTTAATTCACTTCATCCCAAATACTCCTTTCTTAAAATTGCCAGGACTGACACAGACAGAAATTTCTTAGGTATTCTGTACCTGGAGAACCTCTCCTAGGTAGAAAGTTCTATTTAAGACACAATGAGTAGGATTCAGTGATAGGTTCATAAGTATCTTGGGTCGTTAGAGATGCTTTGCAGTGTCCAAGACACCAGCACAAGGCTGGGAGATCTGCCACAGGATTTACGACGATCTGTTCCCTTCTGCCAAAGCAGCTGGAGGGCAGGCAGGATATGGCAGGCATCCCAGATGGCACCTGAATCCCACCTGGGCAGTCTCTTCCACTGATATAACTGTTCGGCTTTACTTACGTCTTTATGTCTTTAATGTCTTCATCCAGGCATAGTATTTCACTGGCTAGCCACTATGGGAGAGAGCAAGGTTTCCTACAGGCAAGGAAAAGGAGTGCATCAAATTGCACTTGAAATGTGTTTAACCTGGGCATCCTCACTAAGGAAGGGAACCTTACAGAAAGGAGGGTAGAGAGGAAAGTCCAAATTGCTTCTAGGTAGCAGAAGGACAAGTATAAGACATGAACCTTTTAGCACTAGTGAAGTTTATCAGGGCTGCTTTTTCCAGTTGCTGCTTTATTTTCCTTCTAAGGATCGCTGCTCTCATGATTTAAACCTTAATCCTAATATCCTTAGCTTCCACTTTGACTGCCTCTGGAGACTCAGACTGTTATCTGTACTGATTAATTCATTGTTCTCTTTTCTGTAGAAAAAGATGGAAGCGAATTTGGGGCAACTTTCCAAACAAGCATGTTTTTACCAGCCAATATGTCTACAGCAAACTCTTTCATAGCCACTCCTCCTTCCCAAAAGCCAAAGCTCACTCACCTGGCAGGACCCTATCCTTCCTGTTTGCACTTCAGAATGTTTACATTATTTTTTACAGGCGAGTATTTCTTGGTAGGCAATGGTTCAATGAAAGTGATAAACTCAGGCAGTGCTTCCATCTGTTAACTGTATCACAGTAGTCCATGGGAGCAACTAGGAAAAGCAGTGCCAGATACTCCTCAAATGCAAGTGAAAACCAGTATTTTCCCCGAAAAGCCTGACAGATAAAGATGGCAAGACAAAAGGACTGAAACTGTGTTTATGCAGTCAAAATATCTATAGTTGCAATGATGCATTGAACTTCTACACTATTTTGTTTATTAGCTCGTTTGAAGCATCTTGATGCTGTCTGAAATGGAGAACATATTGAACCTGATTAGAGGACTAATGGCTACTGCAAGGGAAATGCCTGGATTAATGCTTTGCAAAGGACATTTTGTTGCAATAGACTACAAAACCAAACCACGAGGATGTATCCAGTAGAACTGGTGCATTCCTACTGTGTCTTTAGTTGATCTTCTTCCTCTCCCAGTTGCAGTAGATACGGAGTGTCTTGCACGTGTATTAGAATTTTAGCAGTTAGGCCTGGCTGAGGAACTTGGCTTGGGAAAATTCTCTCAGAAATACTAGGGGTTATTTTCCGGAGTTATTTTGTACTGGCAAAATATTTGACAGGATCCTGCTGCTACAAAACTTTAAGCTCGTTATTATTTACATTTTGTGGACTGAAAAACTGAAAATAAAGCAGGTATATGCCTTGCTTGTTTATTATGGGTGGCTGCTCATGATAGCTTTACTTCTGTGGTATTACAGAGTCATGTCTTTAACTATGTCTCATTAAGCAGAACTAAAGTACTGACTTAGAGCATGCGCAGTAGTGCTTCACCAGTACCTGCGTGGGGATGCTCTTTGGTAGCCAACCTGGCTACCAGGCGTTGCCCATGAAGCATGGCAAACTGTAAGGATCCAAGTCCACTCAAAGCTGCTGTTCATGCGAGCAGGGCTAGTGTGGCCTACATGCATCTGCTGAAAGCTGGCGCCATATTATTCTTTGTTTTATTCAGAAGCTATATTAAAACTGTTCAAAGGAAGTAAACATTCAGATTTAGGGTCTTCTAAAACTTAGCAGAAATCCTAAATATGCTGCCTTTCTTTTGTGGTAAATTACTTCTGAAAAAAAGTGTTGTTGGCTCTAATTGCTTAATGAATTAGTCACTTCAATTAGAAAAGATGATTTTAAAGTATCTCATAAAGTATCTAATTATAAACACAATAGCTATTAACAGTTTTCAGTTTCTTTACCAGATTGTTTTCAATGTTTTATCTGTGGTATGAGATCTTCAATATTGAATGTTTTGGGTGCCAATGAATATTTCAAAAAACAAAGACAAGATCCTTTGAATTCACAGTTTATATTTTTAAGCTGTCATGAAGTGGGAAATGCCTCTGCTGTCACAAAACTATGAGAAAGATTAAAAAAAAATGAAGTGACTTTGATGAGGACCTGCAATATTGGGGCCTGGAAGAAAGTGCCAGAAACACAGGACAGGAATCTTGAACATAATGAACCCAAAACTAGGGAGCTGGTTGGCAGATTGAAGAAAAGATTTCACTGATGTAGTCAGAGTTCTAAGTGAAGGCATCGTGGTAGCTGAATAGTATAAATTAGAGAGCTCGAGGACTCAATGATGAGGCCAAGCAAGTGTTTCAGTCACATCATAGGTAAATTCTAGTTTTAAGGAGGAAAATTAGCTGCAAAGTGTTCCTCTTAATCAGCTGACGATACAACATGTGGCAAAGTATGACATTTCTCAATATGGGAGAACACAAATCTATTATCTAAGGATTTTGTTTTAATTATTCTTTTTAGAAAAAATGAATAAAAAGAATGAGAGTGATAATCCTTAAAAGACTGACTTAAACATTATTTTCAGATAATTATGATTTTGTCATGGCTGCCTGGAAATCCTGACCTAATATATTGTGAAGCCTACCAAAATCTTCTGTTTTGTCTACAACAACTTTTCGTCTTTGTAGACTGTTCCTGGAAGATCTTTACCAGTACTTGACCCAAAGGTAAGTGTATTTCTGGAGAAGGTTTTGTCACTCAGCTGACCGTGGATGTAGGAATGTAGAGAAAGAATCCACTTTCAATACTGAAAAGAAGAAGTATTCTAGAATGATTTATAGCTTTGATAAATGGGTATAATTTGATAACTCTTCACAGATCATGTCACCTCTCTGCTAAAAATTAATGCCTGGTCAAATATCCTTCCCTGTATACATCATTAGTGACTTCATTACTGGGATACCAATTAACTGTCTTCTAAGTTAGATTTACAGCTGCATGAGCTAGTATGGTTCAAGGCTAAGCTATAAGGATAACCTAAGATAAAAAGAATGTGCCTTACCTGGAGGCCTAAGAAGCTCAGTTTATTTCATATACCATATTACTTTTAGGCCTTATTTATTTATTTATTTATTTTTGTGGGGAAATGTTCTGATAAAGTTGCCTCGATACTAGCAGAAAAAAAAAAAAAAATACAGATGTAAGCAGGTAAGATCACCCTAGATGTTTGATATGATGCTTCAGCTCCACTATATTCCTCTCCTTTTGATGATAAAAAGTAAATCAAATGCAGTAAAGAGAAATGAGCTCTAGGAATTAGCAGTCTCAAACAACATCTTTCAAGCACATCTGCATGGCCAAACTGTGTAGCAGTAACCTCGGGAAGAACTGATGACTCTGTGAAGTTCAGGACTAGCCAATGCAGCCTGCTGCTTCATGATCTAGAATGTAAAGGTTTCCTTTTGTGTTAATCTGGTAAAATCCCCTTGATCTTAGATAAAAGACACTGCAGGACCCATCTTTTCCTTTCATGTTCTCTGCATGTTACCCAAGTCTTTATCTTATAAGTCACCCTTTTCCTACCTGCTCTTTACCCCATGGCTCCCATCCTGAAAGCGCACATTAACATGTTAAGGAGTTGCACAGATAGCCTTTCCTTGCCAAAATATTATGGCCATCACTTGGGAGCAGAAAGGAAGACTGCCATTCATCTATAGTTTAGACATTCCTAAACTGGCCTTGGAGGGATGCATCTTAAGGTCAACAGTGTGTGCAACTAACACAATTCAGTTGAAGTTTAACTGACCAAAGAAAGACAGCAGCTTCCCCATAGAGGTTCAGAATGAAATGACAGCTTCCTACCTAACGCTAACCAGCCAAGGTGTTTCTGTTCCCCAGTGATCTAATCTTTTTTTGAAAGAAGCAAGTGGAGAATGGCCCTTGCTTGTATGATAGAAATTTGTCCATCTAAAAAATAATACTCTATGTATGTCAAACAAACAGAGAAAGGGGAAATCTTCAGATTAAAAGCTATATGTATATGTTATATATATATAAATTACATATATAAATTGTTAGTAACACAAACTATTTGTGTCCTGTAATAAATCTCCCCATTATTCCTGTCCGCCTACTGTCTAGTTACATGGACACCTAGTATACTTCATTTATTCTTTTAATTATGATGTCCAATCAATTTCTCTTACCTTTGAAGAAGAAGAATACTAAAAGTCCTGCTTAGAAGTACCCTGGGTTAGCCCCATAAAGTCTCTGCTGATGTGCAATTTAACTAATATTTTTATATTTCCCACATTTCCCGTGGGCTAGTGTGTTGGCCTTTGGTGCTTAAATGTGAGCGGCTGCTGTTGGTGCATTCTGCGCCCCCGGCCAGCCTGCTGCGAGCCGGTTCCCTCACAAGTGGAAGGCTGCCAGCAGCCCCTGGGCGTTTTAGTGTGGGCAGAGGGGACTTGGACTGGAGCAATCCTGCATCCAGTGAAAATGGAATTTCCTGGCATGCTGCTAAATCCTGCCTGTTGCTGTCACTAGGATTAAATGGACAGGAAAAAGCCTGAGATGTTTACATCTGGATTATGAAATTCTGAAAAAAAAAAAAAAAAAGCCACTTTATATAACACGGGCAAGAAGATAAGACAGGAGTTAATGCAGTTCACTTTTTTATACTAGAAAAATAGCACTCTCTGAAAAACAAAATGGAGCAGAAAGGTGTGCTTTATGGAGAAAGGAACAGAGAAGAATACTTGTTTTTCACACGGATAAAATATTTCTTGTGGAAGACAAAAGTGTCCGTATGCCAGAAGTCTCTGCCTTTACTGCTGTACAGAGTGTACATTTGGATCAAGTCTGAGGGACCTGAGGCAGCTGTCAGAACATCACAGCTCTTCCCTTTCCTGTCGTTGTAGTATGCTGAATATTGATGTAACCACAGATTGCATAGGAAAGAGTAAGGGAGAAAATAAATTCCAGTAATAAAAATGACAGTATTCTTGATGATGTCTCAGGAGAAATAGAATTAGAAAATAAAGTGCATTAACACATCAGAAAATCTGAGACACTCTAATATGCATTGCAGAGTCACAGTTTACTGGGTTGTTTCACACTTGGCTGCGAGAATTTTAAACATGGTAGAATTTGTGAGTCTAGAGAAAGCAAGAAGGTTTTCTTCATTTTATACTGAGCAAAAAGTTACTTCTGCCCCGGCTCCAGGGTTTTTAGACAAATAGCACAATTGCAGAGTTCGCAGGAGGGAGGTAGTGCTGCAAAACTAAGCGCTTAGGCTTCCTGCTACCTGGTGGAAACCAAGCTGGCAACAGATAAACGCACTTTACTACCTCCCGCTGGTAAAGAGCTAGGAATTGCAGGGAATATGTGTGGAGAAAACGTGGCACTAGTAGCAAAATCTTCTGTTCCTTTGCATTTGTTAGTACAGGTGCACAGGGCTGCGTACAAGCAGGCGATGGTTCCGAATTCCCAGATGGTGCCGGTAACACAGAGCACCAGAGCACAACCAAGTGCAACAATCGTCAGTCCCGTGTTGCGGCAGGAGCTCTGCTGGCTGGCCGTGCACAGCGTAGAGTTTAACCACAACTGCCAGAATTTACCTGCATGCACTTCTCCAAGCAAGCCCTTATTTTCTGGTTATAAAATGAAGGCATGTTTAGGTTTCGTTGTATTCCTGACATGCACAACTGCCTCAGTTAAGTTACTGTTTAAATGTGACGTGTAAGATTGGTATTGGTAAAGTACATGAGAACTTTAATGATACGCTTCAGAAAACAAGTATTTGCCCAGAATTTCCCTTCCTGAGTTAAAATTCCTTTCTTATTGAAATTTTGGCAGTTGCCTATTTCTTTCATTGTGAATAGATCTTTTTGATCTCTTTCCTTTTCTTCCCTTGGGATAGATGGTAATACTCACGTTGTCCTCCTGCCTTGCTGAGCAGCAACTGGAATGAGTGGCATTACTGTAATATTGTGCATTACCATGGGGAAGACATGAACTACCTCAAATCCCTTTCTATCATAAAAAACTTAGATTAACATAATAAAGCCATTATCACCATAGCAAGATTTATTTAAATACAAACAGTTAATGATCAGCTTTTGACACTAGTAGAAGAGGATTATTTGGTCCGGGTGATCTTATTGACTAAACACAGGCTTATTAATTTTTCATTTCAGCCGTGTCATTTGACAGGCCTGTCATAATTCTCATAGCACATGTCTGCCAGCCATGACAAGTCTGTGACATTAATTCCAAACTCTGAAAACAAAAGCAGCATTTGACCTTTAGAAACTCTGCTCAGAATGCAAGGCAATGTCCTAAAACTAACGTAGCTCCTCTTTCCTTGGCTGGGAACAGCAAGGAACCATACAGTAGGCACACGCTATAGGCACAGTGAAACAGCACTCTGCAATTTGCAGAGTGTGATTTAGTTCTGGCAATAATAATAATAATAATAATAATAACAACAACAACAACAACAATCATACTGCCTGCACAGCACAGTTTCAAGAGGAAGAAAAAAAATGTCTAAGTGAATAACTTCAGAGTGCCGTCAGAAAATAATTAAACCACCTCCTTCATAACTGAGGAAGAACGGAGTTGAAAGGAAAACTTCTCAACAAAGTGTTTAAATCAGGAATCCCTTTCCCTAGACTCCCTCTATAGCCAGAGAAAAATCAGAGCACCTGTACAGAGCATTGCCTCAGATAAATTCTGGATCAGCTTTTGGGCATCTCTCCCATCCTCCTTCATCTCTTCCCTCTAAGCCAAGTATTTGAAGGCCTAATGTTAACCAGGTTGTTAATGGTTGGCTGTTCTTGCACAAAATGTGTTTCTGTCTTTAGAAAGATTAGGTGCCTTTCAAAAGCTAGTGGAAATTAATTGCTGCTTTCAGTGATTTCATCAATTCATTATATTTTTAAGTTTCAATGAAAGAGTATGAGCCAGACACACCTGATTTATTATAGCATCCCTTGAATTCAGATGTTTAGAGATGCTCAGCTATCTAGGTGCCTAAAGACTCAAAAGAAGAAGTGGAATTAGTTTTCTATGATTCTGGTCTAACTAGAATCATTGCAAATAATTTTTCAGGTGCATTTATAAGACCAGAAATTAAAGAAATTCCTAATCCAGAAGATAAAGTAGCTGAAAAAATGCAGATGTAAAATACATTAATGGATTGTTTCTATTTCAATTAGACTTTTTGCAATGATTCCATCTTGAGGGATTGCTGTTAATAGTAATTGGTAATGCTAGATCTAGTGAGCAAGAGTACTCTTGTGATACTGCAATAATTTACAAGACGAGGGGGTGGCGTTAGAATTGCCTCTTCTGGCATGAGTTTTTTTATGAATAAATTTGGAATTACAGTAATATAGAAAAAAATAAGAACAACATGGAGGAAGGGGAAATATCATGGCTAATCTTTTAGATTATTGAAATAATTTATTATGTCTCTACTTGTGAGAGTTGAAATGTTGGATTTAACATTTTAAGCCAGGATCCTTGCAAGAAGCTGTGCTTTAGGAAGTGCATTTTTAATAGCAGCCTTTTCAACAGCAGTAAAGTGATATGACACGCAAGTGTATTCATATAATAGTGTTCTGGTTTTATTTATTTTGCCAAAGGTTGTTCCAGAATATGTTAAGGATGTCGTAAAATCAATACCAAAATTGTAATTTGCAGTATGTTCTTTTAGGATCAGTGAAACTTTCTCTATTGTGAAATGGTTACAACTTGCATGAATCTTTAATTTCATTGCTTGCCTAATGTGGATTGACCATGCACATTTGCCTTTATAGCAAAATGAATTTTCTGCCTATTTGAAAATACTTATATTTCCTTTTCCAAAAACCAAATTTCTCTTTTCCTTTCTGTGAAAAAGCCTAGAACTTTGTTATTGTTTACCAAGATTTATCCCCAACACGTTCTGAATGTTTAATCAAAGATATTTTAATCAATAGCTACAATTTATGTTTCATTTCTGAAAAGAAATAGCTTACAAATACAAGTGACATTTTGCTTTGCGCTACAACACTCAGCAGAGTACGTCTTTAGCAAGCAAAATGAGACATGACACAAGCAAAGTAACTCTATTAAATGACAAAATATTTTCCATGTTCTTGTGCTCTGAACTTATTTTAAAAGGCAGAAAGAATTGTTTCTGCATTTTGTCTCCATAATACAGGCCTGTATATTGCAGCTGTCTAGATAACAAATGTGCATTCAGTGAAAGAGAAAAATAATTCAGTACACAATAGCTCATTCTGAATAACCAGAAGCTGAATTTTATAGTATAAAATGTTCAGAAAAATAGAAGAATAACAAGAATAGCTTCTTGAAGCAAGGAAGTGTAGCTCTAGCTACATTACTTGGCCTTTTGCAGTGTGATAATTACTAAAAGGCAAGCTCTGATCTGATTACTGGAATATCAGCGTTGTGTAAATATGACCTGATTAGATTTAATGTTCTATGCAACGAGCATGATTTAGGAATTGTCTATTTGCTTTGATGGCTTCATTTTCAGTGGCCATGAAAATACAATACACATATATTGAGGTAACAACATTCTCATTGTACTAACTTTAATAAAGGTGGTTGCAAAGTATGGGAGTTCATAAGTATGTAATTCAAAGTAAATCAACCAAACACATTCAGAATTATAGACAGAACTTCTTTTTCTCCTGATAGTTTATTTAAGTTATTTCCTTTGTTCTGCTCAAAATAAGATTGTTTCTCACTTGCTAAGCAGTTATTAAATCAGTTTGAGGCACCCATAGATTGAAGGACTGATTTGATTGCCTAATTAATCTCTCCCCTGGCTCAGGCCAAAGAAGGACCAGTGTAACTGTATACAGCTCTGTACCTTCATAGGAATACTGATTTAATCCATAATGTCTCTTGACCCTCAATGTACATAGCCACTACTTCCTATTTGATTTCTTAGGCTTGTAACCTTGCTCAGTACGACCTGCTATTTTCAGTGATTACTCCTTTTAAAACTTCTCCATTGTTTCCCCCTTATTTACTGTCTCAGAATTAGTCGTCTTTTTCTTACCTTCCAGTTCCTTCCCATTCCAGCTTATTCCAACTGCTCATCTCATTATTTTACTGTGAAATGATTTCCAGACACTTTTCCAGATACTGCTATTCTCAGTCATCTTTCTGCTTCCCTTCGATCAAGCTTGAAGCAATTAGATTTTACTTGCTCTATACAAATAATGCTGTTTTCAAAGTCTTCTTTCTAACCTAGCTCCTAGACATCTGCATACCAAAAATTCTTCATGAAGAACCTATTTAAATGATTTTCAAATGCTGCTACAACAATGGGACACCTCTTTCAAGACTTACTTGAAAGGGTTTCGCTTGAAACCAATCAGGTGTCCCCTCTTCTCACTCTGCTGACACGAAACCTCCGCTCTGGAATCGCTCGGGCCACGCAAAACCCTCCCGGCCTGGGCTACTGCGCCCTGTTGGTGATCAGTGAGTCTCAGGGCCAGAACCAAAGGGACATTACGGCAGCAGGCACAAGAAACACAGCCCCGTGTGTAGCAGTCAACTTGCAGACTTGCACTGCCTTGACACACTCGAGCAATTCTCTTAAGCTTTTCCATCACCGGGAGAATTCCCACTTAATAAGGCATTCAGGATACAAAATAATTAAATAGCAGCCAGTTGCAAGTTAAAGCAGCAGCCACAGGAAAATGAATATGAAGAAATACCCAGAAATAAAACTGTAGAACAGACCCTGACACTGTAGTCAAATAAAAAGCCTCCCAAATGCAGTTTTACAGGTCCCTGGGTCACTAATTAAAGGGTAACCCTTCCAGAAGACCAAGACTACAGGTAACAAGCACTCAATCCATGGGTTCTCCAGGTAGCAGTAAGACTGATGATAATCCTTATATATATATATATTCTGTCTTCTATATATCTTAGCTAAATTTCATAACAAAATCTTCTGTAATAAAAACCTTGAAAGATGAATCCTGTAAGAATTTAACTGAAGAAAACTATCCATTCTGCCTTCATTTTACTTTTGTTGTCCAGTTGCTATTTCAGAGACAGAAAATAATACCCACCATAAAAATAATTAGCACAAAGAAATGCATAAGTGTTACACATAAGTATGCATGAGTATAACTTTTGCAGCCTGTGAAACAGGCAGTTGTCTTCACTTGGCTGGCAGGTGTCTGCAGTGAGAGCGGTTTTAAAGTTCCAATAAAATATGATTTCTCATTCTTCCTCTCCTTGCATACCATTCTGTGCCTTGTGGATTAATTTTTACATGTGCTTTCTTTCTAACTTTATACCTAGCTTAAGGACTAAGAGATTATAAATGGAGATAGGCAGACAGCAGTTGCATACGAAATGGGATGAAATTTCATCGTGACATCTATATCAATCAGCAGGCCAGCTACTTTAGCTGATATTAATTGTATAGTTGCAGTGATTTGGATGGAGAAATTCCTCATGTGTCTGATGGAAATTTGTCCTGGTCATTTCTACTCACCAAAGCACTTTAATTTTAAACACCTTTCACTTTAATTCTTACTTTTTTTCTTTATTTTAAATCTTTCACTTTTTCTGACAGCCGTCATTACTAGTCCCTGTCTAGTTTGGGTTTTGTGGATCTGTGATCCGGTTGGAATAAGCTCATTATTTTATCGCAAGAAGAAAAAAAATAAACATTGTGAGAGGTCTCATCACCTCTAGCTCAAATTAATTAAAAACCTAACCAAACCTTTTGAGAAACAGTAGCCTGGCAGTGAAAAGATGATAAGGGGGATAGAGCTATCTGTACTAAGGACTGCAATTTGTCTGGTTGTCATATATCTTATTTGCCCTTATTTTGTACATAAACATGCACATAGCATAGCACAGATGCCTTCTGTGGATGTCCATACTAAATAAGAACATTTGTCAGTTTTCTTGTAATCTGGTAAACAAAAGATAACACAAGAAGGAGAGTGCATTGATCACAATGTATGTCTTTATGCCTCCCTGTAGGGGTCAGTTAAAATAACCAGCTATTACAAAGTCAGCTGCCCAACTTTATTGCAGTGGGGAGAAATTTGAAAAATAGCTGGAGGTCTAGTGTATTAATTAAGATGGCCTGGGTTAAACTGACACAGTGCATAACAGAGTGAGCTGAGGGAGTCCAAAGACCTATGTTTTCGTATACTACTGACCTACTGTGTGACCTAGGAAAGCTGTTGCGTCTCCAGGGTTTTTGTTTTCCCTGTTTAAATTGTCTGTTCTCTGATACAAAGCGTCCCTCTTCCTCAGGGGAGCTGAGGCCCTGATCTCTGTTCAGTTCTTTCAGTGCTATAACCATCAGCATCAGGCTTCACATCAATGTTATCCCTAGGTCCAGGGAGCAAAAGATGTCTGCATCAAATGACCACTGCTGTAATGAAAAAAAGGCTTATGTGCAATAATATTTACACTACAGCTACCATGTAAATATACTCTGTTCATAAAATGTGTTATTAGAGAAAATCTTTAGTTTTCAATGATACAGTCCCTTTAATTACTGCTAAATACATGTTTTGCAACTTTACTTGCACTAAGCACTACGTAGAACTTAGAGTCATTCTCTGTCTTCATGATGCCTGCTGTCTTTGGAATAGAAAGTAATCCCAGGGCTTTTATGTTTTCTGGTAAACAAGACTTAGAGCAGTCTGATTTCACTTTTACTGGTAAGGATTTTATGGAATAGAGGGATTTTCTTCATTGCCTAAAAATAATCAACTCAATAAAGCCCCGATCTTAAAAAGTGAACACTCACTATGTACTTGCACTTCAGTGATGTAGTCTGCTTTCTCAATCGTGTGCACGAGGAATACTCGAGTGTAAGGTTAGTTCTGGAAAAGGACATTACTTTTTGTGAGTTAGCCTGGCTTAACTTGTGTGGGAAGATGCTGCAAACTATCCACAAAATATTAAATATCAGTCTGAAAATATTTAAATTATTGGTTATCATTATGTGTCAGCTTGCTTTTTGGAACTAGCAGAAGTGACTCAGCTGTGTCCCTGTAATTCAGTGCAATATTGTCAACTTTAGCAGATTTTAATCATATTTATTCAACAGTAACTGAGATCAGATCCTCACTTGTCAGATGAGGTTAAGATATTTTTAGGGGTAGATCCATGGCAAAAATTCCTGGCAAACAGATCTAAGACATCATCTTTCATGGACTGAAATTTATAACGCCCTTGAGCTTGTGCCCTAACTCTTAACTCTGTATCTAAAGAAAAACAGTATTTTACTGAAAGATTTGTTTTTCTCCAGGGTATTTTACAGTTTTAAATGCAGTTCAGTGTTTTCATACCCAGTTTTCAAACATTTCGCTCTCTCTGTGAGCAATGCAGAGAGTAAAAGCCTCCTCTTTGGCTAGCTCAAGGTCTATCTTCCAAAGGTTAGAATTGTATAGAAAAGACATGGAAAGGAACACAGAGGTTAAATAAAAGACTCTACCCTGCAGTCTAGAGCAGTTTAGAAGATCTCAGAAGAACTTAGTACCAGCCATCATTCTTGCAAGGACATAAAGAAGGACGTTTCTCATGCAGGAGATCTAATGAGGCAGAGTTCCACCAACAGATGCAGGAAATTATCATAGCTATTAGCTTCATACCACTAACATTCATTTCTCATAAGTAGTTTCATATCTCTAATACAACAACTTCTACAACAATAAAATACAACAGTAAAAACTCAGAGATTTGAACTTTCATGTTATGCTCAGTCTTAGGTGTGCTACATCTGTTTTGGTTCGTTTTTTACATGATTTCATGGTATATAGAGTTGTTGCTACTCCTGAATGTGTCAAATTGATATTAAATTAATTAATATGAGAGTCATTATCTAAACAGAAAATATGTTTCCTATTTGGGGAATTACACCGCAGTAGAGATGCATTTCTTCGGATTGGCCCAGAATAGTAGTTTTCTTTACTGAGGCATTTTTGGCATCTAGTTTTCAGAGTAAAAATAGCGCAACATGTAAATTAAGAAGCAGACTAGGCATAAAATGCTAGTATGGATGCTTCAGTATTTAATTTTAACATTCTCTTTCTTTCGTGCATATTTTCAGGGAGCAAACATTCAAAAGCACACACAAACTTGCTCTTTTTCTTGCTATCATTTTTCCTAAAGTTATTCTCGATTTTAAAGCCAAAGGGAAATTTCTAATATGGCATATAGATGTTTGCATCCAAACAAGTGCTTAATTTATAAGAACATTCAAGTTGCAAATCAAGGCTGAAACAAATATGTATTTTGTCAGGCAATCAGTTGATTTGGGGAACATTTACATGCCTTTTTTTTTTTTCCCCCCCTTTCCCATGGTATTTTCCCACACAGCTGAACAACATGTGTTTGTTTCATGCTATTCAATAAAAATGCATATATATTTAAGCTTCTGAAAATGGACACAATTTCTTAAACGCATATGGGAGTTCAGACATGGTTATTTATGAGGGAAGATGAAAGGGAATTCAGAAAAACATTGGTTTTATTTTTTAAAAATGCCACCAAAGCCTATTACAAACTGTGTCATACATTAAATGCTACAGAATCAGTCTGTCAGGCAAGAGTAATTGAGGAAATTGGAATTTCCAAAGGACTAATGTCTACCTTGCACAGTGAACTACAGATAATTAACAATAGTGAATCGCCTACCATAAAAAATGACCCAAAAGGCCTACTTTTAAAATTTCCTGAGTGTTTATGACAGTTAATGAATCCCTCTCTGATAGCTGAATAGATAACCTACTCACTAGATACCTCTTATGGACAGCTTCTCAGGTTGCAAAACACATTTCGGGAATCTCATCCTGCACGTTAGCAAACGAGGTGCTTAGCGAAAGGCAGCACCTTGTTCCGTGCCTCTATCTCCCTTTCTGTCCATCCTATACAATGCAGCCAGGGAATAAGTGAGAAGAACAGGTGAAGAGTGGCACTTTGTAGGAGCAGAAATAGTATAAAAATGCTGAAATTACTCAGGTTTAAGTAAATCTAAGACTGGCTTGAGTGCCAGAGTTGAGTAAATTTGTTGTCTAGTGAGGAAGAAAGCCCAGCTTGCAAAAGGAAGCCTTCTCTGGCAAGTACGTTGGGACTTTGACTATGTGTTTATGTTTATAAATCTCACAAGGTTTCAGCGATAATCATGAGAGACTGAATATAAGTGAGATTGTGATTGAGGACCATATGTGCAGGGAGGTTAATATCTAGAAATATTTAAGGATAGTAGAAAATATTTTAAAAAACAGCACTCCAACCAAGTAGCTAGAGGGGACAGATGTCAGAAAAGAAACAGAAAACTTTGCCTTGAGAGGAAGATAGATATATGGAGATTAAAAAGAGGATACATTGAAAAGCAATAAACGAAGGAAGAAGTAAAATCAATGAGAATAGAATACACATAGAGTGAGTCTTAACAGGATGCTTGCATTTTGTCAGTAAGATCCATCAATGTATAAAAAGAATTAGGAATGTAAAGAAGTGGAATAAAGAACCAGGAAAGCTTGTCCGGAAATGCACTGGTCTTTGAAACTTCCTCCAGCTCCTTTCACACGTGCCCTGGGTTTTAGTATGTATCCTCACTCAGCTTTTTTCCTCAAATTACTGCTATGGTCTTGGGAGGCACAATTTTCTCTGTCCACTGCTTTCTTTCTGAAGTGAAGGTGATTATTTTGTTCACAAGTCCCACATTTCTGTGTCCCACAAAATCACTGCTGCTCTCCCTGCACTTCTGTCAGGTTCATGGCTGGCGCTTAACCTCTCTGAAAAGACGGAAATGTGATTCCCCTGGCAATAGTCTTCCAAGTGGCAGCGATACTGCGTATGGTCCAGAGACAGTTCCTGTGTTGATGGGAGATGAAGGAGTGATGCAAAAGAATAGGGAAAAATATCTTTGGTTAATGCGCAGGACTTAGAATTAAGGAAGCAGATCAAAAGGAGTTTTGCTTTTCTGTTCCTCAGCTATTTGTTAGTATGTTAGCATTTAAAAGCTTTTCTCTCCTGCTTCGCTTTCCTTGACTAGAAATCTCTGAGGCACATTGTAGGAGATACTCTGATATTTAAGATAAAACACAGACTGATACTTATCAATTGCAAAGTAAAACCTTCCTATTCTATACTTCCCTAAGCTTCTATGTATATTATAAACACAGCTGTGGACATGTTATCTTTCTAGCAGGATAGAAGCAGTGGGAGTAAAACAAGACAACATTACAGAGAAATGCCTATGGAAAGATGGGGTAATTTATGTTGTAGCTGTTCTTCCAAATGGAAGTTTCCCCTGCCACGCTTTGGCTGGTAACCTTAGCACTGTTGGCTAGGCTAAAGCTATCAGGAGCATGTGTTCATACCTTCAAGCTCATGAGTAGAAAGAGCTACACTTCAAAAACCACATTTCTTTTGAAAATGAGACTGTCTCCCAGGTTTTGTCAGCTGAGAGGAGATGTTTGGAATTTTACAAAATGCAAAAAAAACCCTAACGATTGTTGTATGGGTGTAGGATGAATGACACTTGAACTCTCTAACTAGCCTCAAAGTAAATACGGGAAGGAGAGAAAATATGTTTAGGACAAACTGTCCTAAACAGTTTGTCATGGAAGCTTCGTGTCCTCTTATACTTTGTGAGCAGCAAGGTTGGGCCATGGGATTTCTCAGATAATTCCTCAGACCCTCTAATGCGAGCCGAGCTTCTCCTTCCCTGTTCACATCGCTGAGGGATGAATGAGGGACCCCTGGCTCTTGAGATTCCTTTGTTGGAGATGTGCAGATCAAAGTGTGTTTGTGTGCATATGTGGGGTGATTCTTCCACCACCGAATTCTGCACACTCTTGGATTAAAACTGCCATCAGGTTGTACTGTGAAACTGTTAACAAAGAGAACTACTCAAGAGAGAAAAAAAAAAATGGTTCTGCAAACAAGGATCCTTACAGTGGATAGCACATGGTTTATGCTTCCTAAGTCCACCAGAAGTAAGAGCTGGAGAGAAAAGAAGTTGGTTTATGGAAGACTGTGATAAACAGTAACTTACATTTTGCTCAAAATACTACTGAAACCACGATACTTGTTTCAATAGGCGTGGATGCTAGCTTCTTCTGTCATAGTCACGTTCCTAAGGAGTCTTGAAATATCACTGACTTTTCCCATTCACACCTCAATTTCTCTTCTTAGTTCCTGCCCGAACAATTTCATTTTTGAGTGACCAATAAATCTCTAGTTGTAGCACTCATCAAAACTGATATCTGATTTTTTAAAGTTCTAACGAGCAATAAAAATGTCTTTGCTGTACAGAGACTTAGGGGATTTAGCACGGACAAATCACATTGAAATTAAAAGCTGAGTCTGAGTTATTTCAGGGGCCATAAGAGCTTAAAATAAAAGGAGACAATATGTTGAAGACAGAGGGTATGTTGAAGCATTACTCTTTGTAAGCATAAGCATAAGTAAGAAACAATTCATACCATCTTCTCTTTCTCCTTAATGCATGCAGCTATGCATGATGATTAAATGCACATATGCACATACATACATGTATGTAAATATATATTTATATATATATATACACATCAGCATTAGTGAAGAAGTTACGGATTTCCAAATCTCTGCTAGGGGTTTGGAGGAAATATTTTAGGTGTTTTTCAGAAAGAAACAATTGCAGGTAGTTTCTTTTTATCGATTGATGTCTATTACTGGCAAAGATCTGAAAATAATGTCAAGTACATGGCAAAAATATTTAACTGAATCTTAGTTTTATAGCTAGTATTATAGTTATTAATAGCAATTGAAGCAGTAGATAATCACACTATTTATTTAAAAGCTTAAATAAAGATAAATGAAATAAGCTCAAAGGGAAATTGGTAAGTTAGGTCCAAGTACTAACAGCTATTCATTACTGTGGAAATGATGCAAAACTTGGCTTTCTATCAGAGCAGAGAATAGTAAGAAGTGTGATATGAACTTCCTTTAAAAAAAAAAGGTGTTGATTCCCACCCAGCTCAGTAATAAGGCCATTTCTAGTAAACTGCTCTATTTTGGAAGTGGATTTGAGAGGTTTAATTTGGGCAAGGAATTGCTGATGTGGAATTTGGAAGATACTGCCATAGTAAGAATTGATCTTGTGAAAAGAGCTCTTGAGTTGTCACGTCTTGTAACTTCCCTTCTCTAAGCAGTCATGGGATGAAGAAAAGTTCAGATTAGATTTTAAAAAGTGTCTTAATAAGCAGGCCTGAAAGACAGTGATTTTGCAGAATAGTTATATAGCTTGTTTTCTGAGATGCATGTAACCTGCCCTACCAGGCAACTGATTATTAGACCTTAAGTGTTCAAGACATCTAAATTAAGGATTCCCATGCAATTCTGCTGTTAATGCAGAAGTCTAAAAGCTCAAATCCACATTGATTTTGTCCAAGAGAGCAACTAAATGAGGGTCCAACCTAGCAAAGGAAAACTGGCACCTTTTCCACAATAGGCAATTTCCACAATAGGAATTTGTTCCAATGAACAAATGGAACCAAGTATTATTTCTACCCAGATCACACACTAAATGCTGAAAGCTTCTTAAATTTCAGTGTCTGCCAATTGCTTCAACTATTCTTACAGGCAAGTTCTGCAAGCTGTAGCACAAAAAAAAAAAAAAAAAAAAAAAAGCTTAAGAATTGAATATTTTTTTCCTAGTGATGTGGCCAAAGTATGGCTGGTTGTCTGGTGATCAAAGAAGACTAGAAGATTTCGGACTCCTCAGTCTACAGATTAGGAGTCTGAGAGGATATACAAAACTTGAAATCATAAAAGACTGCTCGAGACAGGACAGTTTTAAAACATTCTTTATAACCATACAGAGATTTAAAAAAAAAAAAAAAAAAGCTTAAAAACAGCAAGGAATATTGAAATTAATAATTTGATTCTAATAGTAAAATTAGTAAGGCACTGGAACAGACAGGTGTGACATTGCAGAGATTTCACACTCTCCCTCTTCAAACAGCTGCCAGGAATGAGCTATGTACCATTGCTCTTGCTTTGAAGCAGAAAAAAATGAGTCCTCCCTGGCTCTATTTACTGTGAGTTCTGGAAAGTGAAAATAGACTCCACTTTGCCTGCAAGTGCTTTTACTGGCTGCCTTTTAGATTAAGGGCCTGCTCAGTTTTCTGTTTGCTCCATAAAACTTAGGGTGAGTGAACAAGCATTTTCTCCCAACTAAGAGAAAGTTTGTTGTGAGATTATTTTAAATCAAGTATAATGCATATTTTTCCATGTGGGGCTCTGTTTTGATATATTGATGAATCTGGAATTTTAAGTATCAGTCAGAAGTTTGCTGTTATGGTAACTGAATTCCCTTTTGCTGTATTATTTTTTATCACAATGATGGAAGCAAGTTGAGGATTCTCCATCCCTTCCTCTCCATCTCCATCTCCCATAAAGTCTGATCATTGTATTTAAAAAGATCACTTCCCTGCTCAAATTTCATCATTCTTCTTCTAAGCCTAGTTTCACAAGCCATTTCCCAAACTATACAGCATGTAGTGTACGTTTTGGCTTCCCACTTGATTCCATACAGGCTTTATTTAAGCTTTCTGTCTAAAACTTTTAAAAATCGTATTTAGGATGAAATTGCAAATAAACTTTCCAAACTCTCTGATTTATAGCAGAGACTGGCTGGTAATCTTAAAAAATGTTCTTGATGCACTATGTAGAAAAGTTTAAAGGGCTTTTTGACTCACGACTCAAAGAAATGCCATAAGCTTAACAGAACAATAAAATAAATGGGCTGTGAAAGGTTCACCAAGTTTAACAGAACTGCTCAGTAGAAAATGAGGGAATCTTAAACCTAAGAATTAGTTTCTTCTGCCACAATGAGACTTTTGATTTATAATTTATAACAAAAAAGTTATCCATTTTCAAATATTAACATATGCCTTGGTACATTAACATTGTTTAGGAGCCTACAGAGTTTTTTTACCCTTCGCACATTCATATTCTAGGATCAAAAGGACTCCTGATGTGAGAAGAACTTCTAAATGAGTTTCTAGTATTTATGAGGAAACATCGTATTTGTTAGGAGTACAGCTATGCTTTGTAAATAATGCAAAATTCTATATATCTCTTAAATGTAAATTATTATCTAAGCAAAGTGAGAAGTTCTGGGTTAATATTTTAAATTTAAATGTGAGATATGCTTCAAATTCAGGTATCTAGGCAATAAGATAGTTGGTAATAAAATGAACCAAATTCTCAGTATTCATACCTGAGAATGTCTTCTGTATGGTACTAAAAACAGTGTTGTTTTCACGCACACTTATGAATCTCATTGTTTTCACATTATATGTGTTTATCATCCCAACATTTTTTTCCCATACTATTTTAAAGGATAGTAAAAAGTAGTCCAAATTTTGAACTCTTGCTCACTCTTAATGTAGTCTTTTGTTTATCAGCATCTGTTCTGAGGCTGCAGTTTGATTAACATATTTCCCTGTCTTGAAAACTCTATTCTAATTTGAATACTGAAAATGAAGCTGACGTTCTGATTTCACATTTGATACAAGACTGCAAATGAACAACAAATGCAGGATGTTTTTCTTTTAGTATCTGACTTCTCTTTATGAACCTGGATTGTATTCCAGGAAGCGTCTTTTTAGAAATGTTGAACATTTTAGAATGCTTTAGAATTTATTAAATTCTCAAAAATCAAACTAACTTACTTGCTTTAGGCTTTTATTACTCCAAGTAATACTGACCAAATTTGAGATGACCTAAAATGTTATGCACATTATTGGTCTTCTCAGTTGTATTTCCTGGAAAGGGATGTGTGCTTCTGTACAAACAAACCGAGTCCTAATTATTCCTGGGAGCGTTCGCTCGCTGCAGCTGGAGTGCAAGGGCTTCGTTCACAGGCGTGCCTGAGGGGAATACCAGCCCCAGTGCTCGGGTATTTAATCAGAACTTACACAAATTGTAAGCAATTTTTTACTAAATTAATACGTTCAACTCCTCATTACCTGAGTTAACATGCTTAAAGCAGCATTTCTTATGTTACTTTCAGACTCCTGTGAGGTTTTAAAGTGTTAAACATCTGTAATTGGCAGTAGCTCACTTGCCCTGAGGTTAAGGAGTAAAAATTACTGACTTGGATGTGTTTATTCTAGTCAGAGAAGTGCTAATTACCTCTCTCTTGCCAACAGGCCATCATTTCTTCCAGGGCAAGGGAATAAACACTTGTGGCCGGGAATAGGCAGGTTTCCCTTCCTTGTCAGAGACAACGTCCGCTGGTTCTAGGTCCAGTGTTGACCTAGCTGCTTTGGAGAACTTCACTCTGTTGGTGCTTCCCAAGGCACTGCTATTATATTATTAATCAATCATATAGATCGTATTCAGTAATGCAGATCTAATCTCAGAGGCTCAGCTCTGGCTACAAAGTGTTTCGCCTTGCAGAGGAGGATTTGTTGTTTTCTCATGACCTACCTGCAACTCAAACTGATCTGGAAGTCCTCTCCTACCAAAACTGTGGGTGTCCATGTGTTGCAGAATTGGAAGGACTTAAAAAGGTTCTTGTTCTGTACCTAATATAAACTAGAGTACTAAATACAAACTTGTAAAGATTGTTTCTAAGTTGAAATTTGTTGTCTCTATCCCCCCTTTTCCATTTTCTGTCACAGAGAGGCATTATACTCGAAGGGAGACGAGCATAAATGTGGAGCCAAGAATTTATTGTTAGCCTAATTAAAATCCTTAGCAGCTAATCCAAACTCGAGAATGTTAGCACTCATAGTCCAAACATATATATAGAAAAAACTCCTTCATAATGCCCCTACAAGTGCTGTACAAGAAAACTCTTTCTAGAGCCTACCCTTTCCACCCTTTCCTCTTGCCCTTGCTCATGCAGAGGCAGCAGCGTTTGGCAGCAGCTTATCAAGGTCCCAGGCTCTTCCCCAGGTCGCCCTTCATACTCCCAGTCCTCCCCGCCTCCTCACCCGTGCCCAGGCACCCGCTGTGTTTCGGGGTGGATCCGTATCAGAGTTGGCTGCCCCGCCAGCACTGGCTGCCCAGGGCAGCCTCCCCAGCCCAGCCTGGGGCGCGCGTGACACGGGGAGCAGCCGGGTGTCCCCGGAGCAAAGCCCGAGGGTGCAGTGAGCACCGGCCTCACAGCCCCGCGCCAGCGGGGCCAACGCAGGCCAAGACAAGGCCGGGCAGGCCTGAGACCCTGCGCTGTCCGGTCGGAAGGGAGCCTGGGGTCTTTTCCTGGTAGTGGGAAACGCTGTTATTTATGGAGCTGAGATCGCAGGCCTGGTCATCCTGCAGGACACCAAGGAACCCACAAGCTGCTCTAATGCCCAGGGGAATTCTTGCCTCTTTTTGGCTCTTGAGAAACTGGGAGGTCAAAACACCGTCTGAATTGCAATCTCTTTTTAATTCTTGCAGTTTTAAAATGAAAATGATAGTGTTTTCTGTAATGATATGCAGCAAAACCTGTGTTTGAACAATAGCTATAACTGAACGCCTTACTGTGTCCCTGATAACTAGTTTCAGTAGTGGTGTTTTATTCCCTCTTCCCAATACATATTCATACAAACTCTCCATGGGCACATAGTACTCAGAACATAAAAAGAGCTGAGCTACTCTTTTTTAAGAGTACTAAAAACAAATGAAGAAAAATAGGGATATGGATGAAATGACATTTGGTTTTGCATATTATCAGTATTCTGTCTACAATACCTACTAAGGCAGCTCTCTGTGCTAGTGAGGGTTTTGTTAAAACGAAGTTGAAAGCACATCTTCAGGGACACCCCAGCCCTGTGCCTTAGCCTCCTACCCCGAGTACGGAGCAGGTAGCGCTGAAGCACCTTGAAGTTCTGCTCCTGTTTTAAACTCTGTGTGGGAGTCAGGGACGCTGCACAGCCGGGCTGCCCCTTCTCCAAAGGCTTGCAAGGGAAAAACAACACTCGTGCTGAAAGGGCTTTTGGGCTAATATCAAGCCATGGTAGAGTGAGCTGATACAGTCAAGGAGAGTTGTTAGAATTTTTATTTTGCCTTTCTGGAATGTCTTGCCTATATTTCAAGGGTAGCAGTAGGGTGGAGTGTTTCAGGGGAAGAGGGATACTGAAAGCAACCTCAAAAAAAAAGGATGAAATGGAAAAAAACAAAGGAAGTGGTTCAATTTTTCTTAAGATTTAGATAATATTTCTGTAATTCTTTAGCAACAATTACTTAGAAACTGTGAAGCTTTAGCTGTCTGTCTGGTCATCATAATTTTTACTGTATTTGAGCAAATCTTTTTGACCAAAATAGTACTAAGATGATTTTCACAGAAGTATTTTGGTTCAAGCAATCATTCAAATTTTTTTTCTATGAAAATGTCAGTGGAATTTTTCTGAAAAAGCTAAATCATTCTTTTCTCACAGTTAAGTATTTCCTGGTGCTGTAATTTACTTATTACATTAGGCAATGTAAGAGAACAGTCTTGTAATTTGGGCTTAGTTATATGCCCAGTTCGTAGTCACACACAGCTTCTCTCTCCCCCTCTCTCGCACATGAGGGTTGTTTCCCTTGCTATGTCATGTAGGTGCAGTTAGGAGAGGGACCACATGCTGGTGGCTGTTTATATAATGCACCAAGAAGGGGTAGGAAGGAGGCGGCCAGAACCTGATTAGTGTTAGCAGAATGAGAACAGCAGCACAGCTCTGGATATGCATTATGCAGAGTTCTGTTTATGCACCTAGCAGTATTTCTATATGAAAATCAGTGATCTGTAAAATCCCTATGCTTGATGTTTTTAAGTACAGTCATTGCGCTGTCAGTAATCTGCTTCCGTCCGTAGTTCGGAAGCAATTTTGTAATGACTGGTGATTTGTTGTATGTATGCTTGAGCTTGCGAAGGAAAACTATAGAGTTTTCATGGCTTTCATCTGAAGTTTTGTAGGCGTCTCATCACCTAGTTCTAATCTAAAATTATCTTAATATATATCAGGCATTTGTTTTAAGCAAAGTGGTTTAGTGCAGGGCTATCCTCAACTCTCTGATTATCCGAAGAGGCTAGCAAATAGGCATTAAGGTTAATCTATAGGAATATGGTAGGCATCCTCCCCAACATTCGAGGCCTCTAGCAGTACTCTGTTGCACCAGTGCAGAACCGATGTGTTGGCCTAAACCCACAAAATGTCCTTTAGAAATATCTTCTATACCTACCTATGTAAGATGAAATGCAGATGATAAGTGAATATTCAAGGGCCTTTCTTAAGCTACAGAATTTTCTTCTGTCATCCTGATCCCAATACCTAATTTCCACTGTGATGTCCTTCTTGTCAAAATTTCTGTGCTGCATCTGTTGCAAGATGCTGTGGAGCAGCCATACTCTAATGCAGCACTGAATACCGGATTTTTTATTATTTGATGATGTAGATTAGTGTAACTCTAAAATTTCTGAGAATCTCAGACACGTGTGAGTTCTGATGTTCATTTACACCTCAGTCATTTTATCCACAAAATCCATACGGACAAAATGCAGATGTTAGTCCAAACCTCCATCAAATACTTTTTTCGCTGTTAGCAGCAAGCAGCAGCAAAGGAGAAGAGGGAAAAAGGCTTCTATAGACGTGAAAGATATCTTGAAATATTTGTTCCTGGTCTTATTTCCAGTAGGCAGAAATATGTTCCCTGCAGTGTTTGTGTAGCAGGGATGAAAGATGGGAAGCCTGGTGGAAAAGAGTGGGATCCAGAAAACAATGTTTTGCACTCTCAGTTTCTTTTCAAAAACCAAAGCCAAGCAATGGAAACTATATCTGGTTATAGGAAATGTCATTACCTATATCTGTACATAAAATGCAGAAAAAGTGGGGTTTCTTTTTCTACCCTGAGAGTTTCATGGTTAAAAACTCATATTGCTCATGTTGAAAGCTGCTTTTATAGATGTGACTTCATAGCACATCATGAGGCAGCATGTTGCCATGTTGCCATGCAGGGAGTGACTTAAAAGTAGCTGCATTAACCTGTTGTGCCTCTCAGCAGGGTTAGTTATTTTGGGTGCAACTCCACAGGGAAGACTGAAGCTAAGTCAGCAAGTATCATCATCTAATGGCTAGAGTAGAGCTACCCTCAGTGATCCTGAGAGAGGATAAATTTTCTAACTTGATTTGAAGTGAAACATGACAAAATGTGGCCTAGTCTTTGCAGGCAGGAAAACTAAAACAGTTGCATATTCTACACAAAAAGCATTCAAAAGCATATACTCGAGGCTGGAAGTTAGTTTTTAATTCCTTTTCCACAATATGAGGCTATCTCATGCTATTTTTGTGATAATGTAACATTAAGATAATATAAACCTGACTGCTCAAAAGCTATTTGGAAAAAAAACGAGTTGTCAGCTCTGACATATTTTACTTAGCTTTCAAAACCTATATTTTAAAACAATAATGGCTGTGCATGTTATTGTAGAAATGCGTAATGTATGTTTGCCAGATGGCAATTTAAAAATATGTGCATGTACTGGGGATATACGTTACACTAGCCTCGCAACACACCTTGAGTTCAAAGAGATTTCCAAGGAACACGCTAGGTTTTTCTTTAAAATGAAACACATTTTTCTAAAAAGGTATTTCCTTTCGGCAAGTTGTCATCTGAAACTGTTTCCTGTTGCTATAGGATAGGGAGAAAGACACCCTCCATTTAGACAGGTAAGACAAGGCAGGGTGCGGATCTGCTTTGGTCTCTTGCGAGCTGAAGAAGGATCCTCTCCCCTCTGGGGCCGGCTCTCCCTGCCTTGGTTATTCTCTTGGAAACGGCAAGGAGGAAGAGGAAGAGCTCTTCCTCATGTGAGGAAGAGCCACCTCCTGCTCATCCCATCCTGTGATCAGCACCTAGCAAAAGTCAGCTCCTCTCCTAGCGCAAAATCTCTGAGACATTTGGTTATCCAAGCTAACAGATCCCAGTTAAAAGAAGTAATTAAGATTGATTATTTCTTATGGTTACAAAAATCCTCTTGAGGTAATTAAGATCCAAATGATCAAATTACTCAGGATCTATATCCCAGTTCTTAATGCTATAACAGTAACCTCGACTGCAATAAATAATTCAGTTGTATATAAGCTCTGTGAGCGAGAAGCCTTTCCCATTTGCTAAGGCAGTTTCTTTTACAGCATATGGTATCAAATGCTGTTTGCACCTCTCAGTAGCAACTGCATTATCATATTTGTATGTCTTCCATGAAGTACATTTGTATTTTTACTGAAACTATCTTGATGAATAAAGCAAAAAGAATCTATTATTAGTCATTTCCCAATGGTGGAGGTTGTTTCATGCATTCCAGCCCCTATTTTCAAACTCTACTTCAGTAAATATCAGGACAACTCTGTAAAAGAAACTGAATTACTGTTTTTTTTTTTTTTTTTTTTTTTCTCTCTCTGAAGTATATCTGCTGCCATCTGTTGACTTGGAAAGTACCTTGTAGTCTTAAATAAAATACAATCAGATTATCAGATGTTATACATACAATTCAACCTCTTAACAGCACTTTAAGATATTGCCAATTAGCCATTTGAAACTGAGCCATATGTTTCCATTTTATAATGAAAAAGACGTGCAGAAAAGGTTAAAAACTGCGAAAATTCACAACTACTTAGAAAAATATGGTGCAAACCAATTTGCGCAGCTATTGAAGAAAATATTTGCAGTAAAATCAATTGGAAAAGACTAAGGGTGCAGGAAGTTATTGAGTATTTAGTATTTAGATGTAAGCTGGATGGGATAGCAGTTTACTGAAATGTAGGGTCAAGACTTGCAGCTGGGTTTAGTTTGCTTTTGGTTGGGTGGTTTCTGGGAGGGTTTGAACTTGCTTACGCAGGTACACGGAATTCATTCAGAAAATCCGGTAAGGAAAACCTGCTTTGTGGCAGGGCAGATACCACTACAAAATACCCCCGCCGAGATGCTGCTTGCTTGCTCTGTTGCATGGATGTAGAACTTGTTGTTTTCTATGGGCTCTACTCCCTCCCTGCTCCCCCTCAACACTGTATTTAATAATCTAGCATATATATATATTTTTTTTCTCATGCTTATAGCAGTGTCCAAAGGGAAGTTACTGGCATATGTAGAGATTTTTTTAGGTGCTCTGAGTTTTGCAATTAATTTGTGGTTAATCCTTGTCGTAGATATTGGGGGGGGGATTTGGTGGGAGGACCAACCCCATTACAGGTTTTTAAATAATGTACTGGCATGTTGGTTGTGCATTCATATGTACTTGAGCCATCTGGCTGCAGTATCTAGATCTGATAAATTTCTTCATGCAACAAATTATTTCATCAAAAAAGATGTTATGCGACTCCAGACATATTTTAATGCTCGTGTTGCTCATAGAATATATTGTGGTTATGTAGCTAGCATCAGTCCCTTTTGTTACCGTATGAGAATGTTTAAAATTGTTAGCTCTCTGGAAATCAAGAAAAAAAATTAAGAAGAGACTAATATAGCCTGGCATCTATTGGCATCTTAGTCCAGAGGTAGTACAGACCCTAACAAAATCTGCAAAGCCAGTTGGGCAGCCGCAGCGTCACAGGGACCTGCAGGGACCCTCGAGTCCAACCTCCCAGCTCGAGCAGCGTCGCCTAGAGCCGGCTGCCCCGGTCCCCTCCCCGGTGCCAGTGTCCACAGTGAGGGGGCCCTTGAGTAGCGTTCAAAAAATACCACACACTGTACGATCTGCTGAATAACACCGTTTGCCTCCCTCCCTTTTTTTTATGCCCTGTCCAAACTGGGTCTCATTTGTGATTTAAAGCACTCCCCAGTTATTGGCAATGCACATGTTATTTGCAGTACTAAATCGTCACTTCTGTGATTTTCAGTTCTGTGCAGACAGAAGACTTTATATATATTTGCGAAGTGTCCGTCTGATCATCTGGATTTATTTTGATCCAATATGTCATGTTTTATAGAAAAGTAAGTGGTAAGTTTAAAGGAAATGCACATTCGTTCATCTGTCACTTCCTCTGGCTAGATTAGTGCTGGCTTGTTACAAGAATCCCAAACGTCGTATGTAGTCCTAGCGCATAGCATTTCCTGGGAAGGGATGCCTGCATTCCCAGGGGGAGCTGGTCCCAGTTGGCCTGAGGGCTTCTGCCAGGGGTGACAGCTGGGTGATGAGGAGCTCTAGAGATACCCCACCAGCACATGAATTTGCAGTCACTGATTCATTTTGGATCTTTGCCCCAGAAAGACTTCAGGCCTTGCTAATGATCTTCTTATTAATTTTCTATTTTATTAGGTTTAATTTTCATTTTAAAATGTTTTCTCGTTTGGGTTCCCTGGCTGTGTCTTCTGTATTCGCTAACTGCAGAATAGAAACTGGGGACCTGCTAATAAGTATCATCAATAAAAATTGAACTAATTAAGTTTCAGACATAATCCCCTATTATTATAGGAGAGCTCAGCGAGATATAAGATAATGGAGTAATAAACCCCTGAATATTGGGATTTAGCAAGGAAATACCAACAGAGCTCAAAATGTAGTGTTGTAATCCCAGTGATATAATAATGTTTAATCAGCCGCTATTGATGCATTTTAAGCAGTATAAAGACCAAGTTTTGATAGAGTGGCAACAGAGTTAAGGTTACGCAGAGAGTATTTGTAACAACTTTGCGTCTCCAGTGTATTGAATAAAAAAAAACAAAAGCTCTAATTCAAAGGACGTCTTCAAAGCATTCAAACTGCTCAGGGATGGGGAAACCGCCACAAGTATAACCCCACATCTTTCTGCTTATAGAAATAAGCAGATTTTAGATGAACTGAATGCTTTTCTGATGCTTCCTGAAAGGTTTGTATAGAAACTTGGTTGACACCTGAATGGTAATGTGAATGAGCATGATGTTCGATTTTGCTCCCCTGATACTTTTTCATTAATCCCTTTATGTTGATTAGAGAGGAAACAATCTCTTACCTCATCAGCCAAGAGCAAAACCCTGCAGAATGTTATCACGCACAGAAGAGGGGCTGCAGATTCAACCTGCTCGGCCAAGACAGCGGCTGAACTGGAGACTGATTATTTAGTTTATAAAATGGCATATAGCAAGTGAAAGAACTTTGGGCGGTTATGGTTGTCTTTAAAATAGGTTTATTAGGTGGGACTACACTACAGTCTGTTATTACTGATATATATTCTGATTATTATGTTCCAAAAAAAATATTTCTAGTGACTTCTGTATAGTTCAAACTTATCAATACGATGTGTCAGAGCACTGAAGTTTGTAGTTTCAAAAGATCTCCAGGAGACATTCATCTAGAAGCTAGATAAAAGTTTCGGATCTGTGATACCTAAAGAGTCTAAGTGGAAAGACTCTCTCCTTTTTCTTTCTCTCCCTCTCCCTCTTTCTCTTCTCCATCTTCCTCCTCTTTTCTCATCTTTCTCCTTCTTCTCCTTTCTCTATCTCCCTCATTTTTTTTCCTTTATTATTCCTGTGGATTGGTTGAGTGCTCTATGAGAAAGACTAGGTACTTTTCAGAGTGTCTTTGTCTCTGCAATTCAGCTTAGGTTTTGCCGTGAAAGAAGCTGGTATACAAGCTGAGTGCTTTCTGTTTGGCACAAGAGTGAATTTCTTCTGCTAAAAAGCAGCAGAAAGTTAATGAGTGGAACAGTTTATGAATCCCCGTTGTCATCAAAGACAGATGCAGGTAGAATGCATGTTATTAATGCCATCTTCTAGGGGAGACAAAAACATAGATTTCTGCTGTGAAAACTATTTCAGAACAGTATTTTTATCCTCAGTTCCTACAAAGAATCCCAAAGTGTCTCATTTTGCTTTGTTTTTTTAAGCCATACGGAGTTACACCCCACTGTGGCGATCCAATGAGTCCTACCAATGCCAGGTGCGTGAAAGCTGTTCTGTGCCCTGGACTGCCGTCCTCGCCAGCAGGGCCGTGCCCCGCTGCTCCGTCGCCAGCCCGGCAGCCCCGGCTGCAACACCGCTCGCCCCGTCGCAGGGGGCTGCAAGGCGAGCGAGGGGGCTGCTCAGAGCGCAGCCGGGGACCGGCTGGAAGCTGGGGGCTGCAGAGCCCCAAAACAAGGGGGGCCCGGGACCCGAGCCAGGCGAGCAGAGCAGGGCTGGAGAGAGCTGCGGGGGAACCAGGGTCCTGCCTAATGCTCACAAAGCCTTTCCCGTGTTACAGTACCCCACTTCAGAAAAGCTTTGAGTTCACAAAGACTATTGTATTACTTCCTAATCATAATAAGTATTAGTAAAATAAGGAGATTTGGCTAATAGTTAGATGACTTTTTTTTTTTTCAGGGACAGATTTGAGAAACATAACTGTATATGAAAAATGGGCCTTCTGTGTTGCAAAATAGTATTTGTGAATAGCTACAAAACTGGGGGTCCAGGCCTATATGTATCTTGATTTCTCTCAGATTTACTGCTGTTAATGATTTTATAAGTCTGTTGTCCTCAGTTTTTTGCATACACATTAATCTCATGTAATATTTGGGGAGCTCTGAAAAGCAAGAAGCCTTATGGGTTTTGGTGCATAGGGCACTGATCTTATTTGGTGACGCTTCGATAATTAACATTATCAATTACGTGTTGTCTTCTCTTACTATTAAGAACCAGTATATGTGACCAAATTAGTCTGCTTTGAGGAAAACAAAACAAAACACAAATACTTGTATAGTGACTGACTAAATTGTGAAATCTGTTAGTCATTATATTTGCAATTGTATTTGGTTTCAGAAGTTGAATATGTTTGATAAAAGTATTAGACAGAGTTAAACAGATCCTTAACATTGACGGGGGAGGACTTAATTTTTTGCATTGTTGTATTACTGGATATAACAATTGGGTTTGATTCACTTACTTTGTAAAAGTTGTTAAAGTGGCCAGCTGTTTGTCCAGAAAATGCAATGAAGAAACACAAGCAAGAAGGAACAAAACAGGAATGAAATTTAACCCTCTCACCAAACCATAACACTTTGAATCAAGAGATCTGAACAGTTTACACAACTCTGTCATGTAATATTTGTAACCTCCAGGAAATTTGCCAAGAGCAGTTTCACAGAAAATTTCTCATAGATACTTGTCTGTTTGACAGCCTTCTGCCGAAGTGCGCAGACAAAGCTGCACAGGGCCACGGCAGAAGGCGACGGCTTTGGCCTCAGCAACACGCTCGCAGGTTGCTGGAGACCTTGCACTTCCCTGATTCCCTGACTCCATGGCAGCTACACCATCATGACCACCTTAAATCTGCCTTTTTCACACAATGTGCTGCTGGAGCTGGGTGAGAAATTGTTTTACTGCTATAAAAAAAGCTCTTTTAGTTTCAAAAATACCCTCAGTTGGAGTGAATGACATCAAGACCTTTCCATGCCTCAGTAATGAGACTGATAAGTCTCATTAGTGCAAAACATAATATGCAATATATAATATACAATAATTTAATTAGTATTTGTATAAGTAACTATGTTAAAATAGCTTATGAAAAGATCAGTTCGGCTTCACAAACCTTTCAGGGCATTGCCCTGCTTACACCAGTTAGTACAGACTGCTTGGATAACTGGAAAGCAGCCAGACAAAATTCTGGGCCAGAATACCTGACTCTAGGGAGTTAGACACCCCTGGGGGGGGTGTCCTTCTGCAGACAAATTACTCGTTCAGCGATGGGAATGCCAGGGTGCCGAGTGGGCTGATAGGCCTTAATCGCCCTGGAAAGCCTCATGGGGGGCCCCATCCCCGTGCCCTCGTGGCCCAGGAGCTCCATGAAGCCTCGGGCCTGGGCTGCCTTCTGTTTCTCCCAAGCACCGCTGCTTGGGAATGAGATATCCCCATAAAGGCCAGCTCAGTGTTCAGCAGGCAGAAAAGCGAGTTGAGTGTTAAAAATTATTGGAAAGGATTAACGAACAAAATGCAGAATTTCTTTACGTCACTGTGCAAGCTGACTATATGCCCAGCTCCACCACTGCTGTGTGCAGCATTGCGTCTCTCTTCATCTCAGGAAAAAATATATAGTAAAAACTGGAAACGGTTCAGAGAGAATGGCTCAGCAGGTGATGAAAGGTAGGGAACAGCTTCTGTGCATGGCACAGGCAGGCCCTGCAAAGCCCTTGGCCAGGGCAAGTAACTGAGGGAGAGACGCTACAGTTGTAGGCAGAAGAGGAAAGAGTCATTCCCCATCTCTTCCAAAACCACAGCTATGTCGAATGAAAGCATTAAGTAAGGTTCGAAACAAACAAAACTAGGCAGTTCTCACACAGCTTATGATTGAGCTGGGAAGTTCTGTCGAGTTCCTTAGCTGCAAAACTGTGAGGGATGGATCTGGGGGAAGTCGTGTGCATTTGCTGCAAGCTAATGTCTGCTTTTGGCTACTGTCAGAGACTCCTGCTGGCCTCAGTGGGCCCTTCCTCTGACCAGTAATGCCTGTTCTTATGGTTGCTGTTAGGGAAGCACCATACTTCACAGATGTAGCACATTTATCTTCTTTAATTTTACAAAGAACTATGTTTAGGTGTTCCTTTAAAGTAAGATTTTTCTATGTACCTTAGATAGAAAAATTTGATTTTGCCCTCTGTATAATTTGGGATTGGTGAATCCATAATCCATTTTCAGCTGATCATCCTTATTCACTGATTGTCTCACTCTAATCCTATATTAATAATAAAATGTAATTACCATACAAAGCTATGCAATAGTTCCAAGAAGATCATTATTCAGAAACAAACAGGAATGACTTACAAAAATGGCAAGAAATGCAATTTACAGATACTATTCATGTGTTAAAGACAGGTTCCCTCTCCCTGTCCCTGTATTAGTCCTTCAGCTCTAATGTCTAAACATAATTATCATACTAATTTGGCATTTTTCCATACTGCAGAAATAGATAATAGCGATTTGTTATGGCTACTAGTTGTTATTTAGAAAAAGAACAGTTGTGTATGTCTGCTTTGGAAAGATAACTTGGCAGGGGGTGGTTCTTGTATTTAGGGAAAGCAATTTAACTAAGCAGAGAGTTGTTCTACTGCTCAGTCAAGGTCATCCCCTTTATTGTTGACCAATATTTAGAAAGGACCTGTTGGAAAGCATACGAAATAACATATAAGCTAAATGGCATCTCAGGTTATTTTTCTCTCCCTCAAACAAAAACCGTGAACATTTTAATTGGTGTTTGTCTGCTGTTTTTAAAGGCCAGAAAGGGCAAAATGAGGCCCTACTAAGAGCCTTTAATGAGGTAGCTGTGGTGAGTTTGTATAATTTAGCATAGAGATGATCAGTAAAGTAGACAGGGCAGGAAACTTTTAAACAAAACTAAAATAAAGTCTAAATAGTTTTCATGGGTATCTTCTTCCACAGCTTTTAAATGTGTTTATTTTTGGCATATTTCCTTTACATATTCATTATTAGCTTATTTCAGCTGAATTCTGACAAGAAAACAGTGTGCTGAAGAATGGTGCATTGAGGAGAAACTGTGGGGAAGGGGTAGAAATTATGCTGTAACTACAAATTAGCATGCAGTGAATGCAATTTAAAATGAGAGTCTGAACGTGGTGTCAATCCCCCATATAAGACTTAAAAAAAAAAAAAAAAAAAACAGTTGTACAAAGATGCAAATAGAAATGGTGCTAATGCAGCTATAGGGGTAGCTTGTTGGCGTTACCAGCATGGTGGTGAACGTGCCAGGCAGATTAAACGTGCTCGCAGCGTGGAACAGGCAAGGTGCTCGTGGCACGCCGGCTTCGCGACTGCTCTCCTGCTGCAGGCAGCCGCGAAGACACGGAGTTAGCGAGGCTGCCCCAACAAGGTACCGCCGTGGCATCACGCAAAGCTCAGGCTCTGCGTTATAGAATCCGATTAAGATGGAGCGTGCACAGAAGAAAATCCAAATGTTTAACATGGTCTGGTCTTCCAAAAATAGCGTTAGTCTTATTCTTTACTGGTAGGGGTCAGTTCATGTTGATAGCGCTGCTTAGTCTGTAGATTTTTGCACAATATGGTTACGTTACCGGGTTTCTGTTTTGAGGAACATAGAAAAGCATGGTAATACAAGTATGAAATAGAGCACTTATAACAAATAAGTGGAGCGAAAATAGCAAAGCTGGTCATGTTCTGTGCCCTGCCACTTTTTTGAGCATTAACATTTTCTGAAGAAAGAAGGATATTTACCATTTATTTGATTTTTGGGGGGAAAAAAAGTATCTTTAAGAGGTCTCAGAGTTAGGGCATGCCTTTGGCTGTTGCAGTGAGGATTCAGAATAAACCTAATCAAAAAACTAATAGCGTAGTGAGAAATATCTGAATGGAGGGAATTTTACTCTGGATATCCATTTGGTTTTTGTCCCTGAGCAGTCTCTACAGGAGCAGAGCATTCAGGAGGTTTTCTAGGAATCTATTTGAAAGCAGCCTCCTCCCACCTATCCTTTTCTCAAGGCATAGAGTTAAATAGCTGAGCAAAATTATGCGATATATTGGGTGAGTGCAGATGTAGCTTTGCTTTGTTAGGAGCACTTGGGTACTTTTACTACCCTTGAACAACATACAGTTCATTCAGCATCAATTTTATTCCCCTTTTAATTTAGAAAGGAAAACTTATGTTCCTGAAGGTATGTCTCACTTTTCATATGAAGAATTGTATTTCCGTGATTTATTGAGATATTAACATGGAAATGGTGATGTTAAACAATACTTGGAATAGCTCTAAAAGTGTAGAGGGAATCAGGATTTCATAAGAAGAAAATTAGTTATGTAGGTAACATTATTGTATAATTTCCCATAGGATCTCTACTTCAGGCAAGATTTTATTATATTCTAAAACAAAGTTGCTTGCACTCACTTTAAATATAAAGTACTGCTGAATACAACAATATCAGAAGGCTGCTCACAGTACAAGCAAAGACATCTGTTAATGGTACCATGAATAGTTATGAACTGTGGTACTCAAATGGCTTTGCCAGCAAAGCATTGCCTCCTAATTTATTTTTATAGCAAATGGATGCCTCATTTTTCATGGTTTGGTAGTTTGCATTCAAATGTACCAATAACTTCCAAAGCAATCACTTTTACACAGCGTGTTTTATCTGAGAACATAAGAGGCAATAGCTAACGGTGTATTGGTGGGTAGTCCTCTTCTCCATCAGCAGTTTTGTATGAATCCTAATGTTCTTTTTTGCAATTAGCTTATGAAAGTGTATGTATTACATAAAAATATGCTTATTGTGGGGAAGATTTAGCTTAATATCTTATCACACGAATGTATAGGGACAAAGTCTGTGTATTTGGACTGGTTTGGTCACCAATAAGCTGCAGCTGAACTGGGCATTTTACCTTTCCACGCCATACTGGAGGCATCACCAAAGACTAGGAGGACAAGAGGGGTTTTATAAGGCTGCTATGGAGCAGAGTACAGAGGCCTCCAAAGGCTTTCACAGAAATCACTTGGGGAAAGGAGGGAGGCAGCAAAAATTAGTTAGTCTCTGTGTAAGCAATTTTTTCAATAGTAGATGGGTTCCAGCAAGGGTTTGCAATGGTGACACGACCCGTGGCCAGCGGTTGCCGTCATTGCTTCTCCAGCTGCCCCGTGCCCTGGTGCCGAGGGAGCCGGGGGCGTCCACTCGAGTGAGTGCGGCACGTCCCGCTCTGCGTGCTTGCCTCTGCTGACAGCTCCTTCAAGTCAAACTCTTTCCCCTAATGCAGTGCTGTTAACTGCTGTGGTGTGTACAGCTCCATAAATATAAATGATCTCCTTCTCTTTCACGGGAAGAGAAAACCCAATGAGCAAACAACAAAAAAAAATCCATTTTATCGTACCAGGGCCATGGGGGGTTTTGTAGGATTTGATTTTGAAAAGACTCTAGAAGGAAAAGAGGAAGTGGGAACCTTGAGACAGAATGCTAATCAGAATTAAGGTAATCTTATTAAAAAACTAAATATGCAGATATAATTCTGGAAGAGGTAATATAAATCTTTTAAGGGTGGACTAGTTGTTTTGGTTTGGTTTAGTTTGGTTTGGTTTGGGGATAATTTTTTAGCTGAAATTCCCCTAAGTCTTTTCCAAGCCTAGGTGCAAATTTCCTCAGCTTCTCAGCCTCCCAAGGCAGTCTCGTGAAATTCATCCCTGCATTGCAGATATGTCTAAGTAGCTTTGGGACTGGACAGAAAATGAGATAGTGCTGAGCCCTGCTATTGCTCATCCCGAGGGGCTCGTAGCTCTCCATGGAGAGCTGTTAAACAGAGCAGTTTCTTCAACCAGGGAAGTTCTACTTCTCCTAAGTATTCAAGACTGATGATACCCAGCAGAGCTCTCTGGAACAGTAAGATATCCCACGCTGATGGCCTTGAAAGAACCTGACCTGAAAATCACATTTAGCGTTGCAATTAATAGTATTAAATTTATTACAGTATTATTAGCATTATAACTAATAATAATATTTATTACAAGGCTTTTCTTTTCTATTGAGGAGTAGGTTTTACTTTTTTCTCAACATTCTCCCTTTTATGATTTCACAGTACTTTGTGGAGTCAGTTCTGCAGATGTCTTAATTTGAGACCTTCCCCTAACCACTAAGCCTTAGAGTATTTTAAGAGTCAGTTTCCCCACTCTCAGAAGAAGAAGGAGGAAAAGATGGCAACATTCCTGACAAAATCTCAGGACAGATATGTCACTGTGAAACATTCAGGTTTGGAGTGTCATTTAATTGAAAATGTTTCAGTTAGGTCATCCAAGACCTTTATCAATGAAGCCCACTACTACTTGAGGCAATAACTCTGTTGTTATTCAGGAAAGCTGCTATCTTCCCTGCCCTCGCATTTTGTAAATCAGAACAACCGTCATCTCAAGTTTCTGACTAGCACAGCTAAAGCAAAACCAGAAGATTTCAGGATGTCGTTGTTTCAGGATGCATAGGATGCATAGGAGTCTGGTTTTCATGGCAAATCTACTTTGAAACACTTTGGATGAATGACAAGAAGGAGCTTGGCAGCTAAATACATTTTTACTGTCCCAAGCCTTTTTTCCTTTTCCTGTCCCTATTCATTAGCACTGTCACCTTGGCAAACCCAGATTCCAGTGCAGCCTGCTAGCTAGCATTTAGATCCTTTTTGTCAGAAAATACAATTTTGAAATACATGATGATAATATCTTCTGATGAGGCATTTCTTTCATGTGTTTCCAACTATCGCTTTGATGATGAACATGGATGCATTATAATAAGTTGGGATGGTTTTTATAAATATTTACAGGAATAAGAATAACAAAAAGCTGGGCCTGTAAAACTCCCATGTCCAAGGAATATCTTTCTCACATGTCTGTGATGAGAGAGGCCTTTTCTCTGTGCTAGAGCAAAAGTGCCCCAGGAGTTTGCAAATAAAATCACTGTAAAAGCGTCAGCCCTAAGTCAGCCCTACCTGCCATGCTTTGCATGGTGCACCACTTGGGCCATCACCACTAAACTGTACTGACACTGATTTGTCACCGCTGAGGTCTATAGCACAATAAACACAGGAGCTGTTACACTGCAGGGGATATCGATCACATCTAGTTAGTGCTCCAGGACTGGATGCTAGTGAAACCAATTGGACAGATTAGTTTGTGCTCGCTGGCAAGTAAAGCTCGAGTCAAGATGTGATCAATCCACCAATCTATAGTGACAGAATAATATATTAAAACAGATTGATCCTTGAGCTACACTAAATCAGGTTAAATCCTTGTCCTTGGGTGAGGGTTTTCTCACAGAAATACGATTTACGTATGACCTCCTTGGTTTCGGTTAAAAATCCTTTAAACATTAACATTAACACCTTCCATGCCAGTACTGCTTTATATTTTCATTCTGTGTTGGTTATTTCCATATGAATGCATGAAATAGCATCTTCAGGAATAGCTTATGGTGAGTTAATCTTAATTATTATTCAAGAATTCTTCCTTGAATTTCAGCCTGAAATTTAGATTCAAATTGATGTTTGATCTTTGGTGATGCTAGAGATGGAACGGTAATGTCAGTTCAGAAGAAATGGTCTTATCTGTCTATATGTCTGTTACACATTTGTTACCTTTTGGGGATATGTAGCTTAAGCATGTCACGCTTCATCCTTTTTACACTCACATCGTGGAAATACCTATATCTGCAATGACTGTATAAAGCAGGGGAGAAAACTGTGCATTACAGATAGGGCAGCGAATAAAGCCTGAATGTTTAAGTGGCAAAAGCAGGATACTCTCTTGAATGCACGGGGTGGCAGCTGCTGGTGATGGCTTTGCAGGGATTCCCAGGATTGCTCTGTGTATGGAGTAGCTGGTCTTCCCATAGCAAACTCTTTGCTAAAAAGAGCTAGCTAGCATTAGGAATATTTACACTTCCTAGTGCATTGCAGCAAAGCACTAGGAAAACGTCTTTGCAAATATCTGGAAGCTCAACAGTGTGTCAGAATGGTACCTGCTGGCAAGGGAATTTGCTTGCTTAGTTTCCATGCATTTCCATCCAGGCTGCCAGCCATTAGCAGTTTTCCTCCTTTGAAATACATATAAAAATTATGTCTATAATGTGTTTTGTTCTTGTGTATGTGGCGTGTGGCAGCCTGGCTGCCGTGCTCCTGTTCGGAGGCAGAGGTACTGCTGGGAGGCGTCGGGGTGGTGGCCCTGCCGGAGCGCCGCCTTGCTGGAGCGCAGTCCTACCGGAGCGCCGCCTTGCCGGAGTGCCGCCTTGGCAGAGCACGGCCTTGCCGGAGCGCGGTCCTGCCGGAGCGCCACCTTGGCAGCTCGCTCCTGGCATACAGCCCGCTCCTCGCCTCGCTGCTGGCAGCTCTGCCGGGGCAGTCGGGCTCTTCCCTGTCCGTATGGCCCTTCGTCCCAGCCTTGGGACAGCGCTTCTTCCGGTGCCCCCATGCACAGACATTTTCATCCATACTTTGTTGGTGCCAGTCTTAACAGTTCTGGCTTTGCTGTGGTGGCTTCCTGCTCCTTCCCGCAAGCCGAATCTGCAGGTGACAGTGCCAGGCAGAGTCCTTCAAATATCAGTTTTAAATGGGCAAAAGTTAGTTTGAGGAAGTCTCTAAGAAAGCAAATTATACTTGTTGGCTCAGATGGTGTAGAGACTATTTTATTACAGTTGTCCTCCTCGAAATCTCATTCCAATTTTTATCCCCTTCAGGAGCTCCGACTTGTGTGCAGAGCTGCCTCCCTGCAGCACCTGCCAGAGCAGAGGAGCCGGGGAGCGCCGGGCACCGGGGGCTGTGGGCTCTGCTGCGCGGCCGCCTCCTTCTCCTCCTCTTCCTCCTCCTCCTGCTCCTGCTCCTCCTGCCGCTGGGCTGCCTCGCTGCTGCGTCCTCCCCTGGACGCTGAGAAAGGCACTTAGCACGTGCCAGGCGGCTGCTCAGACGTTCACATTTGTACAAGAAAGTCCTTTTAGTAGGAAAGCAGAAAACTAGAATTAGTATTTGCAAAGGAGAACTTCTGATTGTTTTCCTTGCAATTTCCTGGCTAAATGTAGGTCTGCTTTAAAAAATGCATGCAGTGCTTGGAATAGCAGCTATTTGACTGTGGAATTGCCTGTGCAATGCTTGGCTAGGGGAGAGGGGAAGATGTTAAGTATCTAACTGTATCTAGCTGTATCTTGAGTTTTCAGAATTCTTTTTTCAAGTGCTTTTCAGTGTCTGGTTGACATCTGTTGAAGTCTCTTTTATCTAGTAAAATACCTCATTTCTCCTTTTGAGCTATTTGGGGTTTCTGTAATGTTCTCTCTGTATACGAGCGGTTCAGATCTGCAAGAGTAATTTACTAGGTTGAAAAGAAAGGGATCAAAGATAATGTATGTTTATGCTACGTGAACTGTCACAGGTATATTTAACAGAAAGATGTTTTTACTTGTTCTCCATAGTTAAGGTGGAAAGTGCTTGTGGAAAAGAATTGATTTTCAGTCAAAAACTGTTGTGTTGGTTACATGCTGTTAGTTACATGGCCTAGAACGCTTGCCAGGTGCTGTCCAGATAACGTCACTTCTTCAAAGAACTGCCCCTGGAGACTGCTGCCTTTGCCTGCCGGCAGCACACAGCACCAAACCAGGTGCATTTAGACATCTTAGCTGTTGCCACTGACTGCTTTATTAAACATCTGTGAGTTCCTCCTCCTTGATGTTTTTAGCTTTGCTTAGTACAAAGCCAGACTTGGCCTAGATCACCTGTTGCAGAATTCCAGGTGTTTAGTGTACCTGCCGATATGCGAACATGCACAAAAGTACACACATACACAAATGGAGACAATTTGTAAGGATTTTTCTTTATCTTTCCAGTTATTTCCATATTCAGTTCTCTTCTGTGTGAGATGCTTAGCTTTAGGACAGTGTTTTACGTTTACTTACTTTGTCTTCTTATTTTTCCTTCCATTTAAACTGCTCATTTTAAAACTCTTGTAATAACTACTGCAATGTAATTCTAGAGCGAGAAGTCCCCATGATAAGTTTGTTCTTTTGCTTGTACAACAGTTAGCACGATGGAGCCTTATCCTCTTTGGAGACTTATCCCTTCTGGAGGTCTATAAAGGCTACTTTGTTTTTAAAGGACCACATAGTAAGTTTCAAGGTCTCAAGAGATCTTAGAGAAATCTTTTCCTGTCACTGTTTCAAAGAAAATACTTTTCCCCTCCTTCTGTAGCCTAGGATTTCAAAAGCTGTTCCTCTCAAACAAACTCAAAAAAAAGAGCCTAATAAAAGCAGTGATTTAGATGAGAGATACAAGTCCTTGACCAGGCTGTTCTATCAGTCCAGCCCAAAAAACTCCCTCTACTTTTCTCTCCTACTTCTTCCCACACCAAACTTCTCTCTGGCAACAAAGCATATTGTTTTCCTCTTTTTGGGGGGTGAGGAGAGTAGCAAAGCTTGTTCAATACAGTGAGCGATCATTTAGGCTTGAGCCTTAATGAACATGGGAGTGGGAAATATTTTAAGTAACAAAATAGTAGACCTATGGTAATAAGTTTCTAAGGAAAAGGCATCTTTGGGGTTTTATATTTTCATATTCTTCTCCTTAGATTTTATGTCATGTTTCTCCTTCCATTCTCTTCTAGTCTTGTGCCTCGAAACACCCGTATAGTTCTTAGCATAGCTGGAAATGCAAACATACAGTTGTAATGTATGGCTGTAATGTATAATAATGTGTAGTTCTTCAGTATAATCAAGACCAAACATGAACAGCTTTCATATAACTCACTGTTATAATGCTGTTCATTAGCTTAGACAATGCTTGAGGTTGTCTCGTAGTTTTATAGAGAAGCAGTTTATTTTTAGTGTTTCATTGTGTCATGGGAAGGCAAAAGCTTACACCTTTTCAGCATATGTGATCATTTTCCACACCTGAAGGCACACAAAGGCAACCAAAAATGTGTATATATTGCAACTGCTATCTGTGTGCATCTCAGGCCACTTGAAATTTCGGGTCTTGTAAATTCAAGCTGATGAAAATACATAAAGGTTCTGAAATTAAAGTGATTGCATTTTCAAATATGCAAAGTGCATATATATCACAATAGTGACTTGCAATTTTAGAAATTAGGCTGATTCTTATGAGAAACAGCACTGATAATTCTCTTCTGACCAAAGGCCATGCATTTAAAAGCATCAGCTTGTCCATACGTATATAAGCTGCGGCTTCATTTGGATCAGTGCTAGATTCCTCCTGCTTTATCAGGTACAACTTTCCTGCAGGCCACAAGCTGCTTGTTGCAGCCAAGCTGTGATTCTGAAGTTGAGCATAGATACATCTAACCTGCATGAATCATACTCTGACATGCTTGTAAATTAAATTATGGAAGGTTTTCCAGCCTAATTACATTATTCCTAACTGAGGGAGTTCAGCAAATGTGAATAATAATATACAGCATAGAAAGCACCTAATAAAAATCATTTTGGAAGGGTAGGGTGGATCTCTAAGCCATTAACAGATGGAAAAAGGGTAACGCATTAAAATACCTAAATATACATTCTTTAAAAGACTGGTTTTGCGGTTGGGAGTGCTAGGGTTTTAGAGGGGTGAAATAAAGACTCTGCATATCCTCTATGATTTTAGGAATCAAATAGTATAAAAGAAAATCTTTTTTCTTCCTGGTAGTCCAGGGATGCTCACTAGCTCTTTTCTCACACTTGCGAGGACCGTTACATGCCCTTGTGGCTATATGCTTTTGCAGCACTAATCTCTTCTCCAATGACCTTAAAATCTGTTATTAATGCTACTCCCTTAAAGCATTGCTAGTTGCAGTGGCTTGTTTAGACTGCCCGTGCCACACTGAGCACCTTTCACAGCACCATGGGGCATGGAGATGTTTCAAGCAGGGGCTTGTGCTGTGTGGCCCTGAGCGCGTTGCCCAGACCAAGTTAAGGACTGACTGCTCTGTTAGCTCTTGTCCAGACCTACAATGAACCTGGGAATTTCTTACATTTTTTACTTTATTCCTTTCCTCCTTAGGGCAAAATCTTAGAAGATCTGAATATTCCTTTTGCTTTTAAGCAAGTGTCTTAACTCATGGTAAATAAATGAAACAAAATATTTCCTTCCATGACTGTATGTTACATTAAGAGGCAAACACGCAGCACTCACAGCTGGGGAGATTATTTCGAAAGGTCAGTCTCTCAGTACTTTCAGTATGCATTTCTTACAGGGGAAATAGCAATCACAGCTGGAAATCTTTGGTGCTAATTATATTTTGTTTTAGAATAAAGACAGTAAATGGAAAGGAAGGAAGGAAAGGTGTGCATGACAAATAGAAAGTCCACTGTATGATCTCTATTGTAAGTAGCAATTTTTATAAATAACAAGGCAAAAAGTGGTTGCTTTTTTTTTTTTGTCTACATGTTTTTTTTTGTTTGTTTGTTTGTTTTGTTTTGTTTTGTTTTTCTGACATTTATCCATGAATAGTGTGCCAGGAGAGCCAGAAAGTATCGGCATTTATTATGGTTTCTTCCAAAAGTCAAGAACTGCAAGGCAATTTAGCTTCTCTTTAAAGCAGAACTAAAAAATAACTGCACTATGTGCTTATTATATATAAGCCTAGGTGGGAAAAAAAAAAGAAAGATAAAAAAAAAGAAATTCTTAAGTAAAATAACTCCTTTTCCCTCTCTTCCCCTAAATACAACTGTTCTCCTTGAAAATATTGTTAATGATGCTCTCTGACATGCCTTATGCAGCCTAACATTTCTAGTTTGGAGGTTTTTTAACTTTTCAAGAAGCCTGAGAATATTTCTCTCTCATTTTCTTCCATTTATTTTATTGGCAAGATTGAAACTATGCTTCTAAAGTAGATCGTTTTCTGAAATTTATTGAGTAAATATCCGATTGTTTGTGTTCTGTTCTTTACTTGGGGTGCTTTTCTTTAGTATGTGACATGAATATTTTTTTGGTCAGAATCCCTAAGTGATTGTTTCTCCCCACTTATCAAGTGGTTGACATACTATGTGTGCGTCCTAAATTTCTTACAGTCCATAGCAAAACAGGTTGCTATTTTTGCAAATCTACGCTGATCCCACATCTCACGTTGTCCTCTTAGCCTGTTGGGCAGGCAGGAGGAGACGACGGTGGCTCTCTAGGCTGGCACTGCAAAAGACTCATGGGCTGCAGAAAACGTATTATCTTAGAGGGTATTAAGCTTTGGTAGTGCTCTTAATGAGGGATTTAATGCTGTGCTGATGACTAACAGGAAGCACTCACTTCATCAGATGAAACAGATAAATAAGGAACAATTTAATAAGTAAGCCACCTATATGTAATGCTATTGTAAACAAAAAAAAATGCAGAATATACTTATATCCTCTCTCTTTCTATATGTATATATCACACATATATACGTACACTTTTTCTAATTGAAATTATGCACAGTACTAGGAAAGATATCTTCTGGTAGGGTAAATATTTTGTTATTACTTTAAGGTCTGTGTATCAGCAAACCAATGAGCAAACTGCACTCCATATATTCTGGTTTAGCATTATTAGCAAGGTCATTTGAAAAGACAATTACAGGTGATTTACAGCATTTGGTTTCTTAAATCTGAATCAAGCGACACCATCTAGTTTCATGGAAAAAAAATTGGGAGAAGGTGAACATGTGTTTCATTTCCTAACTCTCCCAGCTGCCTGAATAGCCGGGGCTTTGAGGAATGCATTTGCTGGTGAAAGCCTTTCTGTTTGCCTCTGCCCGGGAAACACCTGCTGACGGCTCGTGCCGCGCTCCCGAGCGCGTCGCTCGCGGCTGCCAGCCACTCGCAACGGAGCCGGAGCCAGGGGAAGGCCCCCCCGGGCCGGGATTCCCGGGCCCATGCCAAGGAGGCAGCTTCAGCTGCCCGTTTGTCTCCCTTGCAGACATAGCCATTAGCTACCTGTAGCTGCACAGGAAATTATTTTGTGATCTGATGCTTTTTCTTCCACTAGAAACAAATGAATGGCTTGAATCTGGCTTTTACTGCTCGCATTTATTTTCTTTCCCCCCCCCCGCTTCTTTTCTAGTAGTCTTAAAAACTAACAAAGTTTATAGTGGGTAACAGTAGGCTTTTATTTAAAATGTTTTCCAATATGTCAAATACAAAATAATTTCTGTTTTGGGGAGTTCAACTTTACCGCTCACTATCAGGACACCAAGTAACCATTTTACACTCTTCCTTCTTACCAGCCTTACTTTACACATGATTAAGTGTACTGCTAAATTCAAATCACCTAAAAGATCTCCTATACTACTGAAAGACTATTCAACACATGAATATTTTTAGCTCTCACTTTTTCAATATCGGCCAGCGGTCTAAAGTTAGAGAACTATAGTTTGCATTTACTTATCCACAAATAAATAATTACATGGCCTTCGCTTGCTCTTTATAGATCTAATCTTTACATAAATCAATACTGGTTTTACCAGGAAAATTCATACGTATTAGGCACTGACTTGCACGCACCTTGCAGCAGGTCTTCACAACAGAGACCTCGCGTAGTCCACAGGCCCCCCAGTGCATCTGCAGAAGGTAAGAAGGTGTCCCTGCTGCGCGAGGGGTGCGTCACACCAGTGTGGCACGGCCAGCCCCTGCACTGCTGCTTCGGACAATACTTACTTAACATTGCATGACACTGATATACCTGAGATTTGCTATTTATACGTATATATATATATATATACACATATGCATCTATGTTGTGTAGATGATAGTTTTCCCCAAAAAGGTACATATAGAAAAGATGACGTTTCTCATATTTTTCCCCCAAATAGCAAGGTCACAATTCATAGGAGCAGCTTACGTGGGTACGCGTGTATGCAGGTGCATGAGAAAGAAATGAAGGACGTGGATGGGCAGGAGAAGGCTGGTTCTGCACAGGCTTTTGAAACACACGTGACTGCAAAGCTCAACTGCTCCAAATGGGAATTGCACTGAAGGTGTAACGTCAATGTTAACGTAATGTAAAAGTTAAGGAAAGAAAAGCTGAGCGTGTGCTAAGTTTTCCTGGCACCCCCATTGAAGATCTAGACAAATCGTTGAGAGGGCACAACAAAATATCACCAGTGGCTGGAAATAACACAGGATTTCCATGAGGGCGATGGTCGCATAAGGTTTGGTTTGGGTCAGGTTCCATAGATTCCATAACATCCTTGCGGCAGCTCACCTTACAAGAAGAAAACTTCCCAATTATTTGGGATTTTAGTAAGATAAATATTTAAGTTAGTAGCCTCATGTGGAAAAAATATTGACTAAATACACTAATGCACAGGTTACCCCTGCCCTTGGCAGCCCTTCTGCAGCCACTCTCCCACTGCAGATCTTGGTTTTGCCTCTCTCCTAACCTAGTCCTGTCCTTCCTTCCCATACAGCTGCGACAGCTCTTAGTCCCTGGGGCAGATTGGGAAAGTCAAGCCAGGGTCATGGCTGCGGCTTGAGGGCTTTGTAGAACTTCCAAGCCAGAGCTCCCTGCAAACAGCTGCTCTTCTTTTGCCTCCCTTTCTCTATCAGCCTGGCTGCATCTGTAACGTTCTGGTAATCCTTTCGAACACGGCTTCTTTTAAAACAGAACATGGCTTCAAAACACAATGATTTTTCCTAAACAAATTTTTTCTGAGATATGGTCTTCCATCATTTTCAAAAGCTTTCTTGTTTATACTAACAAAGAAATATGAAATCAGTTTTTGTACAGTGTAACTATTGATCTAGGATAAGAAAGAAGTCGCATTTTCCCCCCCCAAAAAAATTCTCTAATTGTTCTAATATTCGTTTATATGGAGACCTCGGGCATTTTATGTTTCTGGAGGTTCTTCTCCAAATAATGTCAAGTAAAATGTTTGATATTTTAAGATCACTCTATATATGTTAATACTGAGAGCTTCTAACTCGCCACCCCATCCACCGAGCACTGCTGAGCATTGTCTGGGTGAGTGATATGTTATGCAGGCCCTTTTTAACTTGTATTTGTGGTGGACATCTGAAAATGATTTGTCATCCGTTATGTGTTCAGAGATCCCTAATATTGGGATAGTTACAATGAGAAAAGGACACCTAAGTGATGTTTTATTTTAAAATTCACAAAATGTGAAAACTTTACAACAGCTTTTAAAGCAAAGCTGTCAAGTTTTCTTGTGTCTTTCAGTTAAAGTGAAGATTCAAAGCAAGAAATGGATTTATACCTTTCAGTGACCTTTATAGAATTTCTATATGTAATATTATAGATTGTCATCAGAATTAAAAAGAAAAGAGCACTTGTCAACATTTTAAAATGTCAGACTTTAGACTTTCTTAAATCTTGCAGATAAACACAGTCTTTGTGAAATAGCAGGCCAACAGGCAGAATTCTGCAGTACAGTTGTGCTGTGTGCTGGGTTTGATGTCCAGAAAATGCTTTTATGCTTCTGGAGTCACAACTCTAATTTATATCAGGGTAAGGAAGTGTGTGAAAGCATTTATTACTTATACATGATCAGACTTGGTGGGAAACTGGGCTGCTTTCGGATGATACCAAATCCTGGGAGTGGGTCTGGCTGTCTGCCTTTTCCATGCAGAAAACTGACATACTGCTCGACTCCCATTGTAAAACTGCACTTGACTATATGCCATTTTCTGAAGGCACAAATAATACAGAAAATGAAAATTAAAACACAGCCAACCAGCTGAATCTGAATGTGATTTAAAAAGAAAATTGTACGCCAAAGTTTTTATAAAGAGTACATAGTATCTAAGACCTAAGCATCACCGTCACTGAACAGGGTATTTCATTCAAGGGAAAAAATGTTCTTCTCCTTGAGTAGCTTGCCTTAGTTATAGGGACTTGTGTTTACTTTTTGTGGGAGCAGGGGAATTGTTGTTGGTTTGCACTGTGCTTTTGTCTAATGTTAAACTTTAGGGGTCTGGAATTGCAAAGCATACACCATTCAGAAGGTAGGCAATCAAAACCACACGTCTTTTTTATCCATGTGCAAGTGACTTTTTCCTTTTGGGTAAAAACTGGCAAAACATCTATTCTTTACAAACTGAAGATAGCACAGATAGCATTTTAATTCTAGTTTCTAGTGCTAATGTGGTTTCCCTATTTGCAAATCCTCACAAACTGGCTCTTCAGGGGAATTCTTTCATGACTGGAGATGGGAGGAAGGAGAGATCTGTCAGTGCCGGGTTTGTTGTTGGAAGTGCCGGTGTGTTTGGGCTCCGCCTGTCAGGCTGCCAGAGAGTTTAATCACGCTGTCTCCCCAGCACACGTGGCTGATTGTTCCCATGCTGTTTTCCTCTGATTTTACAGGAAGGAGCGCAGCCGCTCTCACACTAAGCGTCGTGCCTGCGAGGCCCACGGCGCGCTGGTCCGTGAGCGCTGCAGATTGCATTACTGCTCTCCTCGCAGGCAGCCAGCGTGAAAGCCAAGCCAGTACTCACAGGGTGCATTGACATTTGTGTCGCAGTTCAAATTAGGAATTTGCTTTTGAATCCTGTCTCCCAGCTGATGCCATTACTGTGCATTGACCCATGTTGTGCCGTGGTCTCAGGGTGCTTGAGCTGAGTTCACACAACCGCCCGCTACAGGTTGTCTCATTCACGTAGCCGCCGCAGGCCCGCGAGGGATGGGGAGCCCCGTTGCTTTAGTCTGGGGGCATGCACACACAGGGACGTGTGTATGCATGCAGACACATAGCTCTGTTTGCATAGCTTTAGGAGTACATAAATTACTCAAAATTAATTCAGATTTTTCCTCTCCTCTTAAATGATATGGTCCTCTGCAAATGGTTAGAGGTTAGTTTTTTGGGGGTGGAGGAGAGAGGAGGGAGCAGGGAAGGAACACAGCAGTCAGTCGTTGTTTTCTGCCTTCTGCCTAAGCAAAAGTCTTTGTTGTCAGTCTGATTCTTATAATTTGTATTCTATTCAGAGTCAGGAATATAAATGGTCTTAAACTTAAGCAGCATTCGGTTCCTAATCCTGGTTGTTCTACCCAGCCCCGGCCTCTTGAACTGAGCTGAACCCTTTGGTGGGGGAGATCCAGCTGAGGCATTAGATAACCTTGCCTGGACAAAGTTTCTTCCTTAATTAAACAATATTCCTGGAAGAACAAATCACCGTCTCGGAGCTGAGAGCCTGCTGTAGATACACCAGAAAATGAATTGGGTATCTCGCATCCCCCTCAGAGTGTCTCCCTTAGAGCATCAAGCTGCCTTTCCTGCTTCTCCCACTCAATTTCCTCATAAACCCTGAAAATGCATATTCAGTGCAGCAATTTATCCTCAGTGCAGCGCTGGCCTAATTTGCCCTATTAGCACTTGATCACCATCCCGCAGGGCCGTCACTTTCTGTGCTCCTCTTAGGGGGGACGTGAGGGCCCCAGTGGGACAGGGCCCCCACATTGCCAAGGGGTAGCGCGAAGGTGGAAGCTGCTTCCTCCACAAACTCTCCCCTTGCACAATGCAAAGGCCTGAGCTTGGAAATGCCAAGTACTGGCTACTGAAGGTGTCCTGTGTCTTGTGAAGTGACAGGAGAGAGAGTGTGAGGGAAGAGGGAGATTTCAGAACTGCTGATTACACTTAAAATTTTTGTCTTGTCTTCCTAAAAGACAAGCTGTCGCTAGTGACTCTCCTGCACCTTGTTTTCTTTTTTTCTTTTTTTTCTTTTTTTCTTTTCTTTTTTTTTCCCTCCCTTTCTCAATTGATCCATGTCCTTACCAGAGAAAGCACAGGCTAATATTAGCTCAGGCCACAGCCTTATTACCTTTAACTCTGTTGTAACATTACTTTTGTTACAATGCTTGTCTACCTGGAAAATAATGAATTTTTACATAATAAAGGTCTGTCTACCTTGTATTTCTTTATATGTATTTCTTTAAAGCAATTCCATACTAATTCTCAATAGCCTTGCAAAATAACATTATTAATAATAAATAGCTCACTTTAGTAGTCTAATCTTGAGAACAATGCGAAGGCAATAACATTATCATGTCCCTTTCAGATTTGAGGCTGATAATTTGATTTAGATGATGCTCTGTTTTCTTTCAATCAATTCCATCTCCTGAAGAGCCGTCAGACAGTTTTCTTTGTCTCCTCTGTGTGGGTACAAACTTCTTGCTTCCTCTTCCTCCTTGCCTACTAGCACCGGAAATAGTTTTCACATATTTAGGTACTGGGAATTTTAGGGAAATAGGGAAGCCATTTTGCTGGTTGGGTTTGACTGCTGTCCCTTTCTTGACATTGTGTAGCTGTTCAACCTCACAGAGAAATAAATTGCTAAAGTAGAAGCTTGATAAATGTGAGAGGGGTAACAGGCTGATAGGGAAACTTGGTAATATTTAACTTAATGTCATAAAATCTCATCTACTGCTTGAGAATCCATTTAACGTCAGCCAAAGCTTTGCTGCTGACTGATGTGAATCAGGCACAGAGAAACTCCAGCAGGTTGGGCAGCAATTGCAGCTGCTGGGATTCCCTTCGCGTTAGACGTGTGTCGCCCCGGGCTTCGTTCCCGCACGAGCTCTGGGGAGGTGCCCACAGCAAAACTGGAGCCACAGGAGGGCCAAGTCCATCCCGCGGTCAGCAGGTTCACGTCTACCCAGCCCGACAAAGCAGAAATGCCAGTGGAGGAGGAGCAGAGTAAACGGGAAGCGCGCCGGCTCCCATGCAGCGCAGCAATGTGTGTGGGCAGAGCCGGGTACAGATGGGCAGTCTGTTTGCCCCTGTGGCGTCGGGCAACCCAAGCACTTCGTGTTTCAGCTGTGCTCAGAGGCGCTTACAAAAAGAGAAATGGGAGCTTAGCTTTACGCTAAGAAACAAGTAATTTGGATTCTGCTACCTAATGCACTGAGTTGTCACATTTGCTGAAGAGGAAGCTTTTGCCCTTAAAACATTGCATATACTTCATGTATGGCCTAAATGTGAGAAGCCACTTTATTTATTTATTTATTTACTTACTTACTTATTGCATTGTAGATTTCTTCTTCATCTTGTCTGTGATGGGAAAAAGATTGTAAACAGATGGAAAGACCTCTGCCAGTTCTGTTAGACTATGAGATTGGATTAGAACCAATTGTTAGAAGTTTTTTGCAAAGTATATTGCTTTTCATTGCAAGCCAGCTATGTTAGACTTCAACTGAAATACATTTCAGAAATAGATGCAAATATGGCACGGTCTTCTAAGGTTGAGTATTCGTGTTTGCAACTGTACAGTTTCCAAATAATTTGGGTTTTTGTCAGCTAGTTGATTTATTCTACATATGTACAGGAATCAACCGGGACAACTGGAATCAAAAAAGGGGGAGTTTGCACTCTCAAGTTTTGGGCCACATTAAAATAAGGAAATGATTTAGTTTGATCTACTAGAAGAGGCATTATTAACTGATACCATGATAAACTTGCAGATCGTCAGCTATTTATCAGTGGACACTGTAGCTTCCTTCTCTAACAATTATTAATGCACAGTGACTCCTTAAATCTTCTAAAAATTATTATTCTTCATATGCAGCTTTGTATTGTAAACTGTTTTTTATTGCAATGTTATGAACATGCCACTTTTTTTTGTAGTGAGAAATACTTTTTCTATATACTTAGGGCTTAAAAAAATCCGACAAATGAACCGTTATAGTGAACTTCATTACATTATAATGTCATTTCATAGTGGTGTAGTTCTTAATCGGCATTTGAAAGTGCACTTTTAAGCTAAATCACTTATTTTGCTGTTGTTGTTTTGTTTGAATTTTTTTTTTTTATGCTGTTTTGCGATCTTTATTACGGCTTCGCTTGCTCCTACGGTTTCACCAGCTAGAAGGAAGAAGAAACTAACGGTTTCTTAGCGTTATGAATTAAAACAGAGGCTGCAGGATGGCTTTCCTCAGCCAGCAGCAGGTTTGCAGGGCGGCGGGTTTGCGCCGCGCCGTGGGCTCCGCTCCATGCAGGCCCTGCGGACGCCGGCCCTCTGCAGCTCTGCACCCCAGTACCCATGGCTTGGTGATGAATGGCAGGGAGGTTGCCCTGGTTCGGCGTTCATAAAATAAATTGCTTTTCGCATTCCTGCTCACTTCTAGGGGGAGATCTTAACTATTTTTAACTCATTTTTTGCAGTGCTTGCTTCTACTTTTACTTTTGTAGTACATTTGTAGTACTTGTAGTGCTGTGAGGACTGGGCGTTTGTGTCTTTTAGAAATGTTTGGGCTGCCTTCAGGGAACCAGACTGGAATTAGACCACAAAATCCAGTTCTGTGCAGTTTCAGGAAGTGACAGAAGAGCTCCAAAGGGCCCAGGGTACCTTTGCACTGCATGTTCCTACGTAGGAAGGCGGATGCCGGCAGCTCGCCAGGCTGCGTTAGCAAGACCCCGTGGTTTGGCCTGTGCTTCTGACACCGCGCTGTGGTTCCTGCGGCAGCCAAGAAGCAACGGCGCCCGTGTCCATGGGCTTCTATTTTTGTGCGCATTGCTATTTATTGTTTCTCGAAGGAAAAGGCAGGTCTTCTGAAACCGTCGGAAATGGCTCCTTTCCCTAGGGCTTCTGCTCCAAAGCTCATCCCTGGCACTTGCAAAACAAGGAACGCGTGTGTGGCTGCCGCTGTCCCCGCGCCCCGGGACAGGCAGGAGAGCCCTGCGGCCGCGGGGGCTCCGCCGCTCACGGCCTCCCGCCGGCACCCGGGCACAACCCTCCCCTCCGACACGGCCCCGGCCGGCAGCGCTCGCAGCGCTGAGGGCAAATGCCCTGTGCTGGGAAGGGATCCCTTGCGTTTGCTCCAGGCCGGCAGCGCGTGGGAAGGCTGCGGCACTGCGTCCGGGGGAGGACGCTCACCTCTGCCTTCAGGGAGGAGGCGCCCATTGACTTCTGCCCTCCGGTTCTTGGGCAGGGAGATACCGGCTAAAGGAACAGCAGCAGTGAAATGAGACTGGCGTGATCATCGCTGAGCTCAAACCTAAGCCAAACTGAGCTTTAGGAACTAATCTCCTGTCTCTGCTCAGCTCTGTTTTTCATTTCTATTTGTGCTGCTTTCTTCCACTGAAACAATAAGCACTAAAATTCTGAGTACAAGATTTCACGTTGTGTTTGAGTGATTAAAAAGGACGTACTGAAAATCTTCTTGGAGTAAGAAGATTCAGCAAAACACAGCCTTATGTTGAGAGATTTGAAGTTGACATGCCTTTTTTTCTTTATGGTCTGGAATATTTTAAAATGTGGCTTTCTTTTCAGAGGTGATTAGGAAGGGGTTTCAGGTACACTGACATTTATTGTGTACGCTCTGCCGATTGCTCTTGGTTTTCCTGTACTTCATGCTAGATTTAGGAAGCCAGTAACATCTTTGTCTCATTGGATGCTGAATTCAGAACATATTCAGCAAAAGGAAGACAATGTGAATATGCCTGATCTGCCCCAGAAACCAAGTTTCAAAAGAAATCAAATCTAACATGAAAAACTTAAGTTTACAAGATTCAATAAAACATACAACATACAAAAAAACTCCTGTTTTTCTTATGCTGAATTTTCAGACTGAATTCTGGTTTAACTCAGCACCTGGGTCAGTGGAGATGTAACACAGCATTTCTAGAGCCGCATCTTCTGATAAAAATCAACATGAGTGTTAAAGCTGCACAGTATTACCACTAGCTAGTTGGGAAAATATAGATACTCAGATTTTTGTCTTGTTGATTGCTCTGCAGGTGACTGCAGCCACATCATCCTCATATTAGCGTACTGATACACATACACTACCTTGGATGCACAAAATTATTTTCAGTTCGAATGAAATGTGTTCCCCTAAGTTCAAATTGGTTGCACCCCTGGCCTGGCTTGCTACGGCTTCCACCATGCGGCGAATGGAGGCAGGTGGCAACTGATAGAGTCGGCCCTCGTGGCTGGGCCAGGTGAAACTCTGTTTTGTGTCTGTTAAGACATCTCTTTTTAGGGGGGGAAAAAAAAAAAAGAAGAAAACAAAACTTTTTTTGTTAATTTATGTTAATGTTAATGCACGCCAACGTCTTTTTGCTGCTTTGATCTATACTGAAGATTTACAAGAAAAGTTACATTTCAAGAGTGCCAAGGTCTTAATCATTCTTAATAAAATATTCAGTAAGACAGAGAAGTCTTGTTAAGCCTGACAATTTTTCCAGTTGTTTAAGCCAGAAGATTACAGCCTTTGATAATGGCAGTGTAGTTCATTTTTGTAAGCATTACCTACGTGTCTTTACACCTACGTACAAGAGGCGTGAAAGCAGCAACTAAAAACAGATTTTCTTCCTTCGTCTCTGACGTTGCCTAGGGGTAACTTAAAAAGGATAACCAGTCTTCTTATTTGGGAAGTTGTTTTTCTACTACATAGAGCAGTGCTTTGAATTCCTTCCTTCCCATCTCCCTTTCCTTGTTGCCATGATTTTTTTTTTTTCTGTTGTTGTTTCTTTTTTGGCATAATTCCATGTAAACCCCAGTTTGACCAGTTAAATACATTGAAGTAATTTTTTGCTAAACTGGAGGAATCAGATCAAAGAATTTCTTGATCTAGTTGTGATTTTTGTCTATTTAGTAACCCGTGATTTTTCCAAGTATATGATCTATCTCCCCTTTGGCAACAAGTAGTGCAGATCCGTTAGCCATTTTGAACAGACACAGCTCCTGAAAAAGCTGAAAACTCAGAGAAATCTTAAAAAAAAAAAATTTAAAAAAATCTGCAGGTGACTTAGAGCCGTGAGGACTGGCATGAGAGCTGCCCTTTCAGTCTGAGCAGCGTAGGCTCAGTGAACAGACCTGCGTGCTGCGTGGCAGCCAGCGGCCACTGAAAGCTGCGCAGGAAGCCAGGTGGGTGTTTGTCTTGGCTCTAGCTGCACTAGCAGTCCCCTAGGAGGTGTTTGGGCCGCCCTTCTACCCATAAAAGGTATGGGCCGCCCTTCTGTTTTATGCCTTACAATTTGTAATTTTCTGCAGAAATATTTTTTCACTTCCAATTTCAAATGTTGAAACACTTCTAAATGTCCTGTCTTGCCAAATTCTCCCCCATGCCTGGAACCTTCACAGGTTATCCAGATCAAGCAGATGACACTCATAGAAGAGTGAGACAGGAATGATTTTTCAGCTGAACTACTGTTTAAAAATACAACTGTTCTTTGTTGAGGAGAAAAAATGATTTTTCCACAGGCTTTGAATGAAGCCTGTTTCTGAGGCTTTCTTATTAAATTGAAAACCTAACATCTAGTCTTCAGACATCAGGGTTAAGTCTTCCTCTGAAAATCTGCCTGCGTTTTCAGGCAGATCGCAACAGACATTTCTATAACTGCAATTTATGCCATTCTGAATCAGAATTTAGATTAAAACTTTGAAGTTTCTTCTACAAAGAATTGTGATGTTAAAAGCTACAGTTCTCATTCTGTGCTTTTGCACATCAGACAAAAGTTTTGATTGTAATGGGGTTTTCCTTTTTTAAGATATAAAAGAAAAGTAAGCTGTAAAGATTTATGTACTCTGTCACAGTCTTTTTGGGTATTGCTGTTTTGGTAAGATTGGTTCTTTTATGAAAACATTCTTCTTCCACTCTCCATCAAAGTTACATCTCTGGCTCTGCAAGTAAGTTTTTTCCCACTAGGCATTTTTTTTTTTAATATCCCATACTTTGAAAGTGAATATTACCTAGCTTTATGATGCTGTCAAAATTATGAGGTATATTTCTAAAGAATGAGAGAAATGGAGAGGGAAAGGGAATTAATTCAAAACAATGAGAACTGTCCAAAATAAAGCATTTTATTTCTTTTGTTCATGAAAGACATGCACTTATTTTATAAGGATCTTCTTGGAGACATGGAAATATATTTGTTTGGTTCACACTGCAGCAAGTTTGTACAATAGACATTTTTCTGATGTATAATTTGGAGATTGAAAAAAATCCATTGCCACTTCCCCCTGCTTTTGTCATTAGCCTGAGAAGCGCAGGCCGGAGAAGGGCAGGGCAGACCCTGTGTCCTTCCTCCTCCTGGTGAGGCTGCAGCAGTTCCTGGAGACGGTGCAGACAAACCGCGGCTGCCGCTAGCCGTGTGTAGGTAGGCAGACGGCCTGCGTGCTTTTCTTATCCTCCAGAGTTACGGGAACGTAGGAGAAGGCCCCCCCTATATCTTAGCTCCTGCAGGTTAAATCATTACTGCTCTTAATGCTGTATTTAGCTCCCCGTAAATAGCAGCCCACTTGGTTGTGTAGGAGAGCTTATCAACTCTTGGTGTCACTTATTACAAATCCAGTTTATTTGTGTAGCTAATTGTAGGTGAAGACAAAAATTAACAGCCTTTAATTATCTTATGCTGCTTTGAAAATGAGAGGTCTGACAGAAATGCTACTTAACATTGTGTTGTTTTTCTTATGCTAAGCCCTTTCCGCACACAATATTCACTACAGTATTTTTTAATTTCCAATGGTAAATGCTGTAAGCCATTCTATGTTATTTATTAGTTAATAACAAAATGCATATATGCACTAAAATATTAATGTACATTTCCATATTAAAATATTTAATTTGAATGTATAACAGATTTCCTCACAAGGAAGACTAGGAACATGTAATAGTGTCACAACTGATGCTGAAGTTACTATAAAACTCTTTTGCCATACAGAAGTTCTTGACCGTCATTAGGATATAATGATGGTCAGAAGATCGTTTTGGAAAACATTGGAATGATGTAAAAGTGGTACGACAGTGAGTCTGTGAATGTCCATGTCAAGCCTTGCTCACTGTTACAACGTTGGAAAAAACAGTCATGTAACCAATTGAATGTCTTATCAGATATTAAATATTGTTTAAGGCCAAGATTTAAATGATATTGATCTGAGCAGCGCGGCAGAATCTTCTTTTGATTAACACAGCACTTAAGGAATGATTTGTTGAACATGATGTGAATTGACAGAAGGGTTTTTTTTGCATTATAGTGCCCAAATGTGAAAATGCTTTAGTAGCTTTAGACTCTGCGCGGTATTTGCTATAAATGAAATGGGAATAAAGTAGAAAGTTTTATTTGCACATTTTCAACCCAAGATCCAATACTGCTTTGCTTCAACTCTGAAATATATTTCTGGGTAGTGTTATCCCTTATATTTACAAGCTAGAAGAACTGATGTCTAGAAAAGTCACCTTTTTGAGCATCAAACATTTTCTGTTACATTCTAGACTGTTCTCTCCTCCTCTGCCAATGTATATGACATTGTAGATCTTATAATAACCTTCTGGAGGGGACTTTCATCTCATTTTAGCTGTGCAGTCTGGCAAGGAAGGAACGGAGACACATCTTGGTGACGTGCAGGATCTCAGGTCTCCACGTGCTTAAGAATTACACGTTAACCTTACAGTGAGCGAATACATCTTCTAGAGAGCTTCTGATTAAAGGCAAATTAAATAAATGTATGTGTCATTTAATGTCAATGCTATGTATAAAACTGTTAAATTATGCAGCAATTAGCACATTCTGTCTATCATAAGGACTAGTATTTCCCACTGAAATTATGATTTGATGGAGTAGAATTTTCTTTCAACCAGCTGCCACTGGACATAGCAATAACCCAGTAAATCTACAGCCATTTAAAAACTTTTATTTTTTATTTTTTTGCTTTGTTTTTGGCTATTCCTGCTCTTGAATTCCTGCTGCAGACAGAAATGTGCCTCCCTTTATGCAGCGTAGGAGACGACGGAGGGCTTCTGTGTGCTCAGTACAGGCACCGTAGGTCCTCTGTCCCTCGTGGCGGTCGATGGGCAGCTCTGCGGGGCTCGAGACGCCCCGCGGATGGCCGGAGCCGATCGGCACAGGCCTCGCGATCCGGCACTGGGCCTGGTGTCCCCGGGCCCCGCTCCTGCGGTCGCTGACTTAGCCCAAGGCTTCTCTTGGGTGTTGGCTTTGTGCGAGGCTGCCCTAGGCTGAGCTGCTTGCATTTGTTCCCGGACGGGGTTAGCAGAGCGTGAGGGAAAAAAGAACAAGTTTGTGGAAGAGGAACGTGGGAGACGTGCCGCTCTTGGCTTAGAGCTGGCGATGGCGGGTCTGCTCTTGCGCGGGGGGAACGCCAGTGAGGCGGGAGGAAGAGGAAGAAACAGGCTGTGTGGGAAAGCTGGAGCAACTGAAGCGGGCTCTGGTGAGCCGAGTGCTCTAAGGGTTGCCCTTCGAGGTGCTTTTTTGCAGCTTGTTCTCTTCAGCAAGGCTCCTTCGCCTTGGGTGCGTGCTGGCGCCGGGCCGTAGCTGGAGCTGGTGGCCCCTGCAGCGGCGGAGGAAAACGTCCCCGCGCGAGCAGCGGTGACGGGCAGATAAAGGGGCTGCTGCTTTATCCTTCGCAAGGCGTCAGTGCTATGGGTGTGGTTGTGTTGCCTGAGGGACCCTGCTTGGTCTCTGGGTACCAAAGCCAGAGAAAACAAAGGAAATTATTCGGGAGATTGTTGCAAAAAGATTAGTGGGAAAACTGAGCAAACTGTGTGCTTCACCCTCTTCCTCTTGCTGCCTGACTGGCCAAGACACCCACGGCCGTGCCGTGTGCCTCTTGCAGATCACGTGCGGCGAAATTCTTTATTATGGCTCTTAATGAAGCACTGAGAAGAATAATGTCCCCAAAGACTGTTCTTAACAGAAGCATCAGAAATTAAATAACATCAGTTCATTAGCTGGAAAAGAAAAGGAACTGTTCTCTACCCATCTAATAGGGAACTTATTCCTACGGTCTCCAAGCACCTCAATAACAAATTCAATAGAATTTTATGTCTGCATGTGAGTGGGTATATATGAATATGCATGTGTGTGTGTGTATATGTATATATGCAGATAATTATTTATTCTACCATATGGCATTCTACAACTACTGTGTGGTATATATCGCACTAACCTGATCTTAAATCTTGTAGACTATTATCTATCTCTCTCTCTTTTTTTTTTTTTAACCAGCAATAAATGAAAACTTCTGGAGAATTTGGGAGTGTGAGTTCACTAATATTGACTAAATGTTTTCCAAAAAGAAGCAAAACCAAAAATTTACAGTCAAAAGGTTTCTGTAAAGGATTTAAGTAAAACTTTTTTTGTAAAAGTTTACTTTGAATGTTTATTGCTATTTGTAAGACTCATCTGTGATTTAAACTGTTTAGTCTTAGTCTAGTCCTTCGCCCTGCAGTGTAATTATGTTTTCAGAAAATATTTATTTGAACTCCCATTTGTAAAAGAAGCTAGGGCACAACTCTCAGGGTATTTGTTATTTCTATCCCTTCTAAAGGAATAATATGCCATTGTCTGCTTGTTTTTATCGTGTTGGCTTGGTTTGGGCTTTATTAATTACACCTAAAATATGTACAAATAACTTTAAAAATGCATACAGATGTTCCAAACATGTTTTCTTGCTTAATCACCATAATCAGCTCATTCCAAATCTTTGTAACTTTAGGGTTCTTAATTTCTCAGTTCAAAAAGTGCTAAAGGAAATTTTCAGTACACTAGAAGAAAATATAACTGACTGCTTTCACTTATTTCAATGGCATCAATTTAAGCATCAACTTACAGATTTTATTGCTTAATTTTATTAAAATCTTGATTCATATATATAAAATGCTAGATTGAGTACAATATTCTTGAAACTGTTTTTAGTTCTTTAACCACATGGTATTGAAAACTGACATTAGTCTCTGATTCTAAAAATCTGTCTGAAAGCAGTAGGCCTTACTAAGGGCGGTGGACAGCTAGATGAAGTAACTAGTTAATAGATTTGATGAAGCCAATGTCATCTGTTTCCTCTGCTGATGTCTTTTTTGAGGGTGGTCAGCTGAGAACAACAGTTTCCTATGGTTTCTCAGTCTTGCTTTATGCTGGCTTGGAGAATGCGAGTATATTTCCATGGGGATGGCATCTTGCTCTGCCTATCACTCAAGCAAGGAAGGTTGGTGGGAATTAATGCTACAGGAACCTCTTCAAGAAAAGAGCTTTGTACACTATAAACAGCAGAGAGCTGTAGACTGGTATGTCAAATGTGCTTCATACTTGCACTTTGTACCCATACATGCATATTTGCAAGCGTACTAAAATGAAGAATGTCTTGCTTTTTGATTTTCAGATAGAATCTGAAGACTGCTGGCACTAGTAATTAAGGAAATGCAGTAGCCCAGTGGAATGTTATTTACTATTAATATAGGTCAACTCTAGTAGGTCAGAAACAGCTTTCAGAGCTGTTTCCTAATCTGAAAATGCTGCTTTAATATTTCATTGAAATTTTCTCCCAAATAATGACAATATAAAGCCTTAGCATATTAACCACAGACCTGATAATTGCTCGATGCTGCTCCTAGATATATACTAGTTTTGTCCTAATGTGACAAATACTATAATGAATGCCAAGACATTAGATTGTCGTGGATTTTAAAAGTTATTGATGTTCATTCTTACAAATAATGTGAACATCATGTGAAAATCCCTCAGCCATTTCTATGTGGCAGAATCAGGATTTCAGAGTTGTGCTTTCACCTTATTTCCCGTCATTATTACTATGCTAGATTATGGAAGATCAGGATGGATATGGCATGTGCTTCACTGTGATGAAATGAGAAAAATGTGAAAAATAAGAAGCTGCAAATGAAACAGAGAGACCTTCAGCAAAGTAAATGTGGGGACACAGGGAAACGAGACTGTTGTTCATTTCCATAGTAGTTTTTTATTCATCCTCTGTGAAACAATACAAGTAAGGTAAAGCTTAAATTTACATATGTGAAGAAAAAAATGCCTTTTTTTTTTTTTTTTGGTGAGTTCAGTGTTTCAGAATACATCCTCTTTGGGAGGCTTTTGACAGTTTTGTGGGTCTTGAGGTTCTAGTCAAAATCTGTTCCTGCCAGCAGACTGCCCTTTCTGTTTAAAATGCTGGAGTAAATAAAGGCTTGGTCTAGGATAGACTGGAAATCAGCCCAATCCTTTTGGGTAAGGGCAGCTCATGTTATAGTTCCTGCTTTGACGTACGAAAAGCCACATTCAGTTTCCCAGTCTACCTGAGTATAGGTAGAGACTTTAGTGTCCAAATGACTTTGCCTTTCCCCATTTCCCTTTTTTTGTTCTTTTTCCCCCTCGTTATTTTTTTCCCATACCCCATCTGGTAAAGCCTCTTTCTGATTTGTGGTAGGAAAGAGAAAACCTGAAATTCTGAAAGTTCTGCAGGCTAGAAAAGTTCCTTTCTGAAAAATGCTGTTAGGACTTTGGAAATGTTAGGTGTATGTTAACAGTCTTGAATCCTTAGTCTTACTTGGGGAAGGATTTACCTATACCCGCTCCAACTGAAGAGTAGCTATATTCGTGCAAAGATTTTTATCTGCTATTTTATTGTCCGTCATGCTGCAACTTCTGCAGAAGAAGTGAACCAAAGGAGATTAAAAATTGCATGATATATCCATATTTTCAGTCCATTTAATAGAAACATTGGGCTGCTCCCTATAACCTTTAATAACTAAGATTTGGATTGTAATACTTTTGCATTTTTTTTTTTACTCTTTACACGATCTTTTGAAGTTGCCAGGTCAAAATGATTTAATGTTCTAAAGAAGCGCACTGCTGTTCGGCTAATACCGGCTCTTCATCACTAGCACAGTACTTCATTGATGTTCAGATAAGAAGAGAACAGACTAGACCAATAAGCCTCCGTTTCTCCCTTTGTATTTCTATACTTGTTCAGTGCTAATGCATGCAAATCCCTTACGATGCTCCTAGAAACTGAAATAATTTAAAATTTTTAATTACTTTGTCTTTTGTGAAGAGACCTGCTGGAAGATTTTTTTTTTAATTCCCCTTCTTATACACAGGATATTTAATTCAGTGGTGTTTCTCATGCATTTTAATGTGAACTGTGCACTTAACTCCCTCATATAATTGGGGGCTCTATCTTTATTAGAAAGCCATGCCTATGGAAGAAGAAAATCGCACTTAAAAATAAAAGAAAACCCAAACTCTCAAACATGGTCTCCCAGTACTCCTTTTTGTCCTTACAGTCCCAATGGGTGCTTGTGAAATTCAGTTTTGACCCAAAACAAGACTCCAGTATTAGTAAGAAGTATGATGGTATCTTATTAATCTCAAAATCTGACATGTTACATCTGTTTGATGAATATGAACTCACATATGAATTTTGTGGAGATGTGCATGTGTATATATATATATATATATATATATGTGAGGAATATATACACAATGTAGTCTTTCTTGAATTTTTGTACATACTTTATGTGGCTAAACATGAATTTCTCACTTTGGTCACATAAATACATCATATACATCAAAACACATAAATACATAAATACATCAACACATCACATAAATACATCTATATTACATCACATTTGTGATGTAATACCCCATCATAAGTATCTAGTCACCTCCTCTTTAGCCACAGGAATTTTTTAAAGTGGAGAGATGAGAGCCAGATGAAAATGACAAAAATTCTGTTCTTACAAAATAAATCACCTGTGACCTCAGGTGACAAATTCTTTGTTTTACATGATTTTCTGAAATGACCCCAAAGGTAAGGGGGAAAAAAAGTCAGCAGAGTTTTAACCACAACATCCTATTTCATCAGCTTGTTTCCTCTGTAGTTGGGTTGAATTAGTATTACCTCGCACCCAATACATCAGCCTTCCATCGCTATGTTTTTACAGGACATTTCCAGGCAGCGCTCTGCCATGGTTTACTCTGTCCCTGATCTACAGGAACGTCAGGGATATTTCACGTGCAGGCAGGCTTCTTGTGTTACTGCTTCCTTCCACCTTCCCTTAGGTCTGTAAAATTATTTATCAGGTCTGTAAAATTATTTATCATTTTTGAACCGAGTTTTTGGGATAGTGGTTGTGGAAAACAAACCGAGATGGAACAATGTGGAGTCTGTAAGGTTCAGAGCTGCTTGCTACTGTGCTGCAAAGCAACTTCAAGTGCGAGTGATTTGTTGCTCTAGACAGGGTCATATCAATACAATTTGTAGCTCCAGCACCATTAACCCTCACAGGTTACACAACCTTTGCAGCAATTTACATGTTTTTCACACAGAATATTTTAGGATCATGACTAGAGCCATGAGTCTCAGGGGCTAACTGGCTGTCATTTGTCAGACTTCTGCATTGAGCTGCAGTCTCTGACTGCCTGCTGCCTGCCTATAGGCTTCTGTTGAGGTGTATGATTTATGATACACAAGTTATAACTCCTGAAGGGCAAGAACCAAACTACCTAAGGTATGGATGTGGACAAGTGAGAGTTCAGAATTAAAATCAAGTTACAATAAATTTCTAAAAATCAAGTTCGTAAACAGAGCATTGATTGAGCCCCTCCCTTTCTCATAAGCAGAAATAGTTTTTTTCCCACCTACTTGTCACTTATTCAGTGAATTCAATTATCACCTAACCAGAAGGCAGAGACACTATTACACCCAGCCAGAGGGGAGTAGAGTGGAAAGTAGTCACTTTAATGAGCTGTAAGGGAAGTATGTCAATGAAAAATATATCTATAATTTACTAGAGTGCTTGTGTGTGTGTGTGTTTGTATGATTAGGGGACTAAAGGTGACGTTGATTTGTCATAGTTGAAAACATCAAATCACAGTTAGCTGAGTAACGTTTTATTTTCACTGTTTCACACTCTGCATTTGCTCTATTCCCTTGCCAATTTAAATCTTTTGCTTTAGTTCTCCTCAGTTTATTTATTTATTTTGTTGCTATAATTTAATGTGGAGAAAATGGTATTATGTGTGAATTTCAATTAGGTCCTTTAAAAAAAAAAAAATTATTTTAACATTTATATTCACTTTTATTAAAACAGTTCCGCACTAACACTTTAATTTGTCTTCTTGAACTAGAGTAACTCTATAATGTATATTCATACTTTTATCTCATAAACAAGCAGCCATTTAGGTTAAAAATAAATCTCATTTTCAGTAGTGCTTTGTGCACATGACACAACTTGATGCTCGTAGAACACGTGGAAAAACTAAATGCAAAGAAGAGATTATGAGCATAGCAAAACATAGAGTTATATTAATCCTGTTGATACAAAGCACTATATCTTAGTGCTTTTACTCCTTTGAATTCCGAATCCTCCACTGCAGAAACGGCCATGCCTGGAGCGGCGTTGTTGCAGAGGCTCCCTTTGGATGAACGTTTCCTTCTGTCGCGCGACAGCAGCCGCCTCCTTCCAGGGCCTGTCCCTGCCCCTGCCCTCGCCGCAGCGCTGCTCGACTACAGAAGGGACAAGATGGGACCACATCCAAATCACAAATAGGCTCTCCCTCTCTCTTACTGGGCTGTTTTTATTTTAGCTAGGCACTTTACCCATTTTCTCAGCCAGTTCCACAACCAGCTGTCCCAAGAAAACTGAAGAGCCTGCTGTGAGAGCAGGAATAAGTGGCAGGGAAGGGAGATGGGGAGAAGGGTACAAAAGCAGAGTTAGGTTCATTAAACTATGATTTTTTCTTTTTTAACAGCAGTGCTGGCCTGAGTCTAAATTTTCCAATAGTAGAGGTGTTTTAATCAAAAAGGGTAGAAACTTCTTTTAAGAAAGCACTTCCACTGTAGCAGTATTTTCTCTACAAAATAAATACACTTAGTATGAGTGGTATCATAAGGAGCCTGTTTCAAAATCCACTCCTGGTCAGAGATGTTGCTGGTGTTTCAAGAGGTTCATTAGTTCTGCTTATTGCTCCTTTTCTATGATGTCTGCACCTGATCTCCTGCATGCGTGTGGTGAGGTTTTCAGCAGGCTTCCCAGAAGAGCAGAGATGCCAGAAGCACAGGAAATGGCATTTCAGCTGTCTCTGAAGGACATTTCTCATGCTTTAAAAGCTAAAAAGGATTTCAACCATTGTCACACACACTTAGACCTGCAATATACACTGCAGTGCATCTCACATTGTCTGGAAGGATTACCTCAGCCTAATGAAAAGGGAGCAGCCGAGCCCTATTCTTGCAAGCGATGAATGCCCCATCTGAAAGCATAGTCTTGTTTTAAGTGTCACGCATGCCATTAGCATACGTCAGAAGGTAGCATGCTAATAAGTTATTTAAAAACAGTGCTGAGGTGCTTTTGCTCTGTCTTCTCATGGTCTTTGGTGACCTTTACACTGCTTAACTGAACAGTGTTCCTAGGGAGGAAGGTCTCCACTAATTTTGTAAAATCAGCTTAGATTGATACTTGTATCCTTTTTTTTGCACATTTAAGAGACCTTTTCTCTTCTCCTTCTGTTTCCTTTCTCACATTAAACTTATTTTTCCCCAACTGTGGGCAGAATAGTGTATTATTATCTAACACAGTTTAATAACCAAATATTTGAACTGTATCACACCTGATCCAGTTGTGATTAGTAAGGACCTCACAGTCATTTTCTGGTTGATACATGTGGGATATAGCATATTTTTTAAAGTTGTTTTATAGCAAATTTGTGAATAAAATAATGGAAAGACCCGACGTCACCATCCCGAATGCAGGCAGCTGGGCAGCTCCCAGTCTGTAAGAGCCTCATGACATCTGATCCACGTGCCATTCCTCCAGCCCTGGCCACAGGGCGTTTTCAAAAAACATCACAAAGGCAAAACTTGGGAGGAGAAAACAAAAGGCATGCCTGTGATATGCCATAAGATCAGAACAGAAAAAAATCAAGGCTGTTAGTGTCCTGCATCATAAAGCAAAACAAAAAACATCAAGCCCGACCTCCAGGAGCTGGGGATGGGAGAAGGAAGGGGGAATTTCCTTTTGATCCCAATGTTGGTGGCTGCTTTAGTCATGAACAGGATTACAAATCTACCACAAGAGCGTTTCTAATACTACATTTGTAGGTGCCCAGATACATTGCTCTTTGCCATGGGAGCAAATATGAAGAAAATGTCTGATGCTTCACAGGCACTGAGAGCGCAAGCCCGGAAGGCAAGCTGTGCACCAGAAGGAGGAAAAACACCTTCTCGGATCTGAGTGGAAACTGGAAAAAAGCTTTTAAGCCTAGTATTATTAAACGTCCTTACAATACAAACCTCCTTTCCCCTGCTTGCCATTGCCTTCCTCAGTGAAACCACCACCAAGGCTACTTTGTCTTTAGCAGCTTTGGCTGGGCTGGGGCTAAGTGCCTCCTGCGTAGCTGTTGAATCAAAATATGAGGGATTTTTTTTTATTCCTTTTTCGCATACCCAAGATATTTGTCATCAGTGTTTCTGTATTGTGCTCGATCAAAAGCGAGAGCTAAAAGCGCAGGAGAGGTTGCAGTTTGCACTTACAGCTTTTGTAGTGGAAACCACAACTGCTGCTTTCCAGATTGCTACATTGCACTCCCTTGTCCCTGTCAGTCTGCTTCACATTTGAATTAGCAATGCTGCCTTCTCACGATCAGTATTATTAATATATGTTTCCTCTTGGAATTAAAAATGCTTTGCATCCTTTCACAAAGAAGAGCTTACATTTCAGCTTAATCTTTCAAATAGAAAAAAATTTACAGTAGGTTAGCAGCCAGCATGAGGTCAATATGTACAATTTGGTAGAAAATAAATTTAATTTACTTCTGCAGGCTAATGTTATTCAAATAAGTCTATATTCTTGGCGATAACGCCAAAGAGTCATCTTTGCCCTGTGCATTGAGCTTAACCAGACTTACGTTGGCCAGTGGGATGAGAATGAAAATGTTATGCTGTGTTCATTAAAAATTCCAAATCCTCAGGTGGCGAGGACTTAATCCTTTCTCTTAGAATTAAGATTTTTGCTCTTTTCTCTAAAACAGCAAATAGATTATTGTACCTTTCCTGCTGTGTTCTTAAAAGCCCTTAGGTCTCAATTTCCTGCATAATTTGTTTACTCTTCATATAATTTTCTTCTCTAATAGCATATTTTTCAGTACAAATCACTACTTCTGCTCCTGAGTGACACTTCTTTAAATGGAATTACAAGCAGCTGCATTGTTCCGTTCCAGTTTAATGGCGCCTATTATAAGAATTATTCCCATTGCACCTTGATTGCTAACTTTCTTAATTCTCTAAAATTTGCTTTCTTGAAATTGAATACCTTTGGATTGTCAGATACTATTGAATCATCCCTATCAGTACTAAATGCAAGTACTTCCCGATTTCTGGTCCTGTGTTTTCCTGTTTATTTTCAAGTTCTCCATAGCTACTACCTACTGGCCAAAAGAATAATTTCTCCTTCAACTTCAAAGGTTAACCAATATAAACTAAGAGAGAAAAAATGTTAGATTACTAATAATTTCTAAAATAAGTTATTTAATTGTTTTAACTATGTGGGAAAAAAATATATATAGGGTTTTTTTCAGTATCTCCTTTAACCTTGGTGAAATACAGTAGTTACCTACTGGGCTGTTACTCACAGCTCTTCCTCATTTGTTGCCTAGTGTGAAATCTTCATGCACAGCTAAATGCACAGCTTTGTGCACAGCTAAGTCCTTAGGCTTGAAAGCTTTTTTTCCTGTCAAAATAAGAAGACTCCACACTGCAGCAAATAGTTGTCTGAAAAATTCCAACTGGTTCCAAAATTAGCATTTTTTCTCTATTTTACAAGAACACTGAAAGTAGAGCTGTTAATAAATAAGTATTTTTGACTAAAGATTGCAAGTGCTGGTGGAGCCAGTTCTTCTTTTATAGAAGCTGTTCTAGGTCTTTAATTATTCTCATTGATCTGTGTTGTTTCTACCATGTTATTGTGTGAGCAAGAAAGGACTAAAACGGCATAGAGTTTTAAAGATGCAGGAGTCGTGTGCACCATGACACAATGATATTTTTGTTTCTTTTTCTATTCCTTTCCTAGTAATTGCTGATGTTTACTTTTTTGTTTTCCTATTTATTTTTTCACAGAATTATCTATGGCCAACTTAAGATCTTGTTCCCGCGTATTAATGGTTGGCTTATCACTGTGTGAAAAAGCCTTTTTCCCCTTGTGCATCATTTCACAGCTACCTTGCTGAATTTCATCTGCCATTATCTCAGTTGCCTGGCTGCAAGGCTTTTTGCAGTTCTTCACAGTCAGTTACTATCTCTACTACCCTGAATAACAGTAGCATCCTCAAAGTTTGTCATCACACTGTTTGCTCCTTTTTTCCTATAGTAGATAACTTATAAACATGCTGAGCAGCAGAGTCCCTAATGCATCCTGTAAATCTTTGCTGAGCATCTCTCTCCACAGAGAGAAATGCCTTTTACACTAGCCCTCAGTATCTTTCTTTCTAGCCCGTTATTTTGTTCATGGGAGGACTTTTCCTCTCACGGCTGCTCAGCTGTTTAAATTCCTTCAGGAATGGTCTTTGCAGAATGCCTTCTGGAAACCCACATGTGCTGTGTTAAGCAGATCTCCTTCATCCTTATTATTATTGACTTTGTCATTATAACACGGAAGTGGCTCCAGTGTATTTTTGATATATGACTTTCCTTTATATAAGCTGTACTGATTCTTCTGTAATATATCCCGTTTATTGTATTTTCACTAATTCTGATTTTTTACAGTTTGTAGCAGCTTTCCTGAAGCAGATTTGAGGTTTATTCATTGGTAATTCAGTAAACCTTTCCCAGAAACTTTAAAAAATACTGTCTTTCTAACCACCTTCAAGTCTTCTGCAGACAAGATGTTTTTGTGTGATGTTGCAGGCTCTCCCTGTTTTCTCCTTTCTGGAGTTCTGAAAGAAAAATGCTGTTGTAATTAAATTTGTTCAACTACCTGATCCTCCACGACTGATAAAATGATGCAGTATGAGATTATTAAGTTGCATTTATACTCTGTTTCTTGCTTTCACCCCATTCAGTTTGATTACAGAAAGTGTCCGAATGCCCTTTTCCTTATAAAAAGGGTCATAAAGCAGAGTATTATCTCATATTCAAAAGAATATTCACCACCCACAAAGATAAAGTGCAGAAACTGATGTGTATAGGATGATTCTAAGCAAATAGTATCAAAGGTGACAGAAGACTCTTTCTTCTTATGAGAAATTTAAGATTCAAATAAACTTTTTCTAATACTTCTATGGAAGAAAAAGCTAGGTACTCTGACAGATAGAAGCACTGTCTTTTGAGTGCCTTCTGACTGGTTGCAAATTGTAATTTCCAGGTACTAAAATTTTTATTGATTCACCTTTTCATACAGTATATTCAACAGGTAACTAAGCTGAGATGACATCTTTGGTTGCAAATTCATCTTGAGAAAAAAAAAAACACAGAGCTCTACAGGAGGAAATTAAGTAAACAGCCATTCCAGCCATATAACAAAGTAATGGGAAATGTTCTTCGTGCTAATTTACACATGCAAATTAGATCAGGCTCTTGTATCAATAAATCAATACAACCTAATGAATTCCTTGGATGGAATTCAAATATGGCTAATTGCAAGCCAGGTTTGTTTGGAAAAGAATAGTCTATATCTTACTTTCGATGGAGGTTTTAAATTATGTCTTGATATGCAGTAATGTTGTTAAGTGAAGTAGGGCAATATCATCACTAAAAACCCTTAACAAGATAGTTAAGAGTTGATTTCTAATATTTTTAGTATGTCTGCTTACTTTTCCTTGTCTTTCAAATTAACTCATATAAAAAAAATTCAAACTCCATAACATCAATAAAAGCACATCAATGGATCCTCATCTTAAGTGGCAGTATATGGACCACCTCTGAGTTTCCTAAGCAGTAATTTACTTTCTTTTTATTTGTTTATTTAGCATTTAACATTTTATGTAATTTATCAGTCTTGTTTTGGTTCTTAAATATGAAATCACCATTTACCATTGAAGCCACCTTCACAGCTGTTGAAAAGTACAAGCTTCATCAGCATCATGCTAAAATTGATTTTACAGACTGATATTTCTGGACATTTTTTTTAATCGCTTATAAAGACAGTATTTTCTCACAGGCTGAGATATGAGGAAGGATGAATAACATTCAGCCCACAAAGCTAAATAAAAATCACCAAATAAAGGTCTCAATGGTGTCTATATACTCTTGAAAGAAATCTTAACTAGTAACTGTTCCAGTGTAAAATACACAATTTTCTAATGTAATCATAAAGCTCAAAGGAACAAGCATGTAGTTGTTCACACTCAACAACCCTAAAACAACCTGAAGTAAAAGCATAAAAGGGAGGAAAAAAAATCATGTTAGAAATGGTAAAATAAAATACTGTAAGACCAGCTGTGTCTGGAAGAAGAAAAGAAAGATTTGAATGACAAGCATTGTAAAGAATCCTCATGCCTCCTTCAAGATGCAAATTTTGTAGCTTGGACTGATTTCTGAAATAAAGGAAAATTGTGTATTTTATATACTTAAGTGTTCCTCTAAGACTTTTTTCAGGAGAATTTAGAGAAGCTAACAGAAGATCACCCCCAAGGTCTAGTTAAGAAGCTGATTCCCATTCTACCAGAAGTATATCCCTTTCTTTTTGAGAAGTTTGAAGTAGTACATCTTTCTTAAGAACAGTTTTCCCTAAAAATGCATATCATAGATGGAAAAGCAGCAGTATGTTGTTTATTTCCCTTTGGAAAAATCAGTCTTACCAGAAAATGGAAGAAAACAGTAAAAAAAGCCCTTGAACACACCTGAATCTACCATATCATCAGAAAGAGGCCTGGGTTTAACCTGCTTCCACCATTTGAGCAAATCTTTTTAATATTAGGAGAGATGATGAAGGACTAGTCAGATTTTTATTTTTGAAATTAACTGCATGAAACCTAGGAATAAAGCCAGCATGAAGAGGAATAAGCCGGTAGCTGCCAGCCACCGAGAAAAGAGCAAGATTAGAGCTCCAAGTCGTCAACCATGAGGGCCAGGGGCATAAATCTGTTAAAAAATAAAAAGCCTCAAACACATTTACTGAGAGTAAGTAATATATGAATAAATTTCTCAAATAACCTGGTAACTTGGGCACACTGAATCTCCATTCGAGCCAGTGACAAGTGCCACTATATTCTCTGGATCCCAATTTATTGATTCATAATGAGCTCAAACTTATATTGGTATCAAATAGCTATAAGAGTTTTGGGGCTGTGTTGTGACTGGCAAATCTGCCTGTTAAATCATGCAGGTAGAAAGAAGCAAGAGGACTTACTTTTGTTAAATAAAAGTTTGTGCTGTATGTCTTGTGCTCTCAGCGTTCTGGACGCATTAAGAAATGATGCTCATCTGTAGTCTCGAATGGATTGAATCTTTACATCATGCAGTAGCACACTGTCATCTTCTGTATGGTTCCAGTGTCATGGTACATAAATTCTCTTTATCATAACAACCTTGAGAATATTTCTGAAGAAAATTATAAGAGTTATTTCAACTCTCTAGTCTGTGCTTTATAAACTGCAAGGATAAGATTAAATGAATGTACTCATGACCAAAAAAAATCTCAGCTCAGGACTATTCTTTGAAAAGCCCTGGAAAATTAGGCAATCAGGTTTCCATCCATTTGTCCAAACGCCACATTCTAAAGTTAAAGCAATTGTTTAGAAAGGGCTGGCTACGCACAAATAGCTGTCAGTATGCTCATATCTCATGTCCTGGAAATAGGGGCGGTAGAAGTTGCAGCCTCTAGAAAAGTTTTGCAAAATACTCTCTAAGCACAAATTGGAAATGTGGGCTTCTAGCAGGTTAGTAGATTAATAGAGTGTGAGAGGCAGCCATCAAATTCTACTTAATTGCATTTAAACAAGTGCTTACAGGTGGTGGTGAAATAAGGGAGAGAAAGCTGAAGTACAAGGGGAAACAGCCTCAGCTGTTACAAGTTATCTGAATGCCTGGCTAAACTAGGTTTATAAGGGGGAGGTGGTTGGCAGGCTGGGTATGTGGTGTGCTGGTGAAACACCATGAAGTTTTATGCTGTTTGTGAGTTTTTTGTTTTTTTTAACTTTTTTTCAATCTCCAGATTAATGCTAAAAGGTAGATTCTGGGAGGCAAGATAGAAAGGAGAGCTGCATTGTATATATGTTTTTACAGTCTGAATGTGACTTGTTTTTCTTCTTTATTAACAGGTAGTTTCATGCCCATTCTTGTTTATTAACTTAGTTGATTATAAAAAACTTTGTAGTTAACTGTCTGAGCCTTACTGTGGAGTTTATTTTGTATTTTTGTGGCTGCTTGAATATGCAAGAGCAAACAGTCTGCTCCCTGTAGTGTCACTAAAGGTTAAAGTATTATTTGAAGTATGTAAGGTTAGACCCTGCAGTGCAGGCACTTTGCACAGAGCGTATAAAAGTGTAGCTGTGAGAGGTGGCTAAAACACTAATGCTCCCACTGCTATCCTGTTACTGAGGTGGCAGAAAAAAACCACCATGTGTGCATTAGAGCAGCATGGGGACACTTCTGTCTTACTCTGTAACCCACTGCTCTTTATCAGGATAGGCTTCCAGGTGGTTGAGTTTCTAGTAGGAAGAAGTGATGGGATAAGGAGGAAAGATGGAGAAGGAGGCATTTGGCAGAGTGGGTATGGGGCATGCTGGAGAAATATCAGAAGCTTGTGTTGGGGCACATATACAAGCCACCCAACTTCAGCTTCCTCCTGTGCCTGAAGAAGACTAACCCTACTTTTTTTCCCCTTTTTCCATCACTCATTCTGCAGTATTTTGGTAATTTAGGTGTTCTATAGTGCTCCTATCACCAGAAACATCAGAATAAGCAATAATCTAAATGGACTCCTAATTGACTTAAGTAACTATAGCAAGGGCGAAGAGGACTCCAAAGCTTCATTAGAAAGCAGAGAGAGAGGATAAAGGGGGAAAGTGTGGGAGTCTCTGAGTGGATTCCTGCTGATTCATCTACTCACAGAACTAAAGACATGAGTGGTGCTGTGTGTGGCAGGAAATAGGAAGTCTTTATAAGATAAATGTGGAGGAGGCAGAGTGAATTATATAAAAGTAAATAAAATGTATTTCTGCTGAAATAGGCATAATTTTTAAACATGTGGTCATTATCAGGATCAGACTTATTTTCTTTGGTCTGAAAAATTAAGTTTTTGTTGTATTTAGTGAGAGCAGATATAAGAAAATTGGAAGCTTACATTTTCATAGTGGTTTTATGTGTGTTTTTTCTGTGGCTTTTTGATTAATAACATTGACTATCTTGCCAAATAGTTTTGGTGTTTCTTTTAGAATAACAATTACTTTTATGCAGGTGTGTGTGAATGGGGGGAAAAAATGAAATACTGAAAAACAAAATATTTTAAAATTTTCAAATAGGAAAAAGTCAAACTTTTTTTAAAAAAAAAAAGATTTTTCAAAAATACTTAACACTTGGAGATATGTTTTTGAAAAAGTTGTGCAGATCACATTGGGAATGTCAGAGGGATATAAATCTCAACTGTTAGTTATTTTGAATACGGATAATATTTGCTGTTTCACAGTATCTGTCCGAACTGAGTTTTGTATTCTTTTTCTGTATTTTACTATTTCCTTTGTTTGACTCTAGTATCATGTTTTTGCTGATACTTGGAGCAATAGAGACCAAGTGTCACTATTTTTGGTTGTTTTGTCAACTGTTCAAAGCTTCAATTATGTTGAGTTCTCTTTCTGGAATGGATGGGACTATAAATACTAAAATTATAATATTTATGATTCCAATGTGTGGATAAGCAGAGAGTCTGACATCTTCCTTTTTACAGCTCAGATTCTCCTGCAAATAAAAGAATTATTATAGGCACAGGCTATAATTTTTTCACCTGAAAACAGCAATGGAGAGAAGCAAGCCAGTGATGCTTTGCTTCTGCTGCTGACAACACAAAAAAGCTAGGTTATGTATGGCCTTCATGGCATCACCAAATATGCCGGAGTGAAAAGGACTATCCAAGGGAAAAAATAGTCTCTCTGAGGGAGAACAGCACTGGATTAAAACCAAGAAGGAAAAAATAAAACCCTTAAGATTAGTCATTTTATTTCTGTCTATAAACTATAGCCTAGAATGTTTGTTTTTATCACAGCATAACATATTTTTATCTTTACTCAACCTGCAGTAAAGTACATAAGTTAGAAATATATAAATCTTGGAATAAGAGTCTTTTGTCCTTGAAAGCTTTTACGTAAGAGTACAGATAAGTTACTTGTTTATATTGAACATAAACCTTATAGCACCTTTCCCTGAGCAGTAAACTTCTAACAACCTAACAAACTAAACTTCTAACTTCTAACAAATTAAAAAAAAAAATTAGTAAATTAGTGTAAAAAAAAAAAAACTGTCACGTTTGCCTATATTTTTGGGTCTGAAAAAATTCAAGTTGTGTTTTGAGTATAGGGTAACAAATAAGAGCTTCACTCTGTCAGTGGTTGCAAGGAGAGCATGGCTTCCGCTCTGATGAACCTAGTCTTACTGAAATTGGCCATTGACTTCTAGTGACTGATGCTGACATTCATACTGAAGTTATCTGCAGTAGCTAAGTATCCAAAAGTGAGCACTGCTGGAATTGGATTTACAGAGAGGCTTGCAGACCAGCATTTGGTCTTTCAAATACATAAACTGATCTAATTTTTTTTGCATGACTATTGTTTTTTTGAAAAACCTGTTAAAAATAATGAAAGCTCAGAGGACATTTTGTCGGACCCTTAACCATTGTAGCCAATTCTCCTTCTGAAGTGTTCTGTTGTGTTTTTTTCCCCTTGCTCTTGAACTATGTATTTTGACAATAACAATATTATGCACAGGAATACATATTTAGCCGCAAATTTAACAAGATGCGGACATATACCTCTTGCTGCAAGCCAAGGTAGATTTGTAAATTATTGTGGCATTTTTTTGTGTGTAAAACTGTTTTACACACAACTATTAACTGCTAAAAAATTTTGTTTCTTCTCTGGCCTGTAGATCCTCTTAATGGGGGGAAAAAATACAACATAGATAAGGCTACAACTTAGGGAAGTAATATTTATGACTAAAGGAGGCTTTCTAACTTTCTGGGAGGTAATGTTGCAGCATATGTTAATAAGTAAATTTTTGTTTCTTCACAGAATACCAGGAAGTTTCTCAATAAAGGATATTACAAAGGTGTGAAAATCATGTAAAAACAACATGTTACTAACTGAGTTTAACTATATGATGCCTTGTAAATTTTTGTAATGGATGGTGACATTGGTATGAAAAGATTTATTATGCTAGTCAAATGAAAGTGCATGTGTTGAATGCTCAAGTTTAACTGTCAGTACCTACACAACAAACCTAATTAAATGGAGTGTCATTGAGGATGATTTAAATGAAAAGGTAATGAAGCAAATGGCATGAAATGTGTTTAACAAAATTTATTCTGAAAGAATTGGAAGGTTATTATAATTAGAGTAGTAGTCTTCCATGTTAATTTTTTTTAAAAGTCATATTAAAGTCCAAAGACTTTTTTTAAAAAAAAAAGCCATAAAAGTTCAGTTTTTGGTTTGGGGCAAAAAAGCTTTTTTATTGCTTTTTTTATAGTTTCAGGTTTCATAGTTTCACTGTGTATAAATTTATGGCTTATGGTTGTTTCTGTCTGTGCAGACCTCACCTTGGCAAACTTGGTAGCCCTCAGCTTGGCGAAAAATGGAATGTGGATGGGATTTCTGGATATGAACTTTATGGCTTGAAACCATTCCTAGCTGGAAATACTATTGAATTTGCTTAGGGCATTTATACTTGTGGAAGAGGAAAATTGGAAGCCAATAAGACTTCAGATTGCATTCAGTTTTATGTGCTTAAATTGTTGCTTGGTTTGTTTGCTTGCTGAACTGAATTGGCCTTACCCATGAATATAAGGTTGAGTACTATTGAGCTGCCGTTAAATTGCTGAGGTTGGAAAGGACTAAGCAGGTATCTAATATGCAAACCAAAAATAGGAAAGAATGGAGTAGCTATGAACATCAGTTATTCAGCCTTTTACTAGGTGAAGGAACAAATGTAAGATATGCACTTATTGGCGTTTGCTCTGCTGACTAAACCTAGGCACCCTCCTGTGTGTCTGAGTGTGTGGCAGGATGCCAGGCTAGTGCAGAGGTACTGAGGACTGGCTTGATTTACTCACATCCCTGTATAATGTCTCCCCTTTACCCAAAGCTTTGGGTAATTTCCTAGAAATTTCTCACTGCTTACATGCATCACTTAGCATAGGATTTCTAGAAAATTCCTCTGAATAATATAACACCTGGAAAAAAATTTTAGGGATGACATCTTTCCCAGACCACCTCCCTATTCTCAATTTTAGGACTCTTCACCTCTTTCTGGGAGCTTCCTGCTACAATGGGAACCATTCCCTCTTCCCTGTGAGGTCTTCCAGTGGGATTTAGAGCAACTAGGTTAGAGAGAAATGTCATCTCTATCACTGACTAGAACAGAAAACTGGCATTTTTGAGACACCTGTCAATACTTCATCCACAGCAGTAACAGGCTGTGAAGGAAAAGGTCATTAAGAACAAAAACTCTAAACAAGCCTTGCTTGGAAACTGCTTCTGAGCAGAGAAAGGTGTCAGGTTTTTTTCATTTCTTACCATGTTGTTTGCTCAGTGAAAGAGACATTTGGCAATGAAGTGACTCTCCACAGGCTCTGTATTGCAGGTGCTTAATTACCTAGCACAATCACTTGTCTGTGAAATAAGACAGTAAATGGTACTGTAGCTTCAGACTGTTCCTCCAAATGGAGAATAAGATTTACTGTTAGGCCCAAAGGTAGCTAAAAGTGCTGTCAGCCATTCTACAGGAGATTGTAAATGGTCTTCTGATTAATATCCCATAATTGAAGGTTACCATGTAAGTGTTGTATTATGCTGTAGGAGGAGAAAAGACTAACTGCCAATTACCTATTTGTTACCCTTGTTGAACTGAGTGATAGACATGGAACTGAGCTGTGAGATTTGGAACTCAGCTTTGAAGTCACCCCCTGTGCACTTGAGGCATGTGTGAGATAATTGTGCACTGACCCAAACTGGAAATGATACAGAACATCACTGCAGGTTTATAAATTATAATAGAGGTTAACACAGTTATATGTTTTGTATGGCTCCACAGAAAATTAATTGGGTACAAGAAAACCTCTATTTTAAATATGTTGAACTTTGTGTCTAAATACATTAGCATTTATCCAGTGGTTAGTCAAAGTGCTATAAAATATGATTATGTTTAAGCAGAGCTTCAAATTGAATGCTTTATATATTTTTTTAAATTCATTTCATAATCACAAACAAAGCAAAAAAAAAAAATTTTTTCTTTGCTTGCAGAGCATTTGGAGTTGCTGTAGTCTCCAGTACTGATTTTTGCAGAAATACTGTTGCTTCACATGAAAGCTTCTTTCTCTGAGCAGGGTGAACACTGAAAATTTAAAAGCTTGGCTCTACTTAGAAAATTCTTTTTCTCTTTAAAATGTTGCAGTGGTTTTTGTTTGTTTGTTTTGTTAAGGGACTGTCTTCTTGTGGAATGGCAGCAATTCCAAGTGCTGGCTTCTACCAGGACATGCTAGAAGGCTGCTAGTGAAATTTGTCTCGGGTTTTAATTTCTTAAATCTGTCCTTCTAGCAGGTGATACTGTAATGGTAACAGTGTCTCAGACCTGGGAATCTAGAATGCCCTGAAGTGTTCAAAACACTTTCTTCTTGGTGTTTTCCCTTTGTTCTTCTCTGTTTCAGGGGTCTGATAGCCGGCTTGGTATCAGAAGATACATGTATAGTGTTTCTGTGTCTACTAAGGTGCTCAAATTCTGCTGAAGCTTAAATAATGATTAAAATGAGCACAAAAAGCTCAAATGTGCAAAGGTAGCTTAAATTAAAAAAAAAAAAATCCTGTGTTACAGATTTCCTGTATCTTTGGGGAAGTTTTGCTGCAGCTCTTGTGAGACACTGCAGGCTCCTGCAGTCAGTCTCTTCTATGTTACATTTGGTTGTCTTGTATTTGTGATCCTTTTTTTGCATGCATCAGTCTCTTGAAATATGTTGAATATTTCATTCTTTAGTACAAACACAGTTTTTAATGGAGTTATCTCAGCCAGTATGCTTTCAAGCTGTAAACTATTCAGGGTACCAATTCTTGATGTTGTTTTAAAGAAAAATGCATAGCAGGTAAAGCTAACAGGTGAATTTGTACGTGTTATATATTTCATCTCTTCTGCAAGTAAACTTCCCTGGAGTAGCCTGTACGTATCAAATGTTGCTAGTTTTCTTTTGATATCACTTTTATAGCTATATTTAAAAAACTGTAAATAGTACAATGTGACCTAAAAAGCCTTTTATGATCAAGAAAAGTTGGACCAGCTACTAAAATTAGATGAATGGGTCTAACTCTGTAAGACAAATCTGTTGAACACAAGTTTTCAGCCTGTAGTCAAAGGAATTTGTTGAATCCTAGCAAGAATGAGAGTAAATTTATAAGCTGAGTGACATGATTCCAATCTGCCCAATTTGGGTGATTCCTGAGATGAGGTAGTCTCTCTGAGTTGTTTTACATATGGAAAATGGACCCTTTCAAGGCACAAGGGGCTGGAGCCATTTGACTTTGTGCAGGCTGGGTGGGAGCTGGGAAGTCCTGTAGCTACAGGTGCTGCTCCCCCCTAACAATGGGCTATGAGCACTCATGCCTGAGCTCAGGAGGGAAGGGAGCTGGCTGCTGAATTATAGCATCTAGTTTTATTTCCTTTTTAAGCTCTTACCATGTGCTGAGCAAGACTAACTCTCCTTGTAGGAGCTGAACAGGAAAGGTTGAAACAGAGGCTGGCAGGAAAAACGGGCAAATCAGCCTGCAGAGAAGTCAGCATAATCTGATCAGGAAAAAAAACAATTTTTGGTTTTTATTGGTTTGTTACTACTTTCTCTTCAAGGTTGTTCATGTTTGGAAGTGTTATTTTGTTTTGCTGTGTGCCTAGAAGGTGAGAACTTTGTTAGAGCAAGTACAAACATATCCTTAATGTATAGCAGCGAAGATAATGCAGTCATGCATAAAAATCCCTGTCAAGAGTGTATCTGAGAGCATGTGGGAAACTGCACAGACTTTATTCCAGAGTGATGAGGTCTATTACTTGAAACATGAAGAATTTATAGCACATTATCAATCTTGTTTCCTTTCTTTTCCTCACTATCTCTGTTGCTTTCTATTTCTCTTACTTCAGCTGCTCAATATGAATTCACACTTAGTCTTCAGGAGAAAAGGGAGTGCATTTGTACTCTTCCCTTGCTGCTAAGCTTAATATTGTATGGTCAGTATGTTTTCTGCCTCTCCAGGCTGGTCCAGCCAGCTCTGCAACACAGGAAACTTGCTCTGAGGGCTCTTTTTTAAAAACGCTTTCAAAAGGCAACTGATGTGATCTAGTACACTGAACAGAGTGGTGCTGCATCCAGGAGAGTTGCAGGTCCAGCTAGACTCTCAGAAATTGTAGTCTCTTTCCTCTGGGCAAGTAATACATCTTAGCCTGTACACTGTGTTTTTATTATGTGTGTGGGTGTGTGTTTTTTCCCACAGGAAGAATCTCCCAAGGGAGTAAAAGGTCTAGTGTCATTGATCATCTAGATTTATTTGTAGTCTCCATTTTTCTAGCTTCTTTTGAGCTGACTTTTCCTCACTGTTCATGATTGTAATGTTTTTTGCCTTGTTCTGTAGCAGGTTTGTTGCAGGGGTCTTAATTATCAGTGAGATGCTTCTCACTTGGTCTGACTGAAGTACTTTTGTCCACATTTGACACTAACAAACTTGCAGATCATTTAAAAAGCAATTGCTTCATAAGGATTAAGCACTGGATAACCTGCTATCAGCAAATGGAGAAAATAGGCAGTTATCTTCAACACCTGTTGATTTTTAGGATTTTCCAGCTTTGTATTAGTCATAACATGTGTGGCTTAACTGTGTTGCTCTTCAAGTGTTTTTTTTAATGACTAATATGGCAAGCTGATGTAAAAGTAATTGCTTGGCTTGCCTGTGGCTATGGATTGAGCTTTTTCAATTTGTTGTGCACTTGTCATTAAGTCTCTTGTGCATTGACTATTCAAAATCCATCTACATCACTCAGTAGTTTTCACTAGTTTTATGTTATAACAGCATGTGAGTATTGTATTTCACTGTCTGCAGACTTCTTTCTGAGGTCCTCAAGCAATGGCAATTTTGGAGTTTAATGGACATCAAAGCATTATTAAGTTGATATGTACACTTTAAATACAGGTGATGAAGAAATATCTGTATCCATTGCTTAGACATTTGTTATTTTAAGTACTTTCCATAAGTCAATGTACAGTGAAGTCACAAAAAGCTTTTCTTAAAGTGCAAACTCATATGTAAGCAACTCTTCCCCAGTTGTACCTCGAGCGTTGCAATTAGTAAGAGACGGTCAAGGGCTGTTACCAGAGCCTCGGGAGGCGCAGCTGGGTCCATCTGACTTAAAGGGACTCCCGCCCAGCTCACGACGGGTGAAAGGGAAGGGTGGCAACGGCCGCGCCCCGCGCCGCCCCGCCCTTTTAACGGTCGCTGCGCAGCGAGGCCTCTGGCGGCGCCATCTTAGGTGTCGTACGTCGGTTGGTCGGTAGGTGGTGCTCTTCTGTGCTTGGAGAGGGAATAAAGCGGTCTGCAGAACGATACCCAAAGCCTCCCGACAGGGCACAAGTGGATGGGAAGATGATCTGTACGTGAGCTGAGGAAAAAGTGAGTTTGGAAGTGGTAAAAGCTGGGAAAGTTTGCAAGTGTTGCACTTTGCACATGGCCCTTGAGAAAAGCTGCAACAAAGCTGCGTCTTGACTGTAGTCCATCCAAAAGGAGCACAGCTTGCAGTGTTTTGACTGTTTTTTCTGATCAGAGCCAATGCAAATAATGCTGGGAGATGGCAGAGAGGAGGTGATGATATATGTAGATAAATATCATGAAAGATAATCCAGAAAAGGGTCAAGGAGCATGACTAGTTTAAGGACATCTGAGGTTACAGCAGGCACAACTCAGTCCAAGAAGGTTGATCAGCTGTGCCTTGGACTCCCCAGCACTGCATCCTCCTGAAGGTGAAGAAATGAGGCTGCTGTTGCCTCCCAAATGCTTCCAGCAGGACAAGATAGAGGGGGGGCTGCTGAGGAAGACAGCAGAACATGCTGACCCACTGCCCTGTCTTCCAGACAGGGGGAGCTTCAAGGTTAGTGAATTTGAAGAGCTTATTAAGAAAGCGTAAAGTCAAGTGTAGAGAATTTGTTTCCTCAAAGGATCATTGCTGAGTTAGTGATGTATTTGGTTAATTTTTTATTATAAAAGCTTACAACTATTGCAGTTAAGGAAGAATATGAAACTTGTTGAATCTCATGTGTATTTTATAAGGAGACAAAAGTGTCCAGGAGAAGATTTCTATAGCTATAGCTTTGCAAAACTCAACCTGACAGTCCTGTTGTCAGACTTTTTTGTTTTAATTTTGCTTTGAAGCATCAGTATCATTGTTTGGGAATGTCCCTTCTCTGTAGGATTATAGCTTTCAAAGAAATCTGCTTTAGAACTGAGGAATGTCAGGAGCTGCTCTAAATATTTCTCCTACGCTGACAACAGCAACAAGTATTTTGCTCATACCTGCAGCGTATTTTTCCTTCTAATGAAGAACCTAGCATTGCTTTGTAGGTGTGCTGAAATACTGCATTAGCTGGTCCAAATGTCTAACTTGCTATAGCAACTGAGATTTCTCAATGAGAAAACAATTCAGAGAAAAATAATGAAAGAAAATAAATATGGAATGCCTTTTTAAAGGAGCAAGGAATGTGAAGGTTGATTTATATATGATGGAATTTTCTCTTTGTGTATGATATCTGCCACAATGCAAACTACTGGCATTTTCTTGGGTAGCCAAACACCTGGTGTATGAACTGTCATTTTGATGACTCTTACTTACATGTAGCATCTCTCAGTTTATCATCAGTGTGCAGGCATGCTTAAAAGCAGGTTATAGGAATATGTCCTGATATACTCAAATTGGGAGAATTTATTTCATATTTTGACTTTCTGAAAAAAATCTGGACATTAAGACTCTGATCTTGTAAGTCATTTGCTCAGACTACACTGTATTATTCAATACTTCAGAAGTTGCTAGTGGTCAGTTCATGAGCAGGTATAGTTATTCAAAATGTAGTCTCTTAAATGAAAAATTACATGACTCAAGTCTTCTGTTACATTCCAACAAGACTGAATAATAGGGGTCCCAGCACTTTATTTCTAAACTGTTACCTTGTGGTAGTATGCAGTTGGTAGCAGAGTCTCTGGCTTTCAGAATGGTGTAGGAATAGTTCATGTGCATGTGGAAGCCAAATTCTATATTTTATAAGCAGAGGGAAGTTGCCAAGGTTTAAGCTTTTTACTTGTTTTTGTGGGGGAGGGAAGGGGAGTGAGTCTTCTGTTTAGTATTTTCATGTGGCACTTTGAATGTAGCTTCCCAATGAAATATGAAAATTGCCACTATGTGCATTGCAGTATTTCTGTGTTTACTGCCTCATTTCTTGGTATGTGCATTGTTGATGCCTTTGACAGGCTAGTATTTGTTAAAATGGATAACGTGAATCTTTAATGTCCTTTCACATTTACATAATTGATGGCCAAGCAGTATCATTTGTAAGGCTGTTTAAAAATCCATTTTGTCACACAAGTATTCATTTGGAAGCATTTTTGTTTCTTAAGGAATCTGATGTGTCAATTTTTTTGTCTGAGGAGTTGACAGTTGAAGGGAGAAGGTAGAAGGAACCTTTACCTAGATCCAGTGTAAAATCTGTAATTTTTATACTTTGTAAGTTCAGTCAGTTGTGCACTATGATTATGATTGTGATGCATCCCCTTTACCCTTTATAATAGTATGCTTGCTATCTGTCATGGTTTTAGTGGGCAGTCATACATTTGAACTTGTCCTTCAGTCCATGATTACCAGACAGTACTTGGGCAGCAGACTTTGGTTTATTATGTGCATGGTAATATGCTTGCCCTCTCAAGTAGGACACTAAATGAAATGTTGGCCAAGTTGATTAGAAAATAAGCAGAGTTTCTACAAATTTTAGTGCAATTGAAACAAAATATGAAGATGTCTGTTAAACATGTTTTTTGTTCTCAATATTGTGAGCATTTCACTGTTTCTTCATGCTGAACCAGATCTGTTAATCAAGAGAGCTACTCTAGTACTTATCCTAATGAACAGCACAAATATTTGTGGAAATGTTATTTTTGTGTTTTAAATGCTATAAGCAGCATTAGACTTATTTCCATATGAATATGTTGTTGTGGCTGGAAGATATTTCTGACCTAAAATGGGCTGTCAAGTTGTATGTTACATGGCATATTTTTTAAAAAAAAAAAAACAGTGCAGCCTTTCTTTTTGTGTCTAGTGGGATAATTACTGCATTGTATGACCACTGAAGTGTCTAACCCACTTGATTTGCAGTTACTGATCATCCTTTATCTGATGCTGCATTGCACTGTCTGACTGTTAGAGTTTGACCTGCAGTAATTGCTTAGGATACTGTCCCATATTTTCTGTCATCATCATTCTGTCAAATCCTAATACTTCTCCCTGCAGTGAGCTGGGATTGCTACTAATGGGGGTGGGGAGAAGGTGGGGGTGTGCTGACACTGGTGTGCAGAGCACAAAATAGGAACATGCACATAATCTGTCCTTACTCTCTAGTAGTGATACTAAAGCAAAAGAGTCTTCAAGCAAAGTACTAGCAGGCTCTCCTAATGTGTGTATTGGCCAGATACTATATATATTAACCTTCCAGTGTGATTAAAAACCATTTTTTAATGGTAGCTATTGCGGTAGACAGCTATGTGGCATGTGAAATGCTATGCTGTTGAATCTCTCCTGAATTAAGTGGAGGAAAGCACTGTATTCTTATGGAAGCTATTTACTTCCACTAGCTGTGTTTCACTCTGCTATATTTTGCAAGAAACACATTACTGAGCTATGTGCTTTATTAGAATTAAACATAGTGCCATAGTCAACTGATCATCCTTTCCCCCTACTCTGTCTTAAAACTTAGTGTTTACTGTGAGTTATCATTTTTAATAGAAAATAACCTACATAAGCTCTAGAAAAATCTCAGTTTTTCTGTAACTATTCTTTCATTCAGTTCTGCTGCAGTCATTAAGCCCTGTAAGTTCTGTTACTTTCAGTACAGCAAGATGAATCTTGGAGTTAGTCATCTTGAAGTCAGTAGGGTTACTTGGAACTTGTAAGGTTATGCTTAAAGGTTTTGCCATTCATCTCTGATAGCACATTCTTCTAACCTTTTTCAATTATTTTGCCCAAATTTCTTTCCTTTTACAGATCTGTAAGATTTTTTTTGCATCTTTTTGACTAGTCTTCCAAGAAACGTTTCCTCTTAAAAGAAGAAAGTTATGCTGTTGCTGGTGTGTGTGTGTGTGTGTGTGTATATATATATATGTTAAATGGGTCATAAATAATGTTTCACTTAGTCTTTTCAAGGTTAAGTGCTGTTTTGTATATTTCTGACATCTGGAAAATATGTACCTGCCACAAAAAGGGCTGAGTTTTAATATACAAAATTTTACTCTGTGTCAAATGTAGTCTATAAATTTTTCACCTGTTGTTCACAACATGAATCATTTGGATGTCAATGCCTGACTTGCACACAATATGGTCTTTGTGTAACCTGAACACAGGTATTGTGGAATTTCTTTATTGCAGATTAATAAAATTCAACATTGCAAACTTAAGCAAAGTGTTTCTTAGCAACTGTTGGAGAAATACTTGATTGTAGTCACTTGAATTTTATCTTTGTTCTTTACGCTGTAGCATCCTTAATCTGAATCTGTCATGGAACTTTAAAACAATTTCAAGCAAACTACTGCTGTTGTAAGTGAATGGAAAGCAGTAGGTGTAGCCTACTATTTGTGTTAGTGTAACAAACTGTCTTGCAGAATGAACTCTTTGAAGATATCTGAGTTCTTTAGTTGTTGTTCATTTTGCACTTTTATCTTTGTAATTTTGTCTTTGATTTGTAAGGACATGGTTTATAATCTGCCTTTTACAAAGCAGAGATATGTGAGCATATAGCTGACTTGAATTATGAAGTATGTGAAACTAGAGCAATACTTCAGAAGAAGCTTCTGTGGATGAGATCTGCTTTTAGTCTGTGCAGGTAATTCAAATAACAAATGAAATATTTCCTCTTCTCTCCTGTCCCCCATCAAGGCTGTTTACTATAGTGATAGAGGTAGTGGGAGAAATGTTCTCTGAGGAAACCTGTAGTAGGCTATGATGTTTATGTTAGAAAATTATTCAACTAACTGGCTTAAATGTTAATGTTAGAGAAGAATAAGCTTGGTTTAGACTTTCTTTTCCTTCTTTCTTTAACTCAGCAAGATTCTGGGTTGGGAGACCCCCTTTACTATGTCTTCTGTGTCCTATATAGGAACAGCTCTATCTGGAGACTTGAGGGAAATTTTTACAGCAGTAGTAGAATCTTGTTTCCTACATTGATCTCCAATACTTGCTTGTTGAGAAACACTGGTCAGAGGAAGCTGCCACGAGGACAGAATGAAGAGTCTTACTCTTTCTGTAGCATAATGAAAACACATGCATCATTCTGAATTAAGATGGAAGAGGAAAAACAAACTGGAGAAATAGGTATTCCTATATTGAGAAGTGTGGGGTCATTGTGGAACACAGCTAATATGTGGTTATAATGGTCATAGTATGTGTAACATTTTGGAACTCCTTGTATTTCCTGTTTGGATTAAATTAAATGCATACATCATTTTAAAAATATCTCCCAGGAGATTGTGAACTTTAGAAGTAGAAAAAGGAATTAATGGCAATGTATTTCATATTAGTGTTCTTCTATCTAGTGATTCAATTATTTTCCCATAAAGAATTTATGGTTTCTACACAGCAGATGTTTGTCAGATTTTGAATAGACACTACTGGAGGTGAAGCAAAAAAATTTTTGGAGCCATACTCCAGTAACCTTTAAATTATTCCTTTGTAAGGAGGAGAGTAGGAGGGGCAAAAGTAGGATTCAGCTGTCTACATAGTATGATGTGTGGTAGATGGTTGATGAAAGGTGTTGAGTGTTCTGAGTACAAACAAGTAAACTGTGTGAGAAGAAACATGCTTGCTTGTTAGAACAAGGTGCTAAGGCGTACTCAAACATTACTAAGGAAGCTTAAAGTTGACTTTTTTTGATGGCAAGGCTGCAGGAAGCTACTATATACTACATTTTTTATAGCAGTTATCATTGTTTTTCTCTCTGTTTTTGATGGAATTGGGTGCTTCAGAACAAAGAATATATGAAGAGTATGTTTTACTTATTTTTCATTTAAAACAATTTAAAGTGTTTATTTTACAATTATTTTACAATTTTTGCTCAGCAATACTTGAATCTGTTAATTTGACATTTATTGTTTTTTTAATACTGAGAAGAGGATGCTGTAGAGTTTAAACTATTTTAAATTGATAGCATTTCAGTAAAAGCCTCCAAGAGGCTAAAATGGTTGTTCTGTTACCAGTAGCCTCATAATTACTGTGGAGTATATTCTGTCTGTTATAGTAAAATAAAGTTCTTAATAATGAGTGAGGACACAGGTGAGTGAGATCTAATTATATCATTCTTTTAAAATACCACCTAACCGTGGTGGGCATGGAATTGTTGAAATGATCTGAATTATGAAACAACAATATATGGTGTAATATACTAATAACTTAACATATTTGAGGCTTGAATTTCAGATAGAGGATACTCAGCCTAAATTACAGTTTCAATATCTATAAATGATGATACATGTTTTCCTTCTAAAGCACAATTCTACGTCGTCTTAATATGCAAACCTGCTTAAATTGTTTGCTATCTTTGTAATGAGACTGGGCCTTTAAGAACCTGATGCTAAACTGATCTTTTTCTGGTACAGAAAGAGATGTTTTTGGAGGTTGCTGCTAGCAATTAACAGATTAACCTATATTCCTTTCCCTCCTTCACAATCCACTTACATGTGTATTTCTCACCTTACTACTTGTTAAGGTCTTGTAATAGTAATAAGCTCCTAGCTTGAGCATTTCATGATTCTGCATTAGGTAGTGCCTATATTTGCATACTTGAAAACAGGAAAGTTTTTACTACTACTTTCTCCCATTGGCATTACAGAATTTAGGTAACTGAGAGAAGATATCTTGTAGTTGTGCAGAAGAGTTTATAGTGGGCTTTCGGGTATGTTGCTGCACATCTGATGAAGACCATCTACTTATACAGGCTTCCTTAGAGAATGTGGAAGCTTGTTAACCATGAAATTACAGAACACAACAGATACAATGTCTTACTATTTCCTATATGATTGCTCCTTAAAGTATGAAGTTTATATTAATTGATAAAGTGGTCCTCTTCCAGTGAGCAGTGGAATGGAGCAGAGTCTGAGGATGGTCTGCAGCCACATGTTGATTTCCTATTAGAGATGAACCTTGATATATAAAGAGATATTTTTCATTCTTTTCAGGATACTGTCTTAGAAACAAATGACACATTCCATTTCATCCAGTAATGCAAAATGCACTGGTGGACTTAGGCTTAGTTTAAAACAACCCACCCTCCCCTTCAAATAAATTTTCTGTAATATTAATACTTTGATTACTCAGCACAAAATTAGTATCAAAATGTACAAGCAAAAAACATAGCTCTATATGACCAACAGGAATACTTCTGTAATATTATTGCTCATTCAAATATTATAGACTTCTGTGCCTTAAAGAAATGAATCTTTGCCTTTTTCAGGCATAAGGAAACATGGATGAACATGGGCAAGTTTTCACAACTAAATATCAGACAGTCATAATCATAAAAGCAGAAACTTTGTGTGATACAAAGTAAAGCCTAGCTCCAGCTACCACTGTGATCAAAATGGCAACCATTCAGCAAGCTGATGTGAGAAGCTAGAAATTTTTATCTGATCAATTAAACAACTAAAAGAAGCAGAAGACCTTTCTGAATAGGGCTTCAAGTGTCACAGGTTGGCCAGATAGCACTGATTTTTGTCTAGACCATGTATAGTCATTTCCTTTTCATAGATAATTTGTGTATGAGATTGATCATGCTTTGTGCTATGTTTCAAAGTGTGTATATTCTTACAGTTAATAAATAGTGTGTTCATTAATAACAGTGTCATAGAGGTACTTATAATTAAGCATTCTATGATTCTAATGTTGGAAGGGACCTCTAGAGATCATCTAGTCCAACCCCCCTGCACACACAGGGTCACCTACAGCATGTGGCTCAGGACTGC
>VZSV01000180.1:512745-590474 GCA_013398735.1 Nothocercus julius | reverse complement strand
TGAAATAGAGGAGAGACTGTTCAGGCCACTGCCTTTAAGAGTTTCAGAGATTATTATCTCTATGTAATCTTACATAGATAACTTAGTGCATAGTGTGTAGTAGGCTACCTACAGTTTTATCTTTATTTACATTAAAGAAGAAACTGTTACTGTCTTGAAGTATATTTGTTTGATCCTCAATATATGCAGGGAGAAGTGATTGTCTATACCAGAGAGAAAAATTCCCTTACAGAGCTGAAGGTTATTAGCAATAAATTTAGGCTTAGTGAATATGATTTTGGCCAACTTGGCTTTTGTCAATTAGTTTCTGACAAATAGCTTTTGTTTATGAATTTTTGTAAGCTATAACAAACCAGAACTGCTGGGACAGGTGTCAAATTTCAACCATCTGTTGTGGTAATAACCACAAGGCTCAGAGCACTGTGATGAAGATAACAGCCATTAAGAAGCCATTATTTCAATGTTTTTGTATACCTTCATAAGCTTCTCATTCCAAATCTAGAAACAGCAAACACTGAGGGCCAAGATGCTTAAAACTGGAGCAGACTTTTTCTTTGGAAACTGTCAAGCCAGCTTGAAATACAACTGCAGGTACTTTATAAAGAATAAAAAAGTAAACACTGCCCTCAGTTATTTCAACTAACTAGAATTTTTGTCTTTTTCAGTGTTCTGAATTATTATTTTGATTCCAAAATACCTAGTTTCTGAAACTCTCTCATTACTTAACATAATATAATTCAGAAATCAATCCAACAATAATAATGTGCCATGTTTTCCTAATATATTGTAGGAAGGAAGCATGATTGATCTTTATCTGTATCATGCAGGTGTGTAGCCCCTGTTTAATCTCAAACTGTGACAAGTGTTAGAAAGCAAAGTGGATATCAATCTCTAAGTTGCTGAACATCTTCAATTTTTGCTTTTGGCAAGGCATGTGAAACCAGATCCGGTGTTCATCAGTAACTGCTTGGGTATAGCACAAAAGACACTTGGAAAAACCTGCAAGATATCCTTATCCTACTGTATCCTTATGTTCATAAGTTGGGGTCTAAATCTACCAGAGGTTGAAGTACAAATATAGTTGGAAATACTTGGACTCTGCTTATTTTGGGAAAACTTTTTTTCTACTAAACTTTCCTTAATTCCTTCTCATGTTACTCAGTGGTGCTGTTAATGTTGAGTTACCCTTCAATGTATTACTAGTGAATGCTGGCTAATCAGCTCTCAAATCTTTATTATAATATACAAGATGCAGCAAACTCTGTAGAAGGCATACTTTTCACTTCTACTTTTTATGACAGCAGAGTTCTATGAATGTTATGAGCTGTGTTTGAAATTGGGAAGAGATTCCTTAAGATTAAATTCTGGCAGTCTGAATAGCAAAATAAGCAAAGGCCTGCTTGGTCAGGCAGATGGTCTGACTACACCAGTATTCAGTTTGGCACCAGCAATAGCCAATGCTGTATTGGGAGAGCATGTAAATCTGCCCAGTGTGTAGTGTTCACCTTGTGTCCCCAGTGTTCTTGGTTATTGGATTAGGGGTGCTAGGGGGTAAGTACTTGCCTCTTTAACTCAGTCTCTGGACTGGTTGGCTCTGGAGCCTTACATTTTGACTAAGTGGACAGCCCTTGTCCACTTTGTGAAAACATATCATCTTGTACTTGTCTAAGATGATCTTAGTCTTGTTTGAATAACTGTCTCCTGATACTAGGGTTGTAGGATTTAGTTCTGCATTGATGTTATCCACTGCCTTCATGGGTGTCTGAACTGCAGACATCACTAAATTGAAGCATCCCATCACTTTTCGTTTCTTTAGACATCTGTATTTATATTAGTCAAAGTATTGTTGGCTATAGGTTCACAACCATAGTCTTGAAAGCTTTCATTTCTGTTCAGTGAGAATTTAGAATTAAATATTATAGTATCAGATCCCCTATGGATTGATTCTACTATAGTTCAGGAGTGAAGCTGACCAATCTGAGCATTCTGTTCGGTAGGATCTACTTGCTGCTGCTGCTTCTGTATCAACATCAATTTTCAAAGCTATAACACAGCAGGTTCTAGCTTAAGGCATTTCATGTGCCTGAATATTAGTCTGTAAGTATACCTTTTCTCATTCTACAGCCTGCTTCCTGCAATTCTTTATTACACATATCTAGTGTTCTAAAATTCCTTGATGAATTTCTGCAGAGCTTTTTCTACTATGAAATTTTACAGTGCAAATGACACCATAAATCTCTACCCCACAAAAAGAAACTTTAAAAATTCTTTTTATTGCTTGTTCTAAAATGAAAAAAATATGATCACTTGTTTACTCAATTTTGTGTAAAACCATTATAGGCAGCTGCTTTGGAGAAGATGCTTGGAAAATGTATCTGCTATTATTTGTCTCCTCTGTTATAACTGCTTCTAAGCAACAAAAGGATTACATCATTTTTCCCTTACTGTTCACAAGAAAAAAAAAATTTTCAGCTGACCAGAGACTACTAATCAAGCTGTATTATGTTATTTCTGTACAGTAGGATTCTTGTATGACAGACTATTGTGCTTGAGGGAATGAAATAAAGTAACAAGATTTATGCTTGGATATCTCACCTTGGTCTGTTTGTACTTGGATAGGTAAATACAAAATACTTAAGTAACAATAGTATCAAGTCTTTAAGCATGTTGGTTTCTTATGGAAAACAGTTCCTAGGTCTAATTAAAGATGTTCACTTAACTGAACCTCTGTTTATCTCTTGGGTAGAAGAATGCATAAAGGAACTTGTCTAAAATACTGACAGCTGCTATTTAAGAAACTACAGCAGTCCTCTACAAATAAGAGGATGGCATCTTTGCAGTTGTCAAGCAGCATCTGTCCTTGAGGTCATATTCCTAAGTGCAGACAACTTGTCTTTTACTGGATAGTTTGATTATGCTGTTGGAGGCTACTATCCTGCTTTTGTATTCAGTAGGTACAAACTTTGTACTGAAGCTTTTGTTGAGTTTTAGTTGCTCAAATAACGGAGTAGGAAGAATTTTAGAATTCAAGGAATTTTAGCATAATGTGTGTTTCTGAAAATCTCAAGGTCATTGAAATTACTTAAAAACAAGCCAGTGAGCAAATTTAGAAATAAGCAAGTTGAAACCTTTTTAGTCCCTGTAAAGGTCTCCTTGTTCAGAGTATTAGTGTATGTGCATGTGTGTCAGTCACAGATAGCAGTCTGAAATTATGTAGAAATTCATTCAATACATGTTGGTGTGAGTCTTGATTATTGGTTTTTAAAAAAAAAAAAAAGCCCATACAGCCACTTGCTATTCTAGCATAACACCACAGTAAGGTCAGACAGTCAACTGGTATTCATGAGAGTACCAGACAGCAATGCATCTGTTCAGGAAACAGATGGTGAGCTGTCCCAAAGGAAGTAATCGGAACAGCGGAGGGTATTTGTGTTTTTTTTGTAGCCAGACAGCTAATACTGTATCTCTTATTTAAAAGGAAAGAGATGATGATGATGCCTATAAGTTATAACAGAAAAGTACATTGTTAGTACAAAAGCCTGTATGGTAATGATCTAACAAAACAATATTTTAAATTGAGAAGTCCTGTACCAGTCCATATAGCTGACCTGTGGTACAATTTGGCAGGGAAGATTGTGTGAGCAAATGTGTCAGACAGCTTGTTCCAGTTCTACATGGTACTCTGGAATTCCAGTATTAACAACTGAACAACTGAAGCTCTCCTGCACAACTATCTGAGAGAAACTTAAGTCATTAGGCAAGCATCTGGCACCAAGGAGACTCAAATCCTCACACAGGTTGCTGGTGACACATTGCAGTGGCTGTTACTGACTCAGAGCAGCATGTTTTTCAGGATGTTAGAAGCCTACCTGCATCCTGCTTGTCTGTTGCTGGTCTTGACTGCCTGCTATATATATATATATATATATATATATATATTTAAGATTTNAGATTTCTCACTCAAGTGAAAAAATTCATGCTATTTATTAGTTGTCTGGTCACCCCTTAATCACAGCCAAGGTTTTGATCATTCTGTTGGTAGATAGATTCACATGCATGTTAATGTTTAGTTTGCGAAAGTGCCTAATTGCTGTTTTTTTTTTTTCCCCCTCCCCCCAGTGCCTATGGCTTTTTAAGATGTTATGTCTTCAATGTATTTGAAAATGTGTTGCTTTCTGAATCTGTACTGACATTCTCTGGTATCTTATGTTGTTTTTCACTCATTTTAAACATAATTTTTGTTTTAATTGTTAGGTGGACTCAGTTTTTCTGGGTTATGTACAGCTTGCTGTTTTTTCTTTGGGGTTAGCATGCAGTCTTCAGCAGAAAAAAAGTTATCTCCTAGGTTTCCACCAGAGGTTGTTAGAGTGTTGCAAAGCATTAAAATCCAGTTCAGTGCAAGTTCTAAGGTTTCCTACTAGGAGAATGTTTGAAAGATTAAATGGTCCCTTTTTCAAAGCCCTAGATTGTATACTCTTTAAAAAAACAAAATTACTCTTTATAAAGCAGAGTGTGTTTTTGTTGGCTGCCAGTTCCAGATCATAGCTGTACCTATCTTTTTGGCCTCCTGTGTGTCTGACAAATGCCTCAAAGATGAGGAAGGAAGTTGGACAATAACCAAAGCTATAATTGAAGCTATTAGCTATGAGACTGAATTATTTCTCTTTATGACAAGGTCACAGAATAGTTATTATGCCAATTATAGTATTATTATTACTTTTAAATGGAGTTCTAATAAATTCATTATTCCTTCTTGATTTTGACATGAGAATCTTTGCTTAGATTGCTCTAGCTTTAACTGCAATATTATCATTTGCCAGTGTTTGAGAGCTGTTCACATTACATTAATTCAAGCTTCACTTAATCTTCTGGATCCATTTTTTTTATATCAGCTTTGTTTAAACCAAAGTGAATGTTCCTTAGACACAAATATCCTAATGACTTAAATCTTTTGAGGTGAATGAGGAACGGTATCTTGAATGGCACCAGGTTTCAACTGACAAGTTGTGACAAAGTGCAATTTTTGCCTAAGGTGAGGTCCTAAATTTGAGGCTGTTGAGCATTATCAGAGAAGAGCAGCTTCAGTCTTAGATGAGACAGCACAGGTGACTAGCCCTACCAAGTATGTTTTCTGTTAAAATCCTGGCTTAACTGAGAGGAAATAAGTGTTCTAGAAAGACCAAGTAAGACTTATCTTTGTCAAATGGAAGCTAAAGCCTCTGTGAGAGATACCATTCCTTTGATTTGTTTGCCTGTTCTACCACTGACTTTCTGTTTAGTCTTAGACAGTGTCTCTCTTTATATTTGTATTTCAACAACCCTTTAAAAATAGCAGTGGTTTTAATAGCATTGTGAACTATTTGAAAACATGAAAGAAGGGCTGATGTCTTTTTGATGTCTTTTTTTATCTTTAATAGGAGAGCAGTTCTAAGAAAAAAAAAAAAATGTTCTAGTTACAATCCTATTCTGGTGCATGAAGTTTGAGTCATTTAAAGAACAGATATGCGTTTTCAACCTGACTTGTATTTCTAGTACCTGTATCTTAGTAGAAAAGAATGAGGTGGTATTGGTAATTTCTATTTGTCCTTCTAAAGGTAACACTGATCAATTTTCAGGCAAATCAACTGTTAATATTTCCTCTCTGGTGTCTAGCATATGAATAATACCCTATGGGGTATATCCAATATTCAAAAATAGTTCATAAAATAAAATGGATAACACTGTTTACAAATAAGGGAGGGAAGAATGGTTTCAAAAGAAAGAGCCCAATGTGAACTCTGGCAAGCTAGCCATGTTCTTTTTCATAAGAAAAGACTGTTTTTCATGTCACTGTGGGAGTAAACAGGTCACACCAACACATCATAAGGAAACAAATCTGTCTTCAGAATCTCTGAAAACAAGTAATGGTGAAAACCTTTGTAGACTAATGATATCTGTTAAAGCTTTTAAAAATGCAGGAGTCAGTTCTTGATTTTTGAAAACCTGCACACCCCTGGATAGCTTTGATTTTTCTAAGTTTTTGTTGTTGGGTCTCAGCTGCAGTGGGCTGGAGCCTTTTTTGGAGGGCAGGAACAATGATTTCTAGAGATAGAGAAACCAAGCTAAAACAGGACAATGTCTGTTTCTGATTCTTCATTCTTTGAAGAAGAATCACTTGTCTGCTGTTCTGAACAGAATGTGAAGCAACTCTGTTAGGGGGGAGACAAGGCATGACAAAGCATCCTTTTGCTGTAAGGGGGTATATTTATGTTCATTTGTGGATCACAGTGTGCTTTGCAAATATTGTGTCCAAGTCTTCCAGTTCCTTGGTTTACCCATGTAACAGGGCAAAAATGTGAGTTGTGACAAGTCATGATGGAATGAGAACTACCCCTTGCTATTTACTATAAAGAGCATCTTTAAGGTTTTAAGTTGCAACTGCAAGAAGTTTGAAGAACAAACGGGAAGTTTGTTGAAAGCAACAGCGGAAAGGTGCTATCATCTGATCACTGAATATTTATGATGCCTATTACAAAGTATTCTTTCTTTCTTTGAAGTGCACTATGACTGAAATACTCTTTCTTAGAAATGCAATTTAAAGCTCTGTGAGCTAGAGTTCTCTTACCCTAAAATTTTTTCTTTGATTCCCAGTCTACAGAAATATAGGTAATTTGGCTACCTATTTTTAACTTGCATATACACCTTATATATGAAAATGAGTGTGTGCAAGTCATAGTCACCATATATATGGCAATATATATATATTTAAAATATCACCAAGTTATCTATTTAGACAAGTCAGGTTGGTAATCACTGTGCGTGTGTGTGTGTGTGTGTGTATATATATATATATATAAATACTCATATATAGCCAGTTTTTTTTCTAATTTGAAATGTTATATGTATTGTTATATAAAGAAGTATGTAAGCAGTATGTAGCAGGCTTGTGTGATGCTTAGCAAGTAAGCAGTTGAATACTTCCTATAGTAGGAAGATTTGGAAACTACCTTACAAATGAAAGTGTTGATAGTGCATATGCCACTGGAGTGGGAGAGGCAGAATTTTCACTTACCTGCTAGTTTATTGATGTGGGTAAGTGAATAAAGATGAAATCAAACCAAAGAGGAGTTAAAGCGTTGTAGGCTGATTTTATGCTGTATTTAGAAATGCTTCTGACTAGATCAGCAGTAATGAAGATCTGTATGGAAAGTATGGAAAATACTTTTTTCTTTGTTTCCTGTTTTTTTCTTTAATGTCATTAAAACAGGAAAACGAGACCTAGGAAGCTTGTTTTATCAGTTCTGTTTCACTTGTAGAATTCTGGCATGTTCTAATAAATAGGGTTATTAAATATTGATGTCTTTAATTCCAGTGGGTGGTTTCTATTTAAAGCTGTGTTCTCCACTTTCTTCCTGCTTGCTTGGCAATTAGCTGTACTGTTAAGTTTCCAGTGTGTGCTAAGTAAGCACCCTTACACTTAGAACCTTGAAATATGCCTTTGCTACAGCAGTTTTGACTATCTCTTGTAGAATTTGTTTGCCAAGACCTATTATATGCTTCTATATTTTTATTTATCTTAACCACAGTAATTGTGCTATCTGAAAGAATTCTTTTACATGAAATTATACTAATTCATATGTTTTGGGGTGTCTTCACTAATATTGCTAGGTGATGATCATTCCTTCTACTAGAGAGAATTCTGTTAGTTTTCACAATACTGTGTAGGACTTTAGATGTCATTCAGAAAAATTCAGGTGCTGGTGGTGGTCACTATGGTAAAATTCTTGTAATGATGCAGTAGTCTTCAGAGTGGACAGATATGTAATTTGAAGAGCTGGTGCACAGCTGTTTCCTTATTGATGAAGGCACAGTTGATTTTTCTGCATTTAATTGTAGCTAGTATAGTTAATCATTGCAGAAATCTGCAATATTCCCCCCTCCCTTCCCCTTCATTCTCCTGAGATACCTGTTCTTGCAGGATCTGTTGCTTGCAGTCCCAGCCAAGATTTTTGAGCAGGTCATAAAAATAGAATTTGGCTGAAGAACCTGCTACTGTAATGCCACTGAAATCCAGATTATACCAGTTTAAATTATCTATACCTAGTTAACATTATGTTTAAATATTTGAAAACTTGTAAATAGGCTTCAGTCTTTCTGTGTATGTAAAAATGTAATGGGATAGCTGTAATCATGTTGTGTTCAAAACCATCTCTCTGTTTTTTTGTGACCAGCTTTATTGAAGTATGCTCTTGTTCCCACTTTATATTTAATAGTGTCTCAGTGGTCCTCTTGTGGCAGCTAAAAGCCCCCTACCTATGGTTCTAAAAAATCAGCAACAGTCCTAATGAGGTTTTGTGTTCTTAAGAATAAATACTTCAGTCATATTCTTTTCTTCATTTTCTTCAAATGCGGGAGCTGAACATTAAGCATCATTCTGTCAAATTTTTAGATGCCAGGATTGCACATTTTAATGCATTGTATTTCTATCTTTGCTATCTTTGGGAAACCTTATCTTAATTGTCAAAACAGACTATTAGTATTAACCCAGTTAAATCAAATTTAAATTAATGCAGACAGCTCATCATATAAAGACATTGATATGCAAAGCACAACATCCTTGGGTAATTTAGTAAAATACGGAAGTTAATATCAAGAGCATTAGAAAAAAGGAATTACATAAAGTGTAATTTTAACCTAATTGAGATTGATTTAAAATCATTTTATTCCAAAGGGAGATTGGATTCTTAAAGCAGCCTTTTTTTTTTGCTTTCACAGTATTCTTACTGTTATAAACTTTTTCCAGTCCAGCATTTGAATATACTGGGTAAAATAGATTACATGCTGCCCAAATTTCATAGATTATTTCACGGTTTCAGTAATTAATACAGACTTTAGTATTTCTTCTTTCCTCATGGTAGCTGTCATTCTTTTGGACTCTAAATAAGCATGAAAGTGCAGTGTTACTGTTAATGTCTTTGATATGTCTGTGTTGAAATATATTTTTAGCAATTGTCCTACCATCTATGTATACAGAGGTAATCTAGTGATCCTTCTCAAATGTAGAAGTGTAGGCTAGCATTGCAAGGTTTTAGCAGAATTTGGATAATATTCTTCCTCTTATTTTCTTAGTCTGTTTTGCATACTACATTTCCCTATGGTCTTGCTATGCTTAAATAGTTATGGTGTAAGTTTTTTATTTTGAGTTTATATTAGTCAATGATCTGGTACTTTATTTACTTTACAAGTTACTGACATTTAAAACTGCTTATTTCTTGTAATACAGCTGAGTCAGAGCTTGTGGAATAAATAAGGGCATAGATCACAATAGTTGTATAATCAGAAGTCTGTCATGTTAACAAAAGTACTGTATTTTCATGAACATTAGAGTGAATGAAAAGGAAACTATGGTGTTATAGAAGTGTACTGTTTAAAAGGGGAACAACTACTAAAGCATGGATTAATTAAATATCAAGAGATTGTGTTGCATACTGGTCCTTTAATGATAGTTAAGATTGACTGTGTAACATGTTAACCATAATTCCACTGCTGTACCAATTGATGAATGAGCTGGAAAAGAAATTCAAAGCAGCATAAAATCTTGTGGATCAAACAATTTAATCAATATCAATGAAACTTGGCTAGGCAGGGGATAGTACTAACCATTTTTAATTTGTTTCCTACTTTGTGATTTCTGCTTGCTTAATTAGCTTGTAATGTGGTGGTAGTGTAGTATTTGTACTGATAGCAAAAACAAAAAAGGCAAGATATATTTGCATTAAGTATTAAAACATGAAAGCAGAACAAAGTGACCAAAATTGTATGGTAAGAATTAAATATGTCGTGTGAATGAGCTCAGTGCTTAGGTTTGGGCTCTTTGGCCTAAGCTCACATAGGGCTGTTGCTCACAACATGAGCATAGGTTTATGGCACAGTTTGGTAGATGCTAGCTTGGTGTTTAGCACAGCTAAGAATATTGTTAACTTGTGGCCTTGGTTTTGCTTCTAATTTAAAGCAATCATATGATGAACTTATTTTGGCATTGCCTGTCCTGAAACTTTCAAGTTGGTGGAAAGGAAGTAACCTGTCTAATAGCCGTGAAGGTAGAGGTCTGCATGAGAAGTTACAGGCACTTTAACACCCTGTTGCATAGCAAGATTAACAGAACCTTCCTGTAAGCAAGATTAAACAGAGCAAGTCACTTTTGCCTACTATTGGAAGTACTGCTTAGGTAACTCTTCCACCTGTGAAACAGCAATGACAATATCAGTATTTCTGTCAGTGATGAGACAGAAAATAGGGCATAAAGGAAGCTGGTATTGTTTTTGCAATTTGGAATTTTCCTTTCAGTCAGAATTTCAACAAGGCCCTATGATCCAAGACAGTAATGCAAGTATAGAAAATTGACTCACAGCAACAATTCTGAAATGTTGCTTTGAAGAAATTGAAAAAATTATAGCTTTCTAGCAATTTTAATTAAAATTAAAAGAAGCTATTTAATTTTGGAACTCTATTTAATTTTGTTTTATGTTTTTCACCATAAAGAGATTAGAAATACTTGCTGACAAGAAGGTGGGAAGATGAGTGGATATGAAACTGGGCAGGATTCCAGATGTCTTCAGAAATTTGACACAATCAATGCATTGTGGGGTTTTTTGAGTGTTTGAGGCACTCAGTCTTTCAAAGAGACATTTGCTCTTCTAAAGCTGTTCTGTCAGAAGACTTTTCCCAGGGATGGATTTTCATGTTTTGCTCTTCACTGTGCTCTTTCCTGTCACAAAGGTCTGTACAGTTATAGAAATGTGGGGGATTCTTTGCATGGGAGTATTTTCAATCTAGATCCAAAAGTTTATAACAGAGGCCTTTAGAACTGAATAAGTAAAAATTCATATATCAGTGGAGGAAGTGTACAGTGTGTACACTTAAATCTGTAACTTTACTAGATGGTATATTTAAAGAGAAAATGTATCTAGGCAAGGAAGAGCAAAAGTATACATGTAAAATGTAGTAAAAAGCTGGCAAATATTTCTTGAACATAAGTCCTTTTTGCAGATGAGAATGCAAATGAGAACTCCCTAGGAAATCAATTTCCAAGTGACTGTATAATCCACAGAGGCCAGCTCTAGTGCTCTTTTGTCTCTAATTGTATTGACAGTTGGTAGTTCCAAATTTCTGACAGTTTATCCTCCCTCTGCATATTCATTGAGAGGTTGCTGCTTGTAGTATAGACCATACAGTAGCAAGGAAGTGGTGGATAATCGCAAAACCCCTGGGGTCCTGACAGATGTTTCTTGGAATGGGAGGTTTTGCTGACAGCAATGGACCTTGTGGCATATGCACAACAAAATGAAATTTAACATTATGAATAAAAACAAAGCATTAGTCTAACTGAAGAACTGACTCATTGATTTTTTTGTTTAGTCCTTAATGCAAAACCAGGTTATCTTTTTTAACATATAGACATGTGCAAAACTAAGAGATAAACAATGTTAAAAATAGAGAAGGCTGAAGAGTTGATGCCAAAAGAGAGGTTATGGGGGAAAAAAAATGCTATGTGACAGTCTTTAGATTCTCTCAAAATGTTAGAGCCTTATGAAGGAGTTTAGTTTCACACCTTCTCTGTTAAATCTGTGTGTCTCTGACACTAAGGTCCTCTAGCTCTTTATTTTGTAGCTGTATTCCTTCTGTTGTAGGAGGGCTTCTGCTTTGCGATGACTGCAATTTTTTTGCTGCTGTACTGCACTGGGTGCTGCAGGATCTTGAGTAGGACACAACTGTCTGTTGATTAGCTCTGGAACTTGAGCAATTCAAACAAATGTACCTTGTATCCTGGAGATGTCAATGGGAGTTTAATTTAGTAAATTTGTGGTAAAATGAACTTTTCGGGGTTTGCTCAGCCCCAAAGAAGAATAGATCATTCTTTAGATATCTCTGAATTCATAATTATATCTTTTAGCTATATGACCTCTTGAGAAGGTTGTATAACAAGACCCCCCCCCCCNATCATGTTATAAGAGACAAATGTGTTTGCCTAGCTGTAGATTTCATGAAAATAATGTATTAGATGCATTACTGAATTCTAGCAGTGATTAATATTCTGATTCCTCTCATATTTAATAAACTGTACTTTCTGAATGTTGTTTTACAAACTTCCTAAAATGCCACATTTCATATGTATAGTAGCTTTAATCTCTAGTTCTTGAACATCTATCATGAGATACGTTCTGCTTATACATCAGAAGAAAACCAGATTAGAAGCAGGCAAGGAATTTTTAGCAGGGAATTTTACACAGAGAGAGAGAGAGATTAACATTGATTTGATTTTTAGGCTGTTGTGTTTATGGTTTGCGTTTTTATTGCATCTGATTAACTTAGGGGGAGGCTTTGAAAGATGAAAGATTAAGATGTGCTATTTTGAGGGAGGTAAAGGATGACAGATAACAAGAACTGAATAAACCACTTGACCAAGATAATGTGCTCAGTAATCATTAGTCACCTGCATAGTGCTTGTTGTACTTCTATAAATGAGCAATGCAAATTTGATTTTATAATACTTTTTAAGACAAAACCACTGTACTGTCTGCTTTGATTTGAAATTACATTTAATTAGATTTTGATAGTCAGCCGGTATTTGGGAAAATGATTCTGGTTTCCCGAAATTTTCTGAAACTAAGGCAAAACTTTTCAAAAATCATAAGTTCAGTTATGGTAGGACCACATGCATATTGATTATGTAGAACTGGCAGATCACTGTGTCAAAACCAAAAAGTTGAGTCATGTGGAAAATTCAAAGTCTAACAATTAAAAATTAAATTGAGTTTAGCTTTTTCAGGTAACCCTTTTCTGAAAAGAAAAATCCTTCACATAGAATTTCTGTCACAGCATTCAAGTAACTCCAAATAGTAACATGACATAACATAAGAGGTGGGCATCTTAGCTCCTTGAAAACCCTTTAGGCAGTTGTCTTCAAGGTTTATTTCCTTTAACTAAATCTGTTTGTTTTGCTGTTTTAGCTCTATGGCTGGATTAGAGAGCAGGATTTTTGGGTCAACCTAACATGGTAATATTTACAGAAACTAATTGATGTCTTTCCAGTGTCCATGTTTAAAATTTTGTTTGGCAGCCTAGTCCTCTCTGAAAGAGTTCGATTGCTGTTTTAATTACATCCATCTTGAACGGGTGTGGTGATACATTATATATTTTTATATTTGCTCTGAATTCAAGAACAAAAAGTAATAAAAGATGAAAGCGCAGTAAATAGAGTAATGCTACTTTGAAAGTTTCAGGAGTCTCACAAATGACATAAGGTTCTCTTTAAAAGCTGGATTAACCTGGGCTTTGAAGTAGCCTTATTTTTAATGAAAAGGGCAGCTCTTTGAATGTAGTCCCTAAGGGTGGTTATCATTTTCTGGGAGCTTATTAACATGCAAAGTGGCATAGGCTGAATGGCAATATGAGCCTTGGGAGGCAGCTGAGGGGATGGTAATGTATATGTTATGATAGCCTGTGCAATAATATTCAGCTGTATCAAGGGATGCATTGGAAAAGTACTCTGACTTATTTGTTTCATATGATTTTAATTCCTGCAATATATTAATTTATTTAAATCTATACTGAGCTTATCTTTACTCTAGACTTTTAGAGATTGATTGTAGTTCATTAATTACAAAAAGTAAAATCATAATTGCCAAGTATGACTTGGATGAGCACAGGAAATTCCATTTTTTAGGATACACATTTTTTATTAGATATTTTCTGTTTCTGCTTTTTCTCTGATGTCAGGGTGCCCAGTTAGCCCAGACTTTGCAGAGCTTTAGCCGTCATGTGCTCCAATAACTTAACAGTACTGATAGTGAAACATGCTGCTTTTATGTTTTTTGTTATTAGTTAGGTATGCAATATGGGATGCACTAGCTGAGTTCCACAATGGCTAAGAAAGAATGAAACAATAGCTGAATATTTTTTCAAAACTATACTGTTTGCTAACACTTATGTCAAGTCACAAAAACACATTTCCCCTACCATTTTTTTGCCTACTTCTGGTTTTCTGTGTCCACTGCATTTCAGTTTCTCTGTGTATCACCTTCTCCCAGGCAACTGAAATGCCAGGGCTCTTCAATTTCCTGACTACATGAAACTTATTATTTTGATCTGGCATTATATACGTAGTTCATCATAAGTAACAAATTTGAAGTAGGTATTTTGTATTTATAAATGAAAATTTTCCATCACTATTTTTCAAATAAGTAATACAGTTCTGAATTTTACTTTTTCTTAAAGCTAGCAGAGTGTGGAAGTTGGGGATTGAACTTTAAAGAAATAAAGAAATAGGTTTGAAAAAGCACACATCTGCTAACCCTTAGAATAGGCAGTTGGGCTTTTATGTTTATTCATTGTCCAAATTTGGAAGAAAAGTTGCTATGTATGTAAATGTGACATCCTTCATTTTTCCAATGAGTGCTTCACAATCCACTGAATAACTCTGAAAAAGTGTTTCAACTATTGAAACTAAAGAATTTTCCCTGTTGCAAGATACTTTTTGTGTTGAATTGTTAGGTCTGCCTGATGGATGCTTAAGGATACTTAAAAGAAGTACAGGAAAGCTTGAATTTAACTTTGAACACCATTTAAGTCCTCTTAGCCTGGATTGTCGTCTTGTATGTTAGTCAGTCAAGTAGCACAATGCTGTTGACTTAACCCTCCATTGAGTTTAATGTCCTCCATTGCTTTTGGTATGTAGCAACACTCAGCTATGTGACTGCACTCTTTAACATGTGGATCCTAAACTATTTTTTACTGAATATTGCTTCTGACAAGCCATTTATCAAACTGGCAGGGCACCCAGATGCTTTGGACTGTGTAACTCTTGCCATTGTCTTACTCTGCACAGTCCCTCTATTGACAGAATCTGCATGTCTCTCTGAAGGAGATATGAGGCTCTGTTAGCTAGCCATGTAGGAGCTGTCAGCATTTTCCAGCCAAGATAGAAGTTCTGTACCTGTGATGCCTCTGATGCCATCATCTGAGGGGGTACAGTGATGCTTGTAGACTTGACTTCTGAGAGCATAGTCAAAGTGCTATACATGTATGCATCCACCTTTCCTTTGCATTCTCACTGTATAGTAACTTTAATTTTTCATAAGTAGTTGTGATATTATGTGATAAATTACATTAAATTCACTCCCACTAAACTTAGTGTTACTGTGAAGCTTTATGCCTGGTGAATCTAACTGAATTCATGTTCAGAGTGAGCTCTGGTGGGGGGGGCAATTTTAATCCAAAAGATGAAGCTTTGAAAAATTCCAAGCTTCTTTAGTAAGAGTTACCTAGTTGTGTTGACTTGAATTACAGGGCTTTCTAATGGCGTATATCTTTAATTATTAGGCCTTTAAATGCAACTCCTAACTTCTTTAGCTGTGCTTCCAACAGGCCATGTTAGAGCTTTTACTGATGTCTGTAAGGAAGATAGTACTCCATAATTAATAAATATATGATATAATGGAATTTTCTGTACCCCATCTGTGAGCTACTTAGAAGTCCTTAGCTCTGAAAATCTTTTCTCTGTCTTATGACTAATACAGTAGTGTAGCATGGGGAACTCTCAGATGATGGGTTTTGTTCTACTGCTTGAATCTTTGATGAAGATCTCTAATGTGGAAGATGTTTGTCTCTTGTTGCCCTTCTGACATTGAAGTAAAATATACAGAACTGTGTACGCTCAGCTCAATTTAAAATTTAGTTTTAGATTGGATTAGTTTTTGTCTCCCAGTTAGGTCTGAAGTGTGGATGTTACTTTAAATTGCTAAATATTCAAAATACTTTAAATCATTCTTTTAAATAATGCATTAATTAATATCAAGTGTGTCTGTTAGATCACCTTCATCTTTTTTGTATATATGGATTCAAAACCAGAGTATAAGAACAAATTTGTGTAACCTACTTATAGGTGGATTTTAGAGGTGAGGTCATCTTGTTATTTATGCTCTTATGTGGCAAACAATGTGCTTTGACTTACTGCTGTACATAATGCATGAATCTTCTCATTGCAATAAGCGCATAGCAATTAAGTGGTTTTAATTAGCTGAGCACCTATGAAGAGGCTAGTGGTGAAAGATTCCATTCCTGTTGCATGAGGTTTCCCTGTTGCCTTTCTCTTATTTGTTAAACTCTTCAAAGATCCTTCTGAGCCACAAGCTGTGATGTGAGTTTATTAAAGGGGCTTCACTTGATTCTGGTTTCTGGTCTTTGGGGAGAAAAACGGAGTGGATCAGAGAGAAGTGTTAAACCTTAATAGGTTCTGGCAGAAAGATCTATAGCGAACTGCCAAAGAGCTGTACTGAAATGTACAGATACTGATAAGACAGAGTTATTTGGAAAATCTATTTAGAATGGCTCCCATTAAAGCAATGTGTTGCTGAGTAGTTATTTTTTTGTAGTCTCAAGGTTATTTATGTAACTTCATAGTACGGTGGCAGAGGAGGTAGAATTGATCAGGAAAAACTAAATTTAAGGAAAAGAAAATATCAGTGCTCTGTCAAACTCACCACTGAACTGAACTTTTTCCTTCCAGATTAAGAGGGTTAAGGTAACATATCTGCATGCAGCAATCTTGAAACAATATGCTCCATTCCCCTTTAAAGCTTCACAGACATAATTTGACCTTCGTGTACTCATTTCTGAGCTTTATTTCTTCAGACTCCAATTTACTGCAGTTTCCCACACTACTTGTTTTATGATTGCAGACATAATTAGGAAAATGCATAATTAAAGCCATAAGCCCTTTTTATGGATATTTGATTGCTATAAATTTGACTGTTTATATCTGATATCTGTGAGAGTTCACTGACACAGGATAATGGATTCCAAACAATCTAGATACAACAAACAGCAGAGGAAAATACAGTTATCAAATCATCTAAAATATTTTTCAGCTACTGGCTTTAGGCCTAAAAACACATTACACGTTCATACAAATAATCAGCTAATGTGATTATATGCATGTACAATTACTGTGATTTTTGTGCAGTTTTTCTAACTACACACACAAGCAGACATAGTAGCATATAAGAGAACAAAAACCATGATCTTATCTTCAGAAAGCAATTCTAATTTCAAGTAACATATAAATTGACATTTTAAGCCACATACTTTTAATCTAGCAAGTTATTGCTCTTTGTTTGAGTCTCCAGTGATGTTCTTTTATTTTCCAACATGTTCTCAATATGATCTGCTTATTGTCTTCTCTTCCAGTAGAATCCAAAAATCAAAATAATATTTTGTGTATCATGTGTATCATCACACAAGTCTTGCTTGGCATTTAATTCACACTAGTCTTAATGCATATGCAGTAGCTCTGCAGCTATGTACCTAGTAACTGCATAAAATACCACTCTATTGCTTAGCATTGTCACTGCTACCTGATAATTACATTTAGATGCAACCTCGCCATATATATATACATATATAAAATCTTCTATCAAAAACATAACCACGATGGGTAACTGTCAATCATCCAGATGATTGAGGCCTTACCAAATACTAGCAGCAAACCTAATTAAATTCATCTAAGCGTGGGTTTAGTGAGATGGTTGAGTCCTAAAGCTGTGAAACTATCAGTGTAAAGCAGTAACTATATAGCAGAATGAAAACTGTGAATTAATAGTTGAATGGATTTCTTGGGACTGAGCAAGAAAATCAATAGTTTAAAAGACAACCAGGAATCTTAAATGTTAAAGCCTTGTTTTGTCAACTAGGCCACTACAGAACTGTTGCTTCTGGGGACCCCCGGTTAAATTTAATTCAGCCTGTATTAAGCATGGATTGGAAGCGAGGCAGATGTGGACAACTTTTTGTGCTTGTATTCAAATGCTACTTATGTTTTGAGTTTCTTAATCTAGTGGTTTAGAAAATTCCTGAGGTATCCTTAAATACTTCTGGAATTTTAACTCGGAAGCCCACAAAAATAGATAGGTGGTCTTATTTTCATGTCCTGTATCTTATAGTATTGAGCTGTATATAGAACTAACACCAGTCAAATGGTGGTTCCCATAGCCCAAACTGATCACTCTAAAGCAACTGGGAGAGTGATAGGGGAAGAGAAGTCAACAGCTTTTCCTCAAATACCAGTCATGGAGTGTATTTCAAGTGCCAAGTTGGATTGGATGTTTAATTGAAAAAGTTCTCTAACAAAGTACCCCTCCTTCTGACACCAGTATAGCTGCAGTTTTGTCTGTCTTATCTGCCTTCTGGATACTTATGTTTCAGTTTATTTGTGTCTTTAGTTTGTTCTTGTTAATGGTCTAGTGTATCATGGTAAATACAGACAGCATTAGAAATTTATTTTGACTGCTTTTTGCTGTAGGGCTTAGCTTTGGTGCTCAGTGATGTTTAATAAGCAAAATGAATTTCTATAAATACTTCAGCTACTATAACTAGAATATAACATGGACGGCATGTATTCTGGTAGGTTTGAGTACATTTATGTCACTTTGTGCACTTGTGAAATCAAGAATGTTAAAAATTAAAACTCACTTTTGCAGAAAATAGTCATAGAGAATATTTCTGTGCTTTGGTTTGCTGTTCAGATCACCCTCATGCTGACAAAAATCAGGACACTACTGGAGCCAGCTATTCTTGCCTCCTCTGAGATTTTTTTAGGGTGCTCCCTGTATTCCCTCCCTGTGGCAGTAGTGGCTGGCACTTGGTTCTGTTCTGAGAAATTCTAATGCTAAAAGCAGAGAAACATCTGGATCAGTTTAAAAAAGGTAAGAGACTGTTGCAAAGGGCTAGGGGCATCTTTCCCAGAAAGTAAAATGTTTTCCCATAGCTCCCCTTTTATTGATGGCTTCCTGCTTACATAGAGAATCTAATGATGAATCTGAGCGTCCATGTGAAAAATAAGGTTAAAGCAGGAAGGCAAAATTGTTCCCTTTTAAACTAGGACATGATTATTATAAAATTTGCGAGTTTTATGCTGTCTTACAGGGTTTCAGATTCCTTGCCAAGAAAGGGGGGGGGAGTAAAAAGCAGCATAAAAAGTTCCTTGATGCTTCTGTGTGCCTTGTTAACTCTGTTTATTAAGTTTTGTACATCATACCTGCTGTCCTGGAAAGGGAATGAGGATAGTACATTTTCCAAAGGGTTTGTCAATGTGAGTGACAGAGGTAAAGAAAACAATGCAAACTGGCAAGCTGTAACTTCAAGGTGTTTTGCTTGTTAATTCAACTAACTCTGAGCAACCTTCTCAATTCATCAGATTTATTAAAAGATATGTTGGGAATTTATTATTCACTACAGTGCTAATGTAGTCTAATAAAATCCTACGCTTTTTTCTTGACTATTTAGAAACTTAATCACCCACTTGAGTTATTCCCATTTCAAAATGGACTTTGAACTTAAAGCAATATATTCAAAGATGGTAAAGTAGCTGTAATAGTGCCTAATTTTTAGAAGTACTAAGCAATTGAGAAGGCTATTTGTTGATGGCTTTAGAATTATCTAGCTGGCATTCTTAGCTTCTTCTGAAATCTCAGTATCTATTGATGCTTTTAGACACAAGTATTCTTTAGGCATATTTTGCCTGTTAGGAGTTTAGCTGTCACTGAAAGTCCCTCAGGCAGATCTGGCCCCTTTGATGGAAAGGCATTGATCTTAGAGCATGGGGCAGCAACAACATTCAAGTGGTGGACTCTGGCTTAGTCTTGGTGTGTAGTTTTTAAGAATAGCTTCTTGGAATCCTGCATAACTTTGGGTCTCTTGAAAGGACTGTTCTTTATGACAGTTAAGCATTTAGTGAGGTATTTTAAGTACCATGTTTTAGCCATTCTGGTAATTATCCTAGAAGAAAAGCTTATGAAACAATTTCTTCTTTCTAACTTTCTTTAATCAAAGCTGCTACAATTTCATACAATTGCATACTGAGGAGACATGCTGCTAGTTTTGTCTCTGCTCTCTTAAAGGCTATATTGAAATTAAAAGCTATATATATTATCTAGAGGCAAAGATTAAATTTCAATACAATGTGCCTCTGTAGAATGCTTAAATCCTATTGAAATCAGAATATGAACTTTATAGAACACCTTTGGCAAGAGTGACTTAAGACTGTCTTTGTAGAAATCTTTATTTTAATAATGTAGTGAAGTTAATCTCTGAGAGATGTTAGTAACTTTACATCAGGAAAGGATTTTTGTTTTTTGATCATCAAGATTAAGGTTGTCTAGTGTTTGTGAACCTTACTAAATCTTAGATTTAATAAATTTAGCTGAAATAATGTATATATTAAAGAATAATATATAGAAACTTGTTCTTTATCTGTTCTTGTGTAGTTTTTGAGATCCTATGGATATGTGTGTGAGTACTTGAAAAACAAGAATATACAAGCCTGTGCCCAGACTACATATGGCCTGACATGCACCAAGCAGTATTCCTGGAAATCCAGCTGTTATCAAGTGAATCAGGAGGGTCTTGTATATGAAATAATTCAGACATGTTAATATTCATTGATCTCTTATAGTAGCAGTAGCTGAATTGATGCTGGTTTATATGAAAACCAGATGACTAGTCTAAGTGAGCATTTATCATACTAGGATGCTATTCAGAATAGAGATTCCTACAGTCAAAGTACAGTTTTGTTACTTTTGGTTTTAGTGATTACATTGTGTGAATTACTTAATCTCTTTTAAATCAACTAGTGTGGGTTTTTAACTGTTAGCTTTAATTGTTAGTATATATTATGCATTAAATATTTGTATAAGAGATCCTAGTGAAAGTGAAGATATCAAAGGACCATGTAAATGCAGATCAAAGGCTGAGTTGACATTGCTAGAACTAAAACCAGAAAGCAATAGTGAAGTCCATGTCAAGACTGTCTCTCTTTCCATGCAGTCTGGAAAGAATTGAAATTACACAGTTCATAGTATTTCTCTTCCCTAAGCAGTATGTAGAAAAAGTAGTCTTCCAAAAGACAAATGGTGCCTGGATAATTGACAGCATTAGTGCAACCCCATGTGAAAAAATGAAAGGTGAGAAGAAGCAAGCAAATACCAGATTTTTTATGACTTCTCATTTTTCCTTGAAAACCTGAAGGCATAACACACTCATAAAACATTAGACAGCAGGAGGTCTAGTGAACATATATAGCATCATAAAAAGATGTCATTTGCTTTAAAAGGGATGCTTTCTGTTGAGTAACTGCATCTCAGGTAATGTGGAAACCTGAACATATCTGACAACCTAACTCAGAGGGAGGTCATACAGCAGGAAACTGGTAATCTTGCCTCAGATATGTTTTGAGGTAGCTGGGATATGCATATAGTAGCACAACAGTGACTGAGCTTTAAGGCCTAGAAAACAGAAGATTCTGGATCTACTCTTCATGTAAAATGAAGTGCAAAAAGAATTAGCGGGATTTAGAGAGACAAAATTTAATGTCTTGAAGATAGTAATACCAAAATAGTTTTATAAATACACCACTAGTTTTAGATCAAAATCAGAGTAAGCAATTCATTTTTCTATTAAGATATGTCCTTACTGTGAAGAATCAGAAGTTCTATATTGTCCAATTTCTGCATTATTACCACTTGGCTTTTCTGACCCAAAGGAATAAGTTGTGTTTATGCTTGCAAATGACTTCAGCAGTGTGCTGGAACTGTGCCTGCCCTGGCACATTGCAGTATGTGATATGAGACTATGTGGTTGGCTATGATGAATGTTATGCAGAGCCTGGACATCACATCTCATTCTACCCATTCCACTAAAAGCTGCAAGAACTTATGGTATGGAAATGATTGTCTTTGTAGTTTATATAAGGTATGGCATCTACAAAACATGAATACCTATCTTGTGCACTCAAAACTAGCACTTAATGCCTTGCTAACAAAGAGCAGTTACTTTGAGATTGTTTGCAGCCTTCATATAAGCTGTTTCACAGAGCACAAGTTATGTACAGGTTGGCAACAGTACTTTTAAATGCTGATCCTTTATGTGGGCCTTTATTACATTTTGCCTCTGCTAAGAGATTTTGATGACTTTACCTATATATTATAGGTTGTAAATCCAGCCCTTGCTAATGTGGCTGCTGCACACTCTCTTCTAGAGAAAAACAAGGGAGGCTTCTAGATTTTTATTGTTTTGTCTTTTGTTTCTTCTCTCCTTGTATCTCTTGCCCTGTGTTTTTTCACACTTTCTGAGTGAAGTTTATTTGTATATTTAGACTTAATAGTAACATGACTTTCTTATGGATTTTTAAATGGAGGCGATTTTACATCATACTAAACTTTTTATTGGTGGTGATTTAAAATTAAAACTATTCTACATATTTAGCTTTTTCTGGTAATGAAACAACTATATAATAATATCATACCCTCATATTTTTGTTCATTTTTGCAAGCAATTATTTTGTTTTTTATGAGGAGTTGGACTAAACCTCATTGAAATTTCTCTTTTAGAATGAGAAAAAGGAGGAGGGGGATGCAAAAATGTTATCCTCGAAGTTTTGCTGGCTTTTGTTTTGATTTTTCAAATAAACATGTTTTCTAAAACCTACAATATTTATATCTTGCTTGTATTGTCATGCAGGGGAGGAGCTGTTCCTTCCCCAACCTCCATAGTTACTGGACTCCCACACCAAATCTATTTTCCCTCTCACCTTCTTTGACAGGAGTTTGTGATTTCCTGTAAAATTATGGGGGATGTAGGACGGGATAATCTTTGCCCTGAATGCTGCTACATAAGTATTTTGCAGGCTAAATGGTTTTAAGAAGTTTGTGGGAAGAAAAACTGTAAAATTCATTGACAGTTTATAGCATCTTTATGTGCTTTCATTTTTTCTTTATCTCTATTGAACTTTCAAAACAATTTAACAAAATCAATACTGAGACATAGCCTGAAGTTCTGCCTCACCTTGCATTCAGTTAACACTAGTCAAGTCTCAATCAGCTCTTCAGAATTGCCTCAGTAACAGTGTCAGTATTTCACTTGTCATTATTTTCCTTTTTCATGTCATATAGCATTGAAATTCTGTACTAAGCTGAACCCAGTGAAATAAGGTCTCTTCATTTCTTAGTATTTTCAGAAAAATAGTTCTGACTTTCCACTTTCTAAGTCTAAGCATTTATTTGGCCTGTGTAAAATGAAAGGGAACAAATGTACAGCAAATAGTCATCAGCTCATACTTTTTAAAGCATTCAGTTGCAAATTGGTGTTTCTCATTAGAGGTATAGTGATTTTTTTAAGGATCTGAACTGTATAGCTGGTTTAAAGAAACTTTTCTGTCTTAAGTATACTTGGAACTCCATGCATTTGCTGTGGTACTGTTTTGTGATTCTCTAAGTATTGCTGACACCTATAATTGATTTTTTTGACCACCCCCTTTTCATGTTGGCATGTAAACTTACATATGAACGAAAATGCAGCTTTCTGAGCATGTGTGCAACTGTAAACTTGAGAAGAGTGTAAGAAATATTCTTGTTCTCTTTCGCTGAGGATTTGGATATGCTCATTACCGTTAGATGGCAGCAGTGAGCAGCATCCCCCCCACTAACCTTTGTTAAAAGATGATAATACAGGCTTACTGAAGATAAAGTTAACTACCTGACATATGCCTTGCACTTAGAAATATATGAAAGGCTTACTAAACCTGATATTCAGAAGATTTGTTAACTACTGTTATTTAAACTTTTTCTGCATGGAAGTATAAGGTGTATGAGTGTAAATTACTGAAGAAATCTTAAGTACTGCAAAGAGCAGTTTCAGTGATAGTGTGAATAGATGCAACTATAGATTGAGTCTGTTTGCATTTGGCCCTCAACATACTCATTTTCAAGTCCTTGTCACAATTTGGGGATGCAATTAGATGACTTGTTTGTTTCAGAATTTTTTTTTCTTTGGAATGATGTAGTTGAAATATGATGAAGTTTTATTATACTTTGAAATATTTCAACACTTTTTCATTTTGGAATTTTCTTTCCTTTTACAGAAATTAGCTTTTTCACCACTCTTTTGCTCCTTTTTGGAAGTAGAAAGACAATTTTAGAAGATGAAGCAAACAGGATGATAGGTGGGGGAAAAAATCAAAGCTATTGAGAAGGTTCCTCTTACTGAGGAATCAAATGAATTTTATTTGAATTAGAGGCTTTGTGGGTGAAACACTGACAACAGAAGTGTCTAAGTTTCTACATAGCTGATGGTACGGAAACTTCCTCAGAACTCCAGTTGCACTTCATGTCTCAAAGTGGTAGCAGGGAATGTGTTGAACAAGTAAACTGGAACTTGAGACTTAACTTCATTAGGCAGTTGCACTGGCAGTTAATCTCTTAAGAGAAAATGTTTCCACTGCTTCAAGAAATTTGAAGCAATAGAAATTAGAGCTGAATGAGCTAGCAGTTGTCTGTACCCTGCCTTTTGTCTTGGAATTATAATACTTGGGCAAGGAGTGAGGTCATTCTGGGACTATGCCAGAACTGTGCTAATACTGACAAATGTGTACTTTTGCTCCTTGCTGATAGGCACTTTTCTATCTTTCCCTTTTAGTCATGGGACAGTTTTGTAGGAAAAAAAAAAATCTGGCATCTTTTTATGATTGTTGGCTGAAAGGTATGTTGCATGAAGAAATGGTTTCTTTTGCTCTGGTATTCCCTTGGATTGAATGTATTTGTCAGGCTTTTTTTTTTTTTTTTTAAAGGCTTGAGGAAGGTAGTATAATTGGGGTGTAGGAAGGAAAGGAGTAGTGATTGTGTCCTGCAAGGAGGGACCATTGCTGTTGACTATAATATTGTACATGATAGATATAGTCTATGCCTTACTTTAGTAGATACCTGAGGAAAAGCATGTGACAGGATTTTTTTATGGCTCTCAAATAAAACTTCATGTTCTATTCTTCATATGCTATTTGCTGAACATATCTTTAAAACTGCATACTTCAGCATGTTACTTTGTAGAGGATCTATGTATAAAGAATAAACTTACAGTTGCATTGAAGCCAAGGGAAATTTTGCCATTGACTTAACTGGGGACAGGATACCACTCGTTAGGTGATTTTTGCCTTTCTGTTTATTGAAGAGGGAATTAAAAAATTGACCTTAAAATGCAGTCATGTCAGGGAATCTTACTTAGAGGTTAGCTGCTATTTAGACATAAATTCTCCTGATGGTGGAAAATCATTCAAATCATATTTCAGGTTCATGCTACTAGCACATGCAATGAATGTTGAAAAAGATCATTCATTTTTCCAACTTCACCTGTCCCTCCTCTGAGAGCATGAGACACGTAGATAGTGGGATGTGAACATATTCAACCTGATGGTTTTTCTGTAGTCATCTGACTTTATCCCTCTTACTGCTGCAACACTGAATTGTCCTGCCACTGCAAATTACACTAGGATCATGCTCCCCTAAGTAATAAAAGGTTAGTGCTGATGGCAGTATTTGTACCCTGTGAAAAAGGGTGCTTTTGATATGTCTTTGACCTCACAAATTTCAGGAAATATGCCAAGATGAGGTCCAAAGTCTGCTATCTTTCTTGCAAACCCTTGGAATTGGGATTCATATTCACAATAGTTTGTGTTACAAAACTTTCTGTGTAAGGAATTTAAACTTATAACTTAACAGAATGATACTTACATGCTTAGTTTAAAGGCTTCAATATTTTTTTGAGGAAAAACAAGGGAAAAGTTGAATGTTGCAAGGAATATTTGGGCATACTCTTTTACTATGAACAGATATGTGAAATTGACTGAGACACTAATATATGTCTTTTATCATTACAAAGACTTGTTCTCATCTGTCATCTGATCCTTTTTTCAAAACCAGGCAGGAATTAAAACTCAGACTCCTTTAGATGCACTTCTTTAGATCAGATTAGAATATTCTTTTTATGAACTATCATCTTCAATATGATTTGATGACAAGAGCTGCTGAAAGCATTGTCAATGATACTGGCTTTCATGGGAAATTTTAACATTTTTTCTCTCCTTTTTCTCATCCTACTGTAAGCATAATAATTGAGAAGGACAATTGCAAGATTTTCCAAAGAAATTCTATCTTGGGTGTTAAAGGCATGAAGGTAAAAATTTTACCTTTGACAGACTTTGGGTAGTGTGGGGTTTTTGTGTGTGTGAGTGTAATTTTACTTGAAACAAACTTAAGCCTTTATCTTAAGCCTTTCAGGTAACACTTTAAAGGAAATTTTGGTAGGGAGAGCAATGATTTTTGGTCCATTTGGAACATTGCCTGTTTTCAACATGAGTAGCATCTTTAGATTCCTTTGCACACCAAGCCTTTATTGTTAACTGATTTTTTTGAGATGCTTATTATGCATGGGGGGAAGGGGGGGAAGTATGACCTAGTTTCCTTTAGAAAGGAGAAAGTAAAAGAAAGAAATGTAGAACTCCTGTAACAGAACCTGGAGCCTGTCTTAAAATAGTGTTCCAGATTACTAACTTGATTCAGGAAGGGCACTTTCCTGTCTTTTCACTGGCCTTTTCTGAAGAAATCTGAAAGAAGCACAAAACTTAATACTATAATTTATTCATTTAATTCCCCTACTTTCCTGATTGTAATAAGTTCTCTGATTTTCATTTTTCTGCATCTGCAGTTACTGATTCTTCCTCTTAATGGCAACAGTCCTGTAAGCTGAGTTTTTATGCAGATGACAGTATCTGGAGTTACTGTAGTGAACACTAAAGAGCTTTGAGAAGGATATAAATCCTCCTGCTTTATGGCTTAAACAATTTTCAAACCACGTGAAACTTTTCTCAGAAGCAAATTCTGTCATTGCTGTTCAATACAGAGTTTCTTGTGTTCCTAACACAGTTGTCCCTAGTGGCAGGCTGATTGCCCAAATAGGGCACTGGTCTAACACATAGCAAGCGCAGTGTTCATCATGTTAAACTTAAGTCTTTGTCTACCTTTTCTGAGTTATATGTAAGGTTTAGATCCCAGATCCTTGCAGATAGGATACTACTGGTGTTTCTGTTGTGATTTCCAGTCATTTGGGAATCCAAACTACATACTGGATGCAAAATTAGAATCAAACCTTAAATGCATTCCCAGTCTTAAAGAAGTGATGGCACATATTCTCCTTTGCCAGTTAGTGAGACACACTTTTATTTCTTGTGCTTAACTCTAAGATAGTTGTGTACATTTTCTGGAAATCACCAAGGCTTAAAAATCAGCTTAATCAAGCTTTTCAGTGAACCTCAGAGCAAAAGTTCTCAAAGTGCTAAATACAGAGAGGCAACTACTTTTAAATGAAGAGCAGCGATTTACTTCACCGCCATCAAAGGATTTTGAAAATACTGCTGTAAATTCATAGACATATGTCATCTTTTCTGAGTGGGATGGGAGGCAGTCTGTACTGCTGGCAGAAATAGAGAGCATGGGGTTCAGCATGCTTAACTTCCTGAGCATTCACCTTGCTTTTCTGCATGGTTTTGTTTTCTGCATGCTTCTCTGGCATCTTGTTCCTGATTGTCGCAGCTTTAACATGGTAACACCTAGGCCAGCTACTGGAAAGAGCTTTGTAAGCATGGCTGTGTTCTCTGTCTTTTTGCCATATTGTAAGATGCAGAAGAAAATGGTTTGGTCATGTCTGGCTCAGGAACAGTGCAGTTCCCAATTCAGTGCAGGGTATGTTTATGAAGAAGTCCAGTTTGTCTGTTGCTTCCTATCAAGGTTTAAAACTAGAGAATGGGCAGCAACGATGATAATTGGCAGGACATGGTTGACTTTAACTACTTTATAACTACTATTCTGACACAGCTTATGACCAGTCCCATCCAAGGTCACCTGAGAGCAACATTTAGAATCCCAGAATGCTTAAGATTGGAAGGGACCTCTAGAGATCATCTAGTCCACCCCCACCCCCCGCAATTGCTGCATCACTGCATAAGTCACACTGGTTTTAATACAAACCTAGGTATGTATATGTTTCATTATACAGTGTTTATGGTGTTCTTCCCAGTTGGGAGTCAATGAAGTAAGCAAAAAGGGCATTGCATCTGCTTTTGCTTGCAAAAAGCTTCCATTTCCCAGCCTTCCTTTTCTAGGAAGATCATATCAAGCACTCTGTGTCTTTGTTTTCTTTGCTGAAGAGAAAAGTCAGCATTTCAAGCATGGAGGAAAGTGAAACCATTTCAAAGAGTTAAGAGATCTTGTAAAAATCTCTGCTCAGATTGCAAATTTTATCTCATTTAATGCTAAATTCAAAATAGATAGGAAACAATAACAGAAAAAGGCATGGAAAAGTGTATTACAGGCAGAGTGTTATTGCTTTCATTTTTCATTAAGCCTAACTGCTCCATTTCCTTTTCAATAAATGATAGCTAAAATTATACTATATTTAATTACACTCTTAAACTTTAGGCTGATGAAAATCTAACTTGTGTGATTATATCAAATTAGGCTTGAGGATGAAGACACTTTTTAGTAATTCGCACAGTATGGCCTATGTTAAATGTTGCTTGATTTAATATATATGTATGCATATTATAAAACTTCCAATCAGTATTTTATATAGTTTATATGTATCATATACTGTTAGGCTGTATATAATAATTCAGTTTGTGCACATATGTTCATATGGAAAGGTATGTGGCCTTGAAATAATTAGAACTCGTTTGGACCTCTGTGTCTCACTATTTTTGCTATCACTTTTACTCATGATTGTTTCCTTTCTCTGTACTTTCTGAGGCTTCAGTCACACAGAGCAACATGGTGCTCCCACGACGACTCCATTCTGCACACTTCTGGATGTGTGACTGGACTCTCACAAATGGGATCTGTTAGGAAATTTTTCCTATATTGCATGTGCTCTGTAGTGTTATCTGAATCAAGTCTTAAGCCTGATTAGCTCCAAGTATGGTCAGAAGTCAATTTTTTTCACACTGCAGAAAAAGCTAAACATGAGCCTCAAGTTAGAATTAATAATTAATTTCTTTCATAGTAATCCTGCAAAATTGGTCATGAAGCAAATAGCCCATTGATTTCAATACACTTGTATTTAAAAGACTTCAAGTGCTAGACAATTTTGTTGGTGAAAATTAATGGAATCAGTTCATGTGATCATAAATATCACCTCAAAATTTGAGAAAATGGTTGTTAGCAGCTGATTTGGGGGATGATCCCCTGATTTTGTTTCTATGAATATTTCTAGTTTGCCTAAACTTGTCATGAATTTTATCACTAAGTTGATGCTTTTTTTTTAAACAAGAATAGAGATGGAGAGCAGTGTGAATTGAGAATATGTTCAAGTATTTCAGAAAGTATTTTGATAGGAAGAAATTCATCAGCAACCAGCGCAGTTAAATGCAGGGAACAGTTTAGATCTTGCAGGGCTAGAGAAGGTCAAATGTTAAGGAGGACCTAAGGAATTAAGGGCTAGTGACAGAACCATAGTGTCTGGGAAGGTACTATGGCAAACTTGAGAACATCTGGTTTGTCTGCCACAACAGTAAAGCAGGGTCATAAAGAATATTCAGTACAGACTTGTCAAGAACAAATCCCATCAGAAAAATCTAGTTTCTTCCTTTGATCAAGGGGCTTGCAAAATAGGTAAACTAAAAGGAGGAAAAAAAAAGTATTTTAGCAACAAGATTGTGATATTGTTTTTTATGGCATTTTTGTAAATAAACTAAGGAAATGGTCTGCATTCAATCACTCTTGTGGTTCACCATGATTTAAATATACACAGAGCTTCATTTTTTAGTGTGCAGACTGAATATAGCTTTTACATTCTCCTCAGTCCAATTCTATTCAGCCTTTTCAGTTTAGGTGGCCTCATAAGGGGATATATATAATTCTATATATAAAACACATATAGAACTTGTGCAAAATTTTGCACATGATAGCCTGACAGGCTTCTTGGAGGTCAGGAATAGAATATAAAACTTTTTTTTTTTCCCCCCTTTTTGAGAAAAAAGTCATGTGATTTCAAGAAATTGAAATTAAATACCCTTAGGAAAGAAAATCAGAAAGTTACTTACAAAAAAACTCATGGGAGAAGCAGAAATAAATCAAGAAGATACCATGGGTCACAGGTTGAACAGATATAAATATGATGCTCTTGTGGAAAGCGGAAAGTGTCATAATCACCATGTGTTAACAGAAGCCTTATATGTGAGTGAGTGGAGGTATTTAGTCTACAGATACAGATTTAAAAAGAAAATGAAATTCAAAGCTATGTGAATGCAGTCATATTCAGAACATCTATTCAGATGAAGTACTATACCCAGGTTTTGGGACTGCTATTGTAGGAAAAAATAGAAATCATATTGCTTAGCTTGCAAGAAAGAAGAAAAAGGTAAGAAAATGTAGATACTCTTAATAGTCTCATAGTATGTTTTTTTTTAAAAAACAGCTTTTTCTTCTTTCCTGAAGATAAGTAACATGCTCTTTTCTGTGCCCCTTGGAGCTAGGACAAGGAGTAATGGCAAAAAATTCAGGGAAGATGTCCGAGTAGAGCAGTAGTGAAGCATTGCAATAGGCTATGATCTTCATTTAAAATGATATTGCAGAAACATCTCTTGGGGTGGTCAAAATATAATTAATTCTCTCAGAGCATGCATAAGGCTTCTTGACAGCCCTTGCAGCCTTACAGTTTTTGATTTTTATCACAAGTATTTAAAAATCTAACATGATTATATTACTGAGCATCTGAAATCCTGCAATATGTTGACTAAAAATAGCTATATACCCTTCTGCATTAGAATTTGTAAGCACAGCTTTCCTAGCCTGCAGCAATATAGACCAAAGCATTCTTCACAAACAGCACTATTAAACTCCTCAGTATAGCACACAAAGATGTATTAAAACAAATACAGCGTATCATTGTCTTTCCAGACAAGGCATTAAAGAAAGAGGAAATGCTTTAGGCAAGATATCCCTTCTTCAATCCTTCTCAGTCTGGAAAAAGACCAAAGGGGAGGAATTGCCCCTTGCACATAAATACATCCGAAAGTTCTGTACATGGGAACTTTGTACAGAAGCCTGAAATGGAAGTAGAGCTATCCAAAAGGCTTTTTCCAAGGAGCAATCTTCTGCAGGTCACAGCAAACTAGAGAAATTTTGAAAAGCCATGGAACCTAGTTTATGCCTCTGTAGCTTATATTCTTGAGGTCCTAAAATTCAGGTCTCCTCTTTGGTGAAAAGGAAGAAGAGAAATTATACTGGGTTCCTTTTTCACAAGCTTCACTCTGATGGATGATTGTAATACTTCAGTTAGACTTCAAATGGGAGCTGATTTGTCCACCTGGTTACAGCCTGAGATAGATCAATATCTTAATTTAATAACATAGCTGAGTAGGGAGAGAACGTTCATATTATAGCAGACACAAAATTAATCCATGAGGAGCCCCTTACACAGGCACCAACTCTTCTTATAGAACAGAAACACTTTTAACAGTGCTCTTTTTCCTTAGTGCAGTGTAGTTTGGGTATTTTTGAGACAAGCATCTAAAGAATAATCTTTGGAAAGCATTTTTGTTGCTCCTCCAAATACCTATGTCACTTAAAGCAGAATAAAAATTTGCTACACAGTTTTTACTTGCCCGGAAATGAAATTCAGCTCCTAGCTGGAATAGCAACCTGAAGTTTACAGTAAATTTAAAAACCTTCAAAAGAGTTAAGAAGGGCCAAAGGGTAGTACTCATGGTCTTGTGCTGTTACTCACTTGTTCTAGAATGAGTGTCCAGAGTTGCTCACTCAAGTGGGTGGAAGCTCCATGGGCTAAACAAAACAGATGTAAAAACATCATTGAAGACTCAGTTTGTGTAAGATTATTACTTTTTATTATAAGAATTATTATTTAAGAATACTTGAATATAAATGGAAAATTATACTTCAGTTATGTAATGATTAACTTCAAAATCTACCTTCTCATTCAGTGGTTTTCTTTTAAGATAGCTACTTGAAAATTTTTCCTCTATTCTCTTCAGCCTTGTTCTGACCTACAGTTCCTGTAGCTTTAAGAAATATTCCCTTAGACTTATTTAAAATAATAATTCATGTTAGCCAAATAGTACTGGCATTTCCTTTAGCTGTCTATAAGCCTTGCCTTACTTGCACTCCAGGACAAGTTTGGTTACACTATTTAAAAATAGCTTATGTAGAAGTTTTATTAGCTATTACCAGTTATTAAAATAAAGTTTTAAAAAGTAAAATTTAAATAATTAAAAGTTAAATTTATTGAGTTCTTAGTTAAGAAACATGTATAATTTAGAATTTAAACCTCAACCATTCTGTGTAAAAAGTACACTGTACTTGGTAAATGGGGTAAAATTAGAGTTATTCTGAATTGACTGATGCACTGAGTTGAAAACAGTCTAATACAAAAAAGAGCTTTCTAGGATTTTTTGCAGGAAAAAGTGTATTTTTGTATACCATCTGGAGTTTGGCTAATCAAAGGCAAAGAAAAAAAAGCAGAGCTCAAGTGGGACTTAGCAAGCATAAGAATCCATATGCAAGTCTTAAATATTTGCTTTATTTGCTTTTCCATGTAGAAATAATGTTCAGTTTTCTTCTAACTACAGGTTGGTTAATGGAGAAGTACAGTATTTTGAATTTCAGCTGTTATTGAGCTTTCTGGACAGAATATCTGTAAATTTATCTCCTTCAAATGTATTTTAGGTTTCTATGTTTATATTCCTTAAAGAAATAAGTAGTACTAGCATCATGACCAAGAAATACTGTGTATTGCTTTAAAAAAGGGTAAAACAGCTCTTTAAAATATTTCACCATTTCATTATATGTCTATTAAGTTTTAAATGCATAATAGCTGTATTCATGCATTTCCCATAGATCAGGAGTTTGTGCAGTTGGTTGGATGCAAATGGGGCTTGTGTTAGAAATTAGTGAAATGGGGTTTACTTTCTGGAGGGAGAAATATGTACAGATTTCCTGCTTTACCATAAAATGCCTTCAATATATTGAATAAATTATCTTCAATCTTGTTTTTGACTAGCCAGAATAGCTTGCTATCCTTTATTTAAAGTATGCCATGGCATTCTTCACTTGCTCCTTCCATTTTTGGAAGTGAGGCAGTTCAATGCTATTTCCTTGGTATTTCTGTAGAGCTTGTAATGTGCATCAGACAGCTTCCCCCTGCCCCTCTACTACCCTCCTTTCCCCCCCCCCTCACACACACACACACACACTGCAGTTTTTACAGAATTAGCCATGGGAAATACATAACAAATGCAACAGGGCTGAACCCAGGTCTCTTCAGCTGCAGTGAAGGCACCAGGCTGAGACTTTGGCACAAGCTGTGTCAAGTTCCCTGACCATGTTCCTTCTTGGAGAGCAGAGCAGCTGGACCGTGCTGTCACAGATTTGCTGCTGCTGCTTGCTTTTCCTGCTAGCTAAGCTAATGGAATAATAGCCAGCATGAATACATCTGTGGGCATTACACTTCTATCCCTGCACATCACCTTAGACCTATTTTCCAAAGTCACTGAGGCCCCTAGAAGTTTTGAATTCATAGCATTACTGTGAAACTTGAGTTCCTGGGGGTCTGCATTGCTGTTGAATGGGGACTTTACTGTCAGATATTAGTAGTGGGATGGTGAGACTTTGTGGCCTATATATACATATAAAGGAAGGAGAAGGAACTAGACACTAAAATGCAGTGTGTCATATTTTTGTAGAGGCCAGCAACAATACACAGTGTTTCACAGGGTGAAAAAACAAAATTTAACTATTTTTCTGCCATCTCTAGTAGGGATAAATATGGATCTGACATGTAGGGTTAGCAACATCAACAGGAAACTTAATGCTGATACTCTAAAGCTGGCTTCTAGAGAGCTGTCTATCTCTGATGTGAAAAGCATTACGGAATACAGATGTTTGGGTTTGTTAACATGGCTGCAATATTTTCATTTGTTTGAGTTCTGTTCCTTAGTATTTCCCTAAAGTCAGCAAAATTGACACATTTGTTGTGCCCTAGTACTAACGGTGGTGGGGGAGTAGGAAAGACTCATAGCTTCAATAGACTTACCAAGTAGAACTTGGGCAGAATCAGATTGCTTTCCAACTCTGGTATTTTCAGTTGTCTTTTGGCTTTCCATTCTTTAAGTTCAGATTGTAATGGATGTATCTTCTTGTTTCTTGGAAAGACTTTGAACTGCAGATAACAGATTTTTTCATTGTACAGAGAAGTCTCATTTTGGTAGGTGAATTTTGCTGGCAAGCAGGAAGGATTGGAAAATGGGGAATACATTATCTGGACTTGAAGGGGATTGAAGTTTCAGAATGTCCTCCTGTGAAGTTCTTTATTATACGAGAACAGTTTATCTAGGCTAATGTAATCAATTTTCCAGCAATCTAGATAATGCTTGGGATCAGCACCATTTAATATTCTTCCTATCAGTTTGACTTAAGTCTCTTCTGCTCTCTCTATTAAGTTTCTTTATTAGTTCAAGCTGAAATAAATTGAGAAGAATTGAAATCAGTTAAAAGGCAAGAATTTTACTATTAGAAAAGTTCAGAACCAGAAGGAACTGAATGCTAACTAAGAAGTAAAAGGTCAAAATGAGGAATTATTAGCCGTTAGTGCTGTGACTTCTAGAGATGTGGAGGATATGTCTGTCTTCTGCATGTGCAAAGTGAGATTGGGTTTCAGGCAACCTCAGAGGAGTAGGGTGGAGCTGGGAGTTTTGATGTGGGAAAAGGTTTGAAGTTTACTGTTCTAAAGAATCTGATAGTCTTTTCTTGTGTTTTTTTTAACCACAAACTTAAAAAGTCTCTTTTACTGTTAGTACTCAAATATTCCAGTCTCTGTCCTACTGTGTACCTTCTGTCATTGTTGTAAAATGTTTTCAACTGAGCCTCTTAACCAGTCTAAACCACTTAAATTTATTAATAAATGAACTGCAGAACCTACTTCCTTGTTGTAGGAGTTTGTCCAGGTTTTTAATTTCTAGAAATCTGTCATTTAACATTCATTATTATTCCTAACAGTATCACAATTATTGTAGCAGAAGGACAGACCAAACAGCTACAGGCCCATACTCCAAAAAATTAAGGCAGTAATTCATAAGGAAATTGAGCAAAATCATCAAGACTTGGAGAACAGGACAGTAAAAACAATAACCACATGTGATGCTAGTAACATAGAAATCAACAATTAAAAAGCAGGAGACAGTAAAGAAAGATGGGGAAACAAGATGAAAGCTGACAGAGTTGGTGTACTGCCTCTACTTGTGAAAATCTCTGTGTGTGCACTTGGCACTGTTAGATTTTGGTGTATGTGTGCACAGGGGCATACCTAAACACATGTGTGTTCTGAAATTGTGTAGTCTCAGGAGGAGAATGACAGAAGTGAGAAGGACAGTAGACAGCTTGTGTCTGGGTGAGCGTTGTGCTTTTCATAATTGAAATCAAGTCCAGTGATTGCAAGCAGGATAGAGCTTGATCTTTCTAGAAGAATTGCCTGTCAGATATACATAACTTAAAATGTCACAAGTGACAAGGTCTTCCAGAGAGGCTCGTGATAAGGATAACAGGAATGTTGTTCAGAGTCAGCAGTCAAAATTCATCGAATTACGTGAGGAAACTAATGTGTAGCTTTATTCACAGATGCTAAATCCCTTAAACAAGGTGTGCAAGTACTCACATGCCAATCTGTTACCACTATATTTTTTCTATAAATAAAACCCTGACAAATAACTAAGAAAAATGCTCATCAGTGCAAGGGAAAAATAGAAGGGGGGTGGGGCGGAGCGAGAGAAAGAGAAGGAAGACCCAGTGAGGAGCAGCTCTGTTATCACTCCATTATCTTTGGTTTAAGTTTAGGGATATCTATCAATTTCTAGTAGTGCTGAAATTTTAGTAACAACTGGTGAAATCATTAATGACTTGCATAATACAAAGACACCATTAAGAGTAGCATCTGGGCTCTTAGATCATCTCATATCTCCAGTGACTTAAGATCATCTTATGTCTGCAAGACTTAAACCTGTCTTCCTTGCTGCTTTTTCTTTCATGGTGAATGTCTCATCTTGCACTCATAACTATTCTCACTTCTATACTTGCTGGAGTTATTTCCATGGTGATTTTTTTCCTCCTCTCTGTGGCAGACTTTTGATCAGATAATCCATCATCAGAGAGACATTCCATCTTTGGGAAAAAGAGAGCCTGGAAAAGATATGGGATGGATTGTTCTTGGCAGTGTTGTAACTGCTTTAAAGTTCTAATTTATATTAGCAGACATAAAGTACCATCCAGTCATGCCAAAAACAATTTGAAAGGAAGCACAGAAATATGTTTGAGTTGGCCATCTGTCCTCATATTTGTAATATCAGAAGGGGAGGTATTGGCATGTCTGAGGCTAATAGCTGAAGCTGTGTTGTTTTTCTCAGAGGCTCAGGAGGCTGGATCTGGCAGAGATCATGGTACTGGTGGACCTTGGTTTTTCAGGATTGGTTGTGCAACTTAGAAGGGGAAAGACCTTAAGTAATGTTTGAGCCTTTGGTTTCTCACTCACTGCCTTACCCATCCTGGCAAGAATATGAATATATATATATATATATGTGTGTGTGTGTGTGTGTGTGTGTTTGCAGGGCAGGGAAGATATTATCAGTCCTGAAATCTTTGTCAAAATTAGTTGCTTTTATGCTTTTTTTGTGGAAGTAGCAGAGCATTAAAGTGAGGGTACTGGAAAGGAAAGATAAACTGTGATTGTATTTTGTGATTGTATTTTGTCCTTGCTTTTATAGGATAGTGACTTTCTGTGAACCCCCTGGAAATAATAAAATGAAAAGAAACTGTGTCTGCTTGCTTTAGAGCTTTGAGCAGTCCAAGCACTTAAGTGATTAGAAACTTGATGGATGAGCCCTTCCATGTTTTTTTGAGAAAATTTCTTGCCTCACAACTGGGGACCATATAAATAAGCCAAAACAGATGAATAGATTAATTATTTACTAAAAATGCATTGCTACCCATTTTATTGTTACTAAACTTTAAGAGCTCTGTCATTTGAAGTTAGTCATATTCACTGATTACTGGAAGGTCAGGGTGAAGGAAGCTGCTTTTTATGAACTCTTAAACAAAAGACTTTGGGAGGGGGAAAAGATTTTTGTCACATTAAATGGCAGATGAGAGTATCTTTGTCTCAGACTGCTACCACCAAGTAGACAAGCTTTTTGTCAGACAAGGGCAAACATAGAAAATGGGGTCAAAGGGGGGAAAAAAAAAAGTTCTCTGACACCTTTTTTCATAACTGTTATTGTCAGGCTACTATTTTTTAATACCACTTCTGTAATGTATGTATTTCTTTCTCTGTCTGTCTCTCTTGTTTGGGGTAAGTGTCCCATCATAAAGATTTATTTTCTCTGTAGAGAGAATACTGAAGTTCATTTTCATCTGAAGGGAACTATCATACAACACCCCTACCCATAGACTCAGTGCCAGAAGTATTACCATTTTAAAAATGCTGAAAAAGGAGGCTAAGCTTCCCAGGGTAAACATGTTAAGTAGATCTATTTCACATGTAAGGTGGTATGTCCTCTTGTTTTGGAACCTCCATTCATGCCAGTTAATGCACATACAAATTACATATTGTAGGAGAATGATCTTCTAGCATTTTCATAGACATGAAATAATTTCTTCACTGAGCTGTAGTTTACAATCTATAGGAGTCTGTGAATTCTGCTTTTGGTTGCCCCAGATGCACTAAATGCAGCATTACTGGAGTAGAAACAAAGCTGGGGCCATCCCTCTGTATCTGGTTAGCAAACATCACGCTGTGCCATTTCTAACTGAAAGTAGAACCTCTGGAGTCTTGGAGTCCAGAGTCCTTGGAGTCTTTCTCCAAAGACAGTTTTATAAAACACTGTAAATGTCACTTTGAAATAAATATTCTGAGTAACAGCTAAGAAAACTGAAGAGTTAACAAAGTACTGTTGTGATTTATTTGCTGGACACAATGCAGTGGATCGTGAGGTGTACTGCAGCAGTGTTACCTAAATTAATCCATTCTTCTCAGTGTATGTGAAGGATAAAACAGTTTTTCAGTATCAATTAATTGTATTTATCACTGAAGGGGTTCTTGAGTCTCAGGCAGTGAGCACTGGAGAACCATCATGGCATTCTTTCCCTGTTCTTATACTATCTTCTGGAAATAAGGTCCTGAGCCTGAGGGAGCTTTGGGTGCCCATTCTTACTTAGATCCCCCATTAGGGAAAAATACCTGTGCAGAGTTTTAAGTGTACGCTTAGAACTCTTTCTTGCATTGAGAGCAAGGGTTCAAATTTTGCAGTAGAAGACAGAATTCCAGGCTCCCATGCTTAGGTCTTGTCTGGTATGAGATCTCCAGTAGGAGCTGCTTGTATTATTTTTGGGTTTTTCCACAGTCTGTTGCTAGGTCAGTAAGCAGACAAAGTAGTTTCTACTGTAGAACATAGACACTTTCAACAACAGTAATGTATTATTTGTGTGGAGGTTCATGAGGCTAATGCAGCAAGCAAGTCTGACTTGTGAGAGAGGGTTCTGGAAGTAGTTGCATCAAAACTACTGGGATATCTTTGGGAACTCAGCAGCCTGTTTACTGTGGACTTGCATAGCTAGGGACATGCCTCCCTCTGCCCCAGGACTTAGAAGCATACAGCCTCTCCACATACGATCACTTTATGCTAAGCATTTCTCAATCAGGTGGATACATAGTTGTTAGGCATAAGGTGTTTCAGCATCCCTAATGGTCTAGGAATGTCCCTGCAGTTGGGAGGAGAGGTGAAGGAAATAAAGCCACACCTAAGACCTGCTTTGCTGCAAAAACCTGTCAGGCAAATGTTGCTTTATTTGTGGTGTTGTATTGAATAATACAAAACAAATAAATATGATATTCTCCATATGGTATAAAATACAAAAGTGATATTGTCCAAACTTTTATATTTGCTTGCATCTAGATTTACTAGTAAACCCAGAGCTAATCTTGTAGCCCATTTTTTTAATCTTGTAGCCCAAGTTTTTTTTTAATTTTATGAACTTGGCATTTTTAATGCTTAAATGTTTTCTTTGATGTTTGTTTAATCCTGCATCAGCAAAGCAAATGTGATTTCTATCAATGACTTTAATAGGAGCTGAATCAAGCCCTAAGAGAATTTAATCTGGGTAATATTAATGTGAGGACATGAATCCTCCTCAATTTAGTGAACGGAAGTGTCTGAACTCCTGCCCTGAACTCTGATTATGGTTCTCTTACTTAGTAGGAGTAAATATGATAGCTGTTTCTGTAATGGGAAGGTGTGGAAATTGGCAAGGGGACAGCATCTTTAAAGATAGGAGCCTTTTTGGTTTTGTATAGATACATAGAGATATAAAAAGTAGGAAGAATATGATAAATAGAAATTTTGACCAGTGTACTTGTTGAAATCAGGAGTCTGTCCTTGCCTTGTGGAAACTAAGCTTTGAGAAACAAAGTGCAGATCACAGCAGTTGTGCTGTTTATGCAGCAAATCCAGTGAGCAAGACCTTAAGTAGTGATCTCTGGAATCTTACGTTTGTTCCACAAAGTCACTCTAAACCTATTTTATCTCCTTCATCACTGCTTTTGACACCCACATCTCATCCAGTGAGTAGATAAATGAAGATGATTTATAAGGCAGCTCTTGATTCTTGCAAGGCCAGTTTTAGGAAGAGCAGTGTTTTGTTTTGCTTTATGGAAGTGAAAACTCTTCAGCTTGCTCCATTTTCTCCCAGACAGGATAATACTCAGTGAAGTTGTGGCCTTTTTCTTTTTTTCAAGTGACAGAAAATGAAGTGGTGATTACTAATACTACCTTCCAGGGGGTTATTACCTAGCAAAACACCATAGTCCCTCTTCTCCAAGCAGAACATGGAAATGCTGGAATATAGAAATGCTGTGAGCTAAAGAACAGGGATATTCAAAGTGTGGGTGTGCTTTTTTAGGTGGGGTGTTCCCTCCACCACCCCCACCCCCAACCAGGCAGGTTTAATAGCAGATTGATCTTTCTCAGAAGTTCTTTCCGAGGGCACTAAGGGCATAGTAGCTGTGGCAGAAATTGAGCGCAGCAGGAGAAGCTTGTTTCACACACTAGTGCTGGCATTGGTAAATAGTTATTGACAGGGTGACTGACTGAAGGACTCTGCACTAAGAAGTAAATCAGCAGCTTTCTGTTTTCTTCTGTTCTTTAAAAAGCCAGCCCTGAGGAAAGGGAGATGGATAACATAGGAAACATGGAATTTTTAAAAGCATCCAGTATTGATTGATATAACACACTGAAGATACTGCTAAGAACCATACCTAAACTCAAAAAAGGACGAGTTGCTTGTTGCTTTGATTTTTTTAAGAAGTTCTACCACTAGACAACAGATTATCACCCAACAAACAAGGCTGTAAGGCAGTCGCTTCCCAGCAGGAATGACCACTTGACTCAAGTCAAGTTGTCCAAGTTGAATTTGCAAGAAGGGTCATTATCACATCAGACTGCACATCCTTGTCACAGTAGCATCAAAGCTCTGTCCATGTCTGTTGGTACACTGGCATCCTAGTTGTTTCACACATGCTTTCATAGAGAATAACTGGTTTACAGGAGGCAGCTGGAAACTAGTAGTGATGCTAGTAAACAGCTTTTTTTTTCTAAATGTAACTTAAAGGTTAAGTAAATTAGTCTAAAGCATAAGTGGCCTTGAATAGAAGTTTCTGTTGAAATAAAATAAGTGAGTTTGTACTACAGGGTGAAATATCACTTATGTTATTAGTACAAGCAACTTAGATTCAATTATGTTTTGAATTACCTTTTTCGTGAAAGGCTGTATTTCATCTGCTTAATCATAATTACAAATGGTAAGATAAAACTGTATTTTAACTCAAGTATAAATCATATTTGGGGCTCCTCTTTTTTTTCAGATGATCTCTTGCTAATCTGGGCAGTAGGGAGTTCAGTGAGTTGATCCTGTTAAGTTAATCAGTAGTTTCTAGCTGTTTTTCTTACTAACCTCTAGACATCTAACATTCTTGCTCCAAATTCAAAAATAGCAACATGTCTTTTGATCTGGAAGAGGTCAGACAGTATCTCTGTCTTGGACTGTTTGTGGATATATAACTATTCTTCTGAAATATGGCAAAATATATAAAGCCTTCCTGAATTACTGTTTGTCTTTTGGGGGGAGGGGGGGGATATTTTTGTGGGGTGGGTTTTGTTTGCTTGTTTTTTCTCTGAGAGCTGCTAGTATTTGGAAGTTTGTCTGTAGCAAAATGCCATCTGCTGAGAGAATCAGGGAAATACTGTCCTGTTTGGTGCATCTCTTGTTATTGTGGGGAAAATAGAACATTCAGTGAAAACAGGGAGAATTCATCTCTTCCTTATGTTATTGCTTATATTGTGGCCACAGTGGTAGGTTCTATCTAGACCTGGGGAACTATTACATTAAGTAATAAACTTGATGCTTCTGGGTTAAGTTGAATATAAACTCCTAAAATTTTAAGTCTGATAATAGAGATAGTTACATGATCTACCCAAGGCAATCAAGGTGGTTAAGAGTTGCAATTGTTTTCAGGTATGTTCATCTTTATTTTTATCACACAAAAGCACTGGAGAAGGGGATAAATGATAGTTGAGAATCTATGGAAAATGAAGGAAGGGAAAGTGAGTTGCTGTCACAGAAAAAGGAAGTTATGAGGAAAGAAAGCAATATAGGCACAGTGACCTAGATGGTGTTAAAGAGATTGAAGCAGATTAAGTTATAGAGTCACTTTAGCCACCAGGCCCTGGAAAGAGACTCCACAGTGATGGTGCTGAAGGTCTCTTACATTTCTAAGATCCTTGAAGACAGTAAGGGCTAGGAGAAAAGATTATAAGCAGCCTGAGAAGATATGGAGGACTACAGAAAAAAATGCTTGGCCAAACTGTGAAGATCAGACTTAAGAAAACCCAGCTCTCTGGGGACAATGAAGGGTATTAGGTGTTTTCTTAGGTCAGGTGCTGCTTTCTTATTTTGGGTACTGTTTTAACTTAGGAAGATCCTCCACTTCTTATCCTAGCTCATTGGATTTAGAAAGTGGAGGCTGATGGGATTTCTATCTTGGGAGGAACATTCCCCAGGTGAATGAAATCTGAAAGTGCACATGAGCCTGAGTTGGCCTCTGTTAGTTCTCTGTGCTACTCTACCCAACAGCGAACTGTCAGTCTACCCTCTGTGGAACACATGCAACATCAGAATTCTACCACATATGTTTTTTTTAATGAAAAGGTTTAAAAGCCCTTTCTTCTTTTCATCTCTCAAATAATAGAGAATGAAAAAGGGTACCAGTGCAGAGAATGGTAACAAAGGATTAAGGTAGATATGTAAATTATTGTTTTTATTTTCCAGAGTCTTCTAAAATGAGTGGTTTTAAGGTTAAAATAAACAACAAAATTTATCAGTTTTTTAGTCAAAAAATCTATCAAGGCTTTTAGTTGGAAAAGCAGTAGTAACCTACTGAAAAACTCATGGTGAAGTTTGAAAGATTAATTTCTTGTTGTATACATGCTGATCTTTCACAAAGAGAAGTGAGTTTTGCTTGTGTTTGCATTTCTTGTTGATAGCTGAAAAATCTACCTTAGGGGCATGCAATCAAATCATATGTTTACACAAAAGAGGCTTAAGTTCAGAGAAATCCTGGCACATATCCCCTTGTACTGTACAGGGACTTCAATCTTTTATAGTAGAGTATCTTCTGTTCGGATTGACTTGTGTGTCAAATGATTTTTTTTTTTTTTCCCCAACTCAAGAAACTAAATAAGCTAGCATAGATAAAAGTCTGAATACAAACATTTTCAAGGCTTGTAAGCCAAAATTATTTTAGATAATTTGTTATATGTGAATGCATGAATACAATCAGTTCACCTACTTTAATCATTCCCTGTTTGCTGCCAAGGGAAATAGATTTGTAGTATACAATTGGTCAAGGATCTGGTAGGGAATGCAATGTGCAGCTAAAATCTGTACAAACATACAGGGAACGTAGCTACAGCTGTAAAATGCAAGTAACAAATCCTTCTTTTCCTCAAATGTGACATTTTAACAAATTGTAACTTATTTCAAAGAATATGCTGTGACTAGAATACTTTTGAGCTCCTACCTGCATGCAAAAAAAAGGATGCTACTCAAGTAGTGCGACATACTTTATTGTTAGCAGGCCCCTCTAGGGTGCCCTGCTAACACAGTGACACTACTCAGTTGTATATATGAAAACAAGCAATAGTTCAAAAAAACCAAGAGTAAAGGCTGCAAACTCGAACATATAGAAGTTTTAGTCCAGAATTTCAGTTCTTTAAACTTATTTTAGTGCTTTTCTGTATATAAATTATGAAGCCCTTATTTATATTTACCTATACTAATCTTTCTACTCTTTCTTTATGGTGCTTTCATACAGTGCACAGAGTGGTCAGCAGTCAGTGAAGGAGTCAATATTTCTCGTGTTCAGTGTCAGATAAGCAGTTCTGTTTAGTGTGGAACATCCTAACACATCACTGATTACAGATTTATTACTGTTCTCATGGGCTTTTCATGGAGTTCTTTAGCATCTGAGTGTTCCACAAGTAGTAACAGGTTTATCTTTGCAACTCTTTGAGCAGATATATTACAGTCTCCTCTGAGAAATTTTTTGCTAGTCTTTACTATTTTCCCACTATTTGCAAATGGCAGTTTCAGACATTGCAACTTACTGAGACTTCAACAGGTTGGACCCCAATGGGCACCTCCCTAATGCCTGAGTATCTACTTTGCCAGTAATCTTGCAGTTATCTGAAACCAGTCCATCTTCTGAAAGAAGGATGGCTAGAAAGCTCATCAACTAAGTAATAAGTCTGGTTTAATTGCTGCAATCATTTATTTTTTGGCTTCTTACTCAGAAAATGCTGAGAGCCTTTTCCCCAGTTGTCTAAAATACTTGGTCATGTGAACTTTAGACCAAACTGTTTAAATCCTGCAAAATATTAAACAATTGATAATGAGATTTTCAGAAAAGCATGTTACAGAACCTGTGATGCTTATTATCACAGAATCACCATGAAGCTCAGTAGCATCAATTTGTTGATTAAAATAAATTGATATGGTAATATGATGCAAAATGTTGAAATGCTATGGAGGCATTATATATTAATGCTAATAGAGGACATTTGGATTTAAAAATATATTTAAATTAAAGCTTTTAATTAGTCTAGGTGTTCCTCCAGAAATTTGGGAAGGCTGGTAGAAATGGAATGGCCTCCTGCCATTGCTCTCTGTCAGCAGCATTGACATCTGCTCTCCAAAAGCTACTTCCTTTCTCTGTACTGCAAGTAGGTCATTTCATCCGAGGAATACAGTAAGAGAAAGGTAGAAAAGATGAAAAAGGAGAAATGAAAGAAGCAAGCTGAAAAGGGTCTCTTTGAATACATAAAATTGACATAATCTGTCAATAGCAAATCCAGAATTCTTGAAGAATGAAGTAATATCCCAGTCTTCTAAGAAGCTCTACTCCATAGTAAGAGCAATATCTTTTCAGGAAACAAGCTCGCTGTCAGCAAAATTGAAGTATGTAAAAGTTCACATATCATGACATTGTATGATAGCAGTCAACTAGCTACAGATCCTTGCAGCATGGAACTCTCCACAGATCTTTTACTTCTCAGCATGTTTTACTTCTGCTTAGGTGAGTTTTGCTTTAGAGGTTGTCTCTTCTGTGCTTCAAAGATTTTGAGCTATGTCAGGAAATAAGGTCTTGGGATAGGGTAGGTGACAGCTGCAAGAAGGCCAATGTGAGGGAGAGGCAGCAGGCATGAAGTCTTTCCTGGTGCTGTAATAGCAGCTCAAGTGCTGTGGGATAGAAGAGGTTTCAATGCTTGCAGCACTGCGTTGTCTGAAGAAGCTTTCCAAGTTCAGAGTAGAGAACTTCACCCTTAACATCATCTCCCACAGATAGAATTACACAGACATTCTTGAAATTGGAAATACAAGCAGCATTGTCTCTGAAGCTACTTTTTTTGTCTGTATCTGCTTTCTTTTTTCATTGCAGACTTTACTAATGCCTTTCTGTTCTTCCTGAAATTTTGTATTAAGGAAATCCAGGTACCTTTCTATTTATTGAAGAAATTCATCTGTGCCTCAGTGAATTCTCACAGTTCTATCAATGAAATTTTCAGTGAGATACTGTGGCCTTAGTCAAACAAGCTTGAATATTTATTTCATTTAATTTATAACATTTAAGTTTATAACAATAAATTAAAACAATCATAGCATCAACTTTTCACTGATTTATAATAAACAGCGCTGCACTTCCCTGGACACTTAGCTACACAGTTGGTTGATCTCCTTTGCTGGGTGAGAGGGAGAAGGGGCAAAACCCCAGAGCAGTCCATCTGTCTCCCTTGAGACTATGTCTTTTAGTATAAATCTGAGGTTCTGTTAGCAACTCTAAGACTGCTGCTGATGTGCTAGGAGAGGTGGCTTTCTGGTGGAGGGAGGAGAGCAAAGGGCTTGGATCCTGGAAAATGCAAGTTTTCTGCATTTTGCTTGAAGTCTGGAAGGCCTATCTGTAGAAGGGATATCTAAAGTTTTACAAAACTGTTCTTTTTTTAAAGAAATGAGCAGACTTTGTATTCAGTATTTTTGTGCCTCTTACTTTAATAGAATAGTAAATGTGTCATAGCTAGGGAAGAGAAATTATATTTATCTGTGGAGACTGGGAAGAAAAATCTATACTTTTAAAGTCTCCTGGAGTATGGGGAAGTACAGTGACCTCTAATATCAATAAAATCTGATGTGCAGATGCTGTTACTGATGTAGCATTCTGTGTATTGAGTTTTCATCAAGCTGTGACACTGAAAGTGCTTTTAATCTCTGCTGCTCTTGATTTGCTGTTAGGCTTGGGCAATACATTTCTGTTAATCTTAAAAAATTATCAGGAGAAAAAAAAAGTGAGGCTGTTATTTACCAACTACAGTCAAATGAAAAAAAAAAAAAAAAGAGTCAAGGTTTGTGACAAAACTGCTTGGATTGGTGTAAATTGTATCTATCTCCTTCTCTTGATCTGGTATTATAGTTTTCTGAACATTACTGCATTCAGGTATAAGAATGTCAATTTTCATTTTTTACCAAAGGCAAATCCATATTGAATATTTTAATGCACATCTTCCCCAGAGAAAGTCTGTGAGCGTCTAAAATAGGATGTTAAGTGCAAGTGAGTTGAGTTTTGTTTTGAAAACTTCCTTAAAGGTGTTACTGCAGCCCACCAGTACTCAGTAAGCCTGAGTGTGGTCTTTCAAAGTATCCAGTCTTGCTTCTGCCTATGACACCTTGGTGCTTTATGTACAAATTCATAATACTTCTGAGAATCTGTAGTAAACAGGGGAGCTCTGTATTTTAATGATGGGATCATAATCCTGCTAACATGGCTCTGGGCAGCCAAAAGTTTGACATTTCAGGTGGATAATCAGTATACAGCTGCCAGGATTGTGAGGGAGAAAACCAAGGACAAGGAGGGGATTTGGATGAGTGGCTTATCTAAGGAAATTGCCTTGAATTGTTATGGATCTATTGAGATCTCTTTCAAATCTTGGATGCATAGATGTCAATGCCATTTATTCCCCAAGGAAAATAAATAGGCCAGAATTTCCAGCTGTTTCCTGCCAACATGTCCATTCTGATCCCTGACAGATATAATAGCCCTGTGACAGTTTGATACAATATCTGCAGCCCACTGGCATTTTGGAAGCAAAGCAAAGTTGCTTGTGCTGCATATCAAATTAATGGAGTATGTAGCAGCTGTGTCTGAGAACAACTTCTGGAGAAAGTCTTAAACAGGAGGCCCTATAAGTAAATATTCTGCTGGGAAAAAACAAACAAAAAAAAATCTCCAAACAAAACCCCCGCTTCTTTTTTGGAGTTCCTGTCCTTTCTTCAAATTATTCCCAAAGGTTCTCTGCTGTGTGCTATGATGCCTATAGCAAGCCATCAAGTTGGTTTGGACTGAGCTTGTTTGATGTTGCCAGGTTTGGCTTGTCTCTTGAGAAATGACACTCAAAGTATTCGGGACTCTTACCTATGTGTATACTGTAACTCTCATCAGGGTTGTCCCCCTCCTTAGCCTCCCTTAGCATGCCTTGCTTCAGAGCTCATCGTAAGCCCTCTTCATATAGGGCTTCAGAGGGCCTAATTCTGATTGGTGCCTTTCACAGCTAACACAGCTACAAGTGAATTGTGACTGCAGAGCATCTGGACTGTTTTTAATAATTTTTTCTCAATTGCTTAATTCCTGTAGCTTTCAGATCTCAGCTCTAAAACATGCAGCTTTGTATGGAGTGACAATTAAAATAAAGCAAACAGTTTTTCTATTTTTTCTCTTCAGGGAATAGATTTTATGTTACTAATGGCAATTACTATCTTAATAGTAGCAGTGTTGCAACCTCAGCTTTTGCTGTTAGGAATTTAAGAAAAAAAGTAATGCATATTTTTGCTGTATGTGGCAGTTTTATCCCCTGCATCTTGCAAAGGTTTGCAAACATGAATTATTAAACTTAACAATACCTGCAGAGGTAAGCAAGTCTTTCTATTTTAATGGTTAATTCTCTTGTTACTGAAGTAAGCTGATGTCTGTGTATCATGTTTAATTGTAGCTCTATTGTTTCTCAGTGTATTGTCTAGTTCTGACTCCATGTGCAATTGGCAGCTGATCTTTTCAGACCTATCAGCAGTGCATCTAACATAGTAGGTGTATGATGCTTAGAAATGTGGTCTTGGAATCTGTAGCTTAGTGTGCCAACAGATTCAATGCTTGGCTTCATTTGAGATGTGCACAGCTTTTCTGACTGAAAAAGATAATAGGCTATTATTTAAACTAGCTTTAGGAACTTGCTGTAGAAATCCTGTTAAGCAGGGCATTTATCTCAACTGATGTATTTTCAGATTTTTAATAGTTTCATTGTTACTGAAGGCTTAATTTGCATAAATCACCCATCCAAACATCTGTGTGCAACCAGTATTTTGAAAATATTCTACTGTAGTCTGTACTGAGCACTTCCTTTTTTAAAGCAATTTAATCTTTCTTTAAAAAAATGTTATATAACAAGCTGTTAAAAGTTTCCAGCCTCATTTTTATGCAAAATAAGCTAATAGCAGTTCAGATATGTAAACGATGAATAAAAGGTGAGCTTTAATTTTTAGAGTTTTTAAAGCTGGAACTCTAGGGTTGAGTTTCTGTGTTTTGGCACAGATGTAATTTGGAAACCAGGTTTTGAGTATTTCCAAATTCAGTCTTGTGGTGAGGAATGAAGTAGAAGAATCAGGAGCTCTTTTTTAAAATGCTGAGTATTGCTTGTTAGAAGCCTTTCTGCAAACAAAATTGGTTATTAGCAATTACTTATTCCCACATTATGTAATAAAGACTCTCCTATCACTGTAGGTTCTGTCCAAATGTTTCTTTGACTAAGCAAGCTCTGTTCTTAGAGCTTAGAAAGGTTGCTTCTGATTTACCTCCTGCAGTACTATAGGTGCAACATAAAAACCTGACTTTCCATTTCTCTCAAAATTCCCGTTTTAGAGTCTTGGAGCTTACTTCTGATCCCTTATTAACTGGGCATGATTTAACTCTACCACCACTACTCAGTTTGATCTATAGTCATATAGTCTTTCTACCTGCTTGATCATTTTTCCAAAATACTTTAAATCATCTATTTATCTTTTCACACTGTACCCAGCAGATTCTGCCTTTAGTGGCCAAGAAAGAAACCTAGCAGCTTCTTAAATATAAACCTTCAATTGCAATAAGAACCATACAATTTACCTACTGGCTTTTGAATCAATTGAGTTTTATCTACCTCACTTTTAGATGATGTCTTTCTAGCTCATTTTCTTGATAGTCATTTTGTCACATACTTCTCACTAGAAATCAACTAGATATTAGGATGACTGGATAGCAGTGGCTCTGCTGATGACCACAATCAGCTCCTTCTCTGATAATGCACTTGCTGTAATTTACAGACTGAGGAAGTGTACTACTTTGAGGTGTTTGCCTGAATATTATCAGCTGTACAGGTGTGAAGCAATAGACTTTGCAATCAAGCAAATTTTTTTGCTTTATCTTCCTTAGTGTTCTCTTTCACTTTTTCTATTCTGTCTGTTTGGTTCTCTTATCTGGACATTGGTTATCTGTGTTTTGTTTGATACAGTATAAAATTAATCACTGTTCATGTGATGTTCATGTTCTACACCATATCCAATCCAATAAATGAATGAGTTGCACATTGCAAAGTCTCTACTTTTCCAAAAGATTTGCTTTTCCCCTGATTACATGGTGAAGCATTTTTGTTTCTATTATGCTAGTCTGGAGCAGCTTCTCAAGGGCCAAACTCAGTCCAAAAAGATTTCAATAGTCAGGAATACCAGATCTCAATAGCAATCCTGAGCATATCATGGTTATCATCATAGTGTCTAAGTCTTCTCTAAAAATCTCAAAATATTTTATAGCCAATAAGCACACTAACACTATGTTCTGAGCTTTTACTTCTATTTGGGGGAGCTGGGGAGAAATATAATTTTTTTGAAGTTATAGACATTAGAAGTAGACTTCTAGAAAAAAATGGGGTATAAAGTGAAGAATATCAGTATTTCCATAAGAATTTATTTGCTAAAAAGTATGAATGCAAAAAAAAGGCCATTTTATTGTTATGGAGGGTCTTCCACTTTGTAGTAAGAAATTTGTATGTGACTTGAAAAGGATGTAATTCAGGACAGCCTGCAATGTTGTGAAAGGTTTGATATTGTTGTGACAGATTTATGAGTACAGTAGAAATATGACTGGAAGGAACATCATAGGTAATACTGTAGAGTGGTTCATAGCCTCAAGTCATGCTACTTGCTTAGAACCCACATGCAAACACTGAGAAGCTTTCCCAGAGGTTGCAAACTATTTCCTGTGGTTTAAAGAATTTGTTTAAAACTTTGGCAACTAGTATACCTCCCCTAAAAATGTAATAAGCACCATAATACAGTTAGAATTCTGGAGCAGGGCTTACAGAGCTTCTGGAGTGTGATGTGAACTTATTCTGCACATCCCTCTGGGATCCCTCTCTGGGAAAAGAAATTTTGCTATCTCTGAGGAGAGAGAGAAATAGTGTTGTCTCCAGAGTTTGCCCAAAGGGAACGATCTGCCTATCCTTGAGTTAAAAAGCTATCCCCTCAGAAGACCTACTTGATCACTGAGAACAAGGTGATCAAGGGAAGCAAGCTGTGGTAATACACAGGAAACAGTAAACACATGGTAGAGATGGGTCATCAGCCACTGAATGATTATCCATAGTGGACAGTTCAAGCCCTGAGATTATGCAGCTTCTGTCTTCCAGCCCTGTGTGCTCGGAGATGTGCCAGAATATCTTAGTGGAATGTCCAGGCTTGTCACTCACTGTTCTCAAAGAAAAACATGTTATAACTACAGGACTGTCAAGTGCCTGCTTTGAATGTAATTAACTTTCAGTCCTCCCTCTATATGTAGGCTTACTCTATGCATTTGACTTACTAAGTAGTGGTAATCTTTGAAAGCCTAAGAGCTTTATTTTTCTTTCTTAGTAATGTTTTGAGCAATTTCACAGCTTGGACATAAATATATGTTTCTTAGGTCTTCTGTAAAACTTCTATAGGGCTCATTATAAAAATGAGCATAATTTAATTGTCAGAGTATGATGCAAACATGTGCTGGCGCTAGAGTCTACTCTGGGCTGATGTAAGCACTGATTGGAATAATTGCCTAAATGACAATGCTGATTGGGTAGCTTTTAAAATTTGAGTAAGAACTCTCTTGCTTTATTTTTACTGATGCTTTGATACAGTATTTTTTTCAAATATTTAATAGAAATATCTATAAGGAAGCTACCATGATATTTCAGTTCCTTGTTTTTCTTGCACCTCAGTTTCTTGTTCCATGTAATAACCTATTCTCCCTTCCTGTTCGGTAATTCACCAGACTATTGTAATGACACACTGTCACTCCCCCCCTGCCCCGAAAAAGTCACTTAATTTTCTAGACAAATGGTCACTTCACAAGCACCAACCAAACAGCTCTCAGACTTTCTAAGGTGTGTTGTGAGTCTGAAGGCACCCTGGCTAGATCAGATTATGCAAAGCAATCCACCTGCAGATGTTCATGGGTCATATCACAGTTATGTACATAAAATGTGCAGCTATAGCACTGGGTCTGTGGATTTACCAATATTTATATTCCTCTAGGTTGATGTAAATTACACAGAGCAACTAGGGTGGCCTGGGGGCATCACAGCCTCTGTCCTGAGTTCTTCAGAAGGTTCCTCTACTTGGTCTTGTTATTCTGAGACTGAAGTACTACTGGGTCACATTCTGACAACCTTTAAGAATATTTCAGGCTAAAGCTTACCCTATCCATTGTGAAACAGAGCCTTTCATCTTGACACTTCTTATGTAGGTTGTTAAAGCGTGTACATTTAGCCATTCTGATTACTTGGTTACTAGCACTAATGTTCTAATTTTTATCCTGCTTTTGCCAGCATTCATAGTTTAGTACTAATATTTATTGCAATTTGCTTCACATCATTACAATTATACTGTTCTTGCTTTCTATTGATAAATCCATCACAATTGTGAATTGTACTGATGTAAGGAAGACCAAAACTATATCCTGTGTCTTTTTGATAGTACAATGTTGGTCAAAGATACTGCACTCTGTATATATGTGCATGTTTTATTTTATTGAAAGGAGCTAGATCATTATTTGAATTAAATTATTTTTTTTCACTCTCTGACCACTGCAATTCTTTGAGAGCCAGGCCAGTAATAAACAAAACTGCATGGAGTATACTCTAAGTGTAGGTTAAAGAGGAAGAAAAGGCTAAAGTGACCTAGCAGCTCTTTGTCATCTTTCATTTTTGTTTCCTTAGGGGGGAAAAATCTTTTGAGCTGAGTATATTCATTGTAGTAAAATTACTATAAAAGATTGCCATGGGACACTTGCAGAACTGACCATTAAGCAAAAAAACTGGCTCTGTCAGAATACAGTAGATACATTTTTTTGTTATTATTGTCTCTGGGACAGAGCCTAGGACAGTATTATATAATAGCAACTAGAATCCATCATGCATTGTAATGCACTGTTCAGTGACCAAAGATCTCACTAAGAGTAGAAAATTGCTCATTCTTGTGTCCATCTACAGTAATGTCAAATTCCTAGGAATGGCTTCAGGGTATGCAAAAATCTGTTATACAAAAAAAAAAAAACCTCAATTATATAGACACCTCTTTGTAAGTGTTGTTATAAAAGTGTAAGGTAAAAACAGATAAAAGCTGGTTTGGGCTACGACATTTCCTAATGCCCTTATTCAAAAGTATTGTGATTCTTTATTGTTACCAGTCCTTTAGACATGAAGAGGTTTCCCCTTTGAAAAAGTATGTTCTGTGTTGAAGTGAACATTATTGGTACTGATGTATCTCTCAAATGGTAGTTTTCTTATATAAACCTGAGTACCGGAACCCAGTTAATTAGTGTGACTGCAGCACTCTAGAGCTCTGCAGTGTCAGTCTGCAAGAAGCTTGCACTAAGTCCTGAATGTAAGTAAATGAGAGTGAAAACATCTAGTATTTTACTTGCATATGTGACCCAGAAGCCTAGTGAAGCCAGCAGAAAAACTTCATCATGCTCAGTGCTGGAGCAGGAGGTCTTTGGCTATTGGAGGCTCTGATACTCCCATTCTCTCATATTCTTCAGGGTATGCCCAGGCCATCTTTGGATAATTGAGGCCTTGCAGTGGCAGTGATTTTGATGGACAATTTAAGGAAATAATTTAAAATTTGCTTGAAAGACATGCTTGAAATGATATGCTGAAGGGTATGCCACAGGCTAGTGAAGCAAAAGGATTGAAACAGTCATTTCTGTGCACCTCCCCTATCTGCCAGATCGTGTTGTGTGTCATGTTTGATTTCTTTTCTTTACCCTTTTAACAGTTACTTTTTAATTTTGTTTTCTAACATGATGCCATGTAATGCTGTGTATCAGATTATTAGATTTCAATTACAGATACTAGTCTACCTGCTGCCAACGCATTCTCATAACAGCTTGCAACTGAAAATAGTTTATCTTGATTTTTTCCTCTGTTTTTGATGGACAAATTCTTCAGGATAAAAATATGGAGTGAGACTAGAGGTTATGAGAGTAACTGTGCTCTTGTGGTACAGTGATTGATGTGTGTATTATGAGCAAACATATATGCTGTGCTGTTTTTCAAGTATAGCTTTTTATCCTTTACATTCCACTGTGAGACTGGCAATTAACATTTGAGTAGTGCTGTTAAGATATGCTTGCTACAAGACAGTGTAGGGTGAATTTCTGAAACTATATGAGTTCTTGTAGAATTCATTTGAGAAATATATTGATTAAATGGTTGGCAGCAGGTGATTATTATGAAAAATAGGGAAGCCTGTGATGAAGGCCATTTCTAATAGCCACTTCTTGGCATAAGAATAAAATTGCAAATGCTGATAAGGTTACTAAATACAATTTGATTTGACCTTTAATTAAACACGATTCTCCATAGGGTAACTACCTTAAGCCTAGGTGGTCACTTAAGGTAGGTGGCCTTGTGTAAGGTATTGGCATGATAGGGGCTTAAAAGTATGCACAGAATAACTCTTTCCTATTTTCTTCCTTTTCATCAGCTGCCAAGCCATAACTTTCTTGAAGTAATTACACTTCTTTTGTGCTGAAGTCCAGCAGTGCATGTGTATTTTACTTGTCTGGAAAAGTCTCATTGTGCTTTTGTTGAACTGAAGTCAATTAGAGCTAATAGTGAATGATTATGTGGAATATTTTGGGAAGCTGAAAGGCAGCATAGGCCTTCAGTGTCCTGTGTGTCCATTTGTCATTCTCTTATTTGTACTCCCTTCTTCCCTTTTAAGTAATTACTTCATCCCTTTTCTGTAACTCATTTCTGAAATCACTCAAAAGATCCATCTCCTCTTGCTGTATTTGTCAGCCAATTCCACTTACAAGTTTTCTCCTGTATACACAGAGGTTTCTTCTGAGCTCCCTTAGTGAATAGCAACTTGTTTGAGGACAAGCTATTTTAGCCAGAAGACCATCTAGGATGTGTAATTTTTTTGTGTGTTTAAGTAACCCTTTGCAGCTACTATGGCATGAAAAGGCAGCATTGACCCTGATATAGGCCTATAAGAATCTCTCTACATCTCTTGTAGGAAACAGAGTTGAAGTCAAAAAAAAAAAAAAAAAATTCTTGAAACAAAGCCAAGGGGCAGCTTTCTTCTGAAATACAGTTATTTGGAGCACATCATCATCTGCCTTCAGTCAGATGCAAAACCCTACTGAGGACCATTCTGCTGGAGGTGAATACCCAACTAAGTCATTTAATAGACAATACCAAAAACAACCTGAGGTGAAGTTATCAGTTTATAATTGCTTTGACAAGATTTCTTCTCTAGAATATTTGAGATCTGTGAGGGACTTCTCATTCATTTAACAGTACCAGTTGAGTCCTCTGCAGCTCAGCAGTCTCCTGTGTGTTGGCAGGTCCTGACACTTTGAGTCAGGGGCTGAGGTGGCACGCTTGCCTGGCTCACATCTGTGTGTTGGTCACACTTGCGCTGCTGCCGCAGGCCTAATGTGTGGCCTAGCTTCCCTAGTGCTGAATATGGAAGTGATCGTAGTGACAAAGAACTAAAACTAGCATATCATGGAAAAACTTGCCACACTAGGGGTAAACACAGCTTTTTAGTAGACTAAACACTTCTACCTTCTACTATTATTTTGATTAAACAAAATTGAGCTGTTTAAACACAGACCAGTTAAATTTTATGCTGGGAGTTCAAATTTTACTTTTTTTTTGAATTTGCAGTTGGTATAGTTTATCCTGTGGAAGGGTGTTTTTGCTATTCTTAATATGCTTGGGCCTCGTACTACCCCTGTCCACAGGACAGAACTTAGCCTAGAGTGTGCATACAAAAGAGCTGTGCCCTGAGGTAGGTTACCTGCTTGCACTTGCGTAAGTCACAACCTGCTCCTCTCATGCACTGGGAATTTTGCTCTTATTTCCTCCAGGATTCAAAATATTAGCCTGCTTCAGGTTCTTTTATTTCTTAAACTGCTTTCATAAAGCAGTAATAAAGTGTCTCTTTGAGCTGCATTTTTAACTGGATAAAGTGAATTTGCATGCTTGAAACCAACACAAAGCTTTGCTAGGAAACCTTTTAGCATTGTCTAAACACTTTTTCTAATAGATGCTTATATGAATTGTATGACTGGGGTGTTGTAATCTATCAGGCCAGTCGTGATGGAAACTACTGTGAATATCTAAAAAATTCTTTAGCTAGTGTTCATTAAAAGCAATACTACTATAGATGTTTATGTGGTTATGTTTCCTCACTTTATTTTTGTGTAACTTAAAACACTGTATGTAAGCATTAATTTAGGAGATTTTAGCAATCTTGAAATGTGCAAGCGTCTAAAAATGATGGGAATGGGCAAGAACCCCAACTCTGGAATTCTATAAAGAAAATATCTTGAAATCATGCAGAATCAGAGTTTGCTGATAAATTACATCTTTTGTATATTCAAGGAAATATCTGTGGCTTCTATTAGAGCACTTTAAGTGCTCTAATTGCTCTAATTTAAGAGTAATGAAACTGTGCTTATTCTCCTCCTCAAAACTGTGGAAGTGGGAAAGTAAACATTCAATTAGTGGTATTTGCTTCATTTGTCATGCAGTCTTTAATAAAGATCATCCCATACATTTTATGCTATTAGCTACCTTAGTTTTCTTCAGTAAATGCACCATTAGGAACAACATGCTTATAGGCAGTATTTCTTTGTTATGGAAGTTTTCCTTCTTTGCATCAATACTTTTTAGTATTACTGATAACATTTTAATATTTTAACCTGCGATGTAGCTTTTAGCTGGTAGGTTATGTTTTAGAAAAGGAGTATTTGGAGAGTATTTATGAACTGGAGCTGTACTGTCCTGCAGGAAATGAGGCTCTGTCCCTTAGCTTACAGCACAGAAGATGGTTTGTGCTGGTTTGCAGTGATAGCCAGGAAGTAGCCTATCATGCTGTGCATAGGCTGCTGCAGCCATGTATCTGAAAGTTTTCTACTTTTATAACTCCCTTGTTGCATGATGTAGTATCCTACTTCATTAAAAGTAAGAGGGATAAGTTTGCTTTGTTTTGCATCAGTGTTGGCTTATCTAGCAAATCAGCAACTAATTTGACTAATTCTTTTGAGCTTGATTGTTTAGTACATATATCTTTCACAATTTAATATTTCTCAACAAGGGAACACTCCCTTATGGAAATGGCTTCTGATGATACATTGACAAGCTGCAGAAAATATATGTTTTAGTGCTGTTTTCTCAGCAAGACTTATTCACAGTAGCAGAACACATGCACACATAGCTCTTCCAGGCACATTTTCTTCTGAAAAAAATGAATGTTGGGCTGTATGTAATTTCCTAGCAGTTCTATAAAATCATCTACTTTTCAAATGTGTGTGGGTAGCAGGCTGCAGAATCTAAATAGAAGCTTCATTTCAGCAGAGAGAAAAATCAATGACATGTTGTGATTTACAGCAAGCCTTTCCCCAGGGATTCAAGCTCTGACAAGCAAGCACCCTGAGTTTATGAACTTAACAAGTCACACTTCAAATTATTTTGAAAGACAATTTCAAAATTTACTATTTAATTCCCAAAGGATAATAACAATTTCAGGAATTCTCAAAGATATGAACAAGGGTCTGAAGTGCAGCCTACAAATGTTGGATTGGTAGTGGAGGTAGAGCATTGAGGAAATAATACTAATATGTTCTGTCATCTAGCTCTATGCTTCTTGCAAAAAAAAAAAAAAAAGCTAGTGCTGTGTTAGCCTGGATGAAGAACTCTTCAATAGAGAAGGAAAAAAGAGTCAGGGCAAGCTTTTGAACAGACTGTACTTGATGGATTTTTGTCATCAGTATAACAGTGACTCATATAAAACATAAAACCATTGCCAAGCTCCTAGTCAGCAATAAATCAACAAAAGTCTCCTGCTTTCTGTGTCCCAGGCTTGGTCTTGAGAAACTGCTCAGTGGCTTCAGCAGAAAGAGGCTTATCTCTGTTTGGATCTATTTATAAGAAAGGTGTATTGGAAAATTTGTTACAATAATCAGTGCAGAATGCAAACAAGAAGCCTTCACTCTACAATTAATATATTTATAGTTCTATTGTATTTTGAAAATATGAAAGCAGAAATACTATGAGAAAAATTGCTTTCCTCAACTTCCTTTTCCTTTACTGAACCATCTCATTCCTGGACCTCACTTAAAGGAAAAAATATGACGGTAATGTCAGCAACAAATTCAGAATAAATTTTCTTCTGTAAGAATTTTTTTCTTTTAAATCATATTTGGATGGTTTATTGCTTTGTTTTTACATAATCTTCACTAACTGCAATTTATTGGGTCAGATAATTTCCAAATAATCAGTTTACTTTAATCAGCTCCACTTAACTTATAAGTATCAATATAATATATAGAATGACAACATTCTTGAAAAATACCCTTGAAGTTTACAATGTCAGAGCTGACATCTCACCAGTATACAGTATGTGTGGAGGAAAGGGCAACTAAATTGCCCTTTTTATGGGAGGTTTTGCCCTTGGCCAGAATCCTAGCCACTGTATTGATGACAGGGAGATCACAACTGTGTCAGAATTTCTATAGGACAAAAATTCTAAATTAGAAGCTTGCATTAGGCCTGAAAAGCTCTCAATCAGACTAAAATCAGGTGGAAATGCAATTATACATTTTGCATCATACAGTTGTTCCCTTTTATCTACTATACAGCTTATTAAAGTTGACAAAATCTTCAAAATAGTTTGAAAAATGTCATCTGAACCTACTTGTTCAAAAATATTGAGATTAGGTGTCACAAGTTTCTCCTCTAAATTATAATAATGATCTGCTTAGAACCTGAGGCAGTATGTCAGATGTAGTCAAGCTACAGAAAAGGGGCCATTAGTTCTCTGTGCTTTGTATAATGCCTATGTCTATGGAACACAAAATTACATTAACCTTTCAGACTTCTGCATGGTGTTGCAAATGAAGGTCTAATTAGCTTTTCACTATTACCCCTAGGTTTATTTCAGTGTTGATTTCCAAATTTTCACCCTTCCTGAATATTGACTTTGGGTTTTTATTCTTCATCTGTTAGCTAACACTTATTTCCATCTAAATCTTATTTTCCTAGGGAAACTTGCCTATTGTTTGCTATCCCTGTTTTTTTTAATCCCACTAGTATTTGAGTTTTATTGAAGCTTAATATTATGAGGAGATTTGTTGAAATAGCACTGCTGATTTTTCCAGATGCCTCCTGACAAAACTAAGCAAAACTGTGTGTGCTGGCAGTTCCAAATACTGTGTCCCACCTTGCTCCCCACCTGGCATTCAACCACAGTCTTTATTTATGACCGTCAACCTCATTGTGATTCCAGCCCATCCTAATTTTTTTCTAAATTAAAATTTCTTTAATTAGAATATATAAAAACTTTCCCTCTAACATTCTGTTGTGTGTTTAGATCAAATAACCCATGAAATCTCAAAGTGTAGTATAAATGCTGTAGCAAAAAGCTTGATTACACAAGCTCTTTTGAAAGCCCTTTGCAACATTAAGATGGAACTTAACAGTCCAAATGTAGATATGTTTATATAATATGCATATGAGCTTGTCACCTACATTCTCTTTATAGTAAAGAAAGAAACACATTTGACCCTGCAGCTTATAACATCCTAAAGCAGAAGTCTCCCTTTGGACAGCAGAATCATGCTCAAGACATGCTAGTGTCTCTGCCTGTCTCCAGTAACTGCAAAGAGATCTCAGGTATCCATAGGTTGCTGATGTTAAGTGAGGTGATGTATGTCTAACAGCCTAACCAACCTGTCTATCAACAGGTATGTCTTTTTATTAGATTAGGTTTCTAAACTCCTAAAAGAAGGCAGTTGCATTAAACACAGTTTTTCCCTTTGGTTACTTTCAATCTTTTTTAAGGTTCTAGTCTTGTCACTTTGGGAAAAATGTTTGTGAGAAAAAAAGTGTGTTTTCTGGCAGTACTGTGGATTTGTGCAGCAGCAGTAAGCAGGACCCTTGTTCAGCAGATTTGTGCTGCCTGTGCTTTTGCTTGCTGCAGCCCTTTGCCAGCATGTTCTGAGTGTGAAAGTTTTCCTGACATGTTGGGAAGGCTGCTAATAGCACTGATATGTCTGCTCCTGTGGAAATTATGATCCCACAAGGATCATAAGTTTGTGTTGCTGCTGCAGTAAAAAAGGCAATTCCTCTGTTTTGATAGAAGAAAAATAACTTCCTTTTGCCCTTATCTTCCATTTTGTAAAAGACCTACCAGCTAGAGCACAGAATTTCCATTATTAACACTGGAATGAGGCATAGTCTTTTTATGCCCTTGCATGCTGAAGATTTACTAGAAAGGATTGCAATTCATTTTTCAGGTTGGAAACTTAATTTTAATCTACCAAAGTTCATATACACTACAGATGTTCCTCAGCAGTGACAGTTTCTGGACTATGTGTTAATCATTTAGTGTCAAGTTTTGCTGCTTTTCATTAAACCTTGTTAACAGGTTGACCCACTGGGAGAAAAGCAGGAGTAAGTAACAAGATTAGAAAGAGCGTTCTTTTTCCCTGACTCTGCTTGATGCAGTTTCTCATGTCAGATAGAATAAAACACTGATCACTGAATTATTTATTTTTTTATCCTAACAACGCACCCTCAATAGTTCAGCAAGGCTTTTGGCAGAGACATACTGCCTTCTCCAAATAGCACCAGGATGAAAATGTGAGAAACATGAAAAGAAGTTCATTAGGGCATGCAATTCACAGAGAAGATACCTGATAAAATTAAGCAGGATAGCAAATTGAGGTTTCCAGTATGAGAGATGAGTGTCCCAGTAGCTGGGCCAATGTAGTGCTTCCTGTGGGATTTTTCTTACTTAGAATTTTTCTTCTCACTTCCTGTGTGAATGTTTTAACAAACTACTAATTACAAGGTATTTTGGTTGTGTGCTCTGACTGCTTTGCTATTGAGATACCAACCTGGAGGTATTTCTCATGCATTTGAAAAGGACTTAGCTTCAGCCTAATACAGGTCAAAAATAGAGCCAAAATAGGCATGTGAGTCTGTGTAGCGATTTCACCATAAATTGGAATACTTGTTTTTCTGCCAGTTTTAACATGTATCTTATGAGAATTAATTTGCTTATGTTTTACAACACATCTGAAAAAACAAATTGCTAGCTGGATGTGAAGAATATTGAATTTGGTTCTTCAGCATAAGGTAATTTTAAAACCTTATTCCTTTGGACCACTTATGTTGTGCAGAGGTCTTAATGTGTATTTTCTTGGAAGGAGAAGCTTCCTGTTGTGTTGGACCTCCCTGTGTCTCTTTATAACCTCTGTTAGAGCCCTTGGAGAATAGTAGGGAAGAGTCTCAGATGGCGGCTGCAGTGCTGTCTCTGTTCCTGCTTTATCACAGTCTCCTTTATTAACATCCTGCTTCTGGCAGAGCTCCTGGGGCCCCTGGTCAGCTCCCTTACCTGTTCTGCAACATGTGCATTCAGCAATAAGAATCACCTCCTAGAAGAGTGTTGTAGTTGAACATCACTTATGCATATCTAACTGCAAATGGAAAAGAGAAATATACCTTTTCATTTATTAGTCTGTGCTTGTATTTTATGTGCAACAATAAAGGAAAAACCCTAGACACACAGAAATGAATAGTTAGTCAATTTAACTTCACTTTCATTGACTTGCAAACAGATGGTAGAAAGACAAAAAAGATAAAATAAGCCTACAGCAGGTAAAGAAGTCCATAGCAGATAATTGTAAGTATAAAAACCAATTAGGATAAACAGGAAACAGAAGTCATTTAAAAGAATTGGAAAAGAATGTGGAATTTTCACTATTTGGTTGTCTAAAACTGGTGAGATTCTTTAGGCAATGAGTCAAAAAATAAAATGGGATGTGTCAGAATGATCTATGTCCTTGCTGGATGCATGTGGGATGGCACTGGTGAAACCAGCCAGCTATGTGTGAGGGGGAAGATCCAGCTGATGATGAGAACAGACCCCAGGAGCTGTGAGGCTGAGAGGAACCTCTGTACTAATGTCCTGTCACACTCCATGCAGTTGGGCAGGGCAAGGCAGGGGAGTAGGCCAGAGCTGGACGGAGCTTTTCAACAGCTTGTCCACACAGGAGGTCCTGGAAACACTGACAGGGCAGCTCTGGCCACCCCCCAGGAGAGTGGAGCACAAAAGGCAGTGCAGGCAGACTGCTTTTGTGTCCATGTAAGATTATGGAAAGCCTTGAACCTGCCTGTCCGTGTCTGTGCAGAGAAATGTAGAACACCCTACTCGGTATTTTCACTGTCTTATTTCAGCAGTGCTCTTTTATCTGGTGTTCCTTCTGTGCATCTCTCATGAGTAAATTTAGACCACAACAGTAAAAACTGTTTTTTAATGTCCTTCCTAATATATACTGAGGTTGTTAGACTGACCCTAAGTCTAGTAATTCCATCTCAGTTCCATTCAACTGAAAACCCTGGGCTGACAGAGCAAGCAGTGTTTCCCTTTCTGTATTCAAGGTGGGCACATGTGCCCTGGTCTCTCGAGCACATGGTGCGGGGCAATGCAGTGTGCATGGCTGCTGGGTGGGAGAGGCCTTTTCTGCTGAGCTACAGGACTGTGAGCAAGGGCACCTAATGAGGGCCAGGCTCAGCTCTAGATGCTGATCCACCTAAATTAATGAATCTCTACTCACGTCAAAGTATGGATTGACTATACCTCAGAACCCCTTTATCACCACATTTTCACAAAAGACAGTGATCCCATTCCCTTTTTCTCCATGATTACACACATGCAGGCATGTGCTGCCACCCACTATACTCCCTGGCAGAAGCTGGAGCAAGCATGAGAGAAGAGCAATCGAAGGGACTTGGGAGAATCCAGCAAACTCCAGATGCTGATGCCTCAGGCAAGGAAAGAGGCTGAAGGGGACAGACAGGTGCCATCGTGTAGCCTAGGGCCAAGTGGCAAGCATAGGGAGGCAGAATAGCAGAGGTGCAAGTGGAAACAGCATTTTTGGAAAAGTGATCTTACCTTCAGCATCAAACCATACCCTCTGTTTTCCTGTATGTTGCTTAGATGTATTTAACAGTTGAGGTCATTGTGCCAGTAAATGAATTCTTACAAGTTAATTTAGAGTCCAATGGAGTTAAAGCACCCAAGTATATCTAAATGCATAAAAAAATTACTATTATGGAACCGCTGACTGTAACATTTGAAAGCCAGAATTTAAGCTAACTTGTAAACCACTGTTTTGTGCTTTAAGATGATGCAAGAATCAATCTTTCCCTGTACTTAAATGCTAATTATGTTTACTCTGTGTCTACAGTGTATCCTTGCTTCTCATGGAGACAAGATAGCAACACCAGTGAAAGGGAAAATATTACAGTTGTGTAAAATATGATCCTTAACAACATCCAGTGCAGGAACGTTTGACAGATGGGCAGTGTTTCAAGCACAGGAACAGGAGTATTTTTGAGGTTTCATTTCCTGCCATGCGATATGTGATATATGCTCTTGAGTTTTTTCTCTTATTCAGAAATATGAATTTACAATGATAAATCCTCTGTCACTGTAAAATGTACGTGTCTCCAGTAAGCTCAGACAAAGCTGCCTTGTGCCATTGTATCCCTGGGTAAAATTGCTGCTTCTAGCTGAGCCAGAGGCAGTGATCACCAGGACTGACAGGGAGTAATCTGTCCTCCAGGCAGCTCACTCCTTGCACCCCTCCAGGGTTTGCTGTGCTCTGTTGGAACCTCTGCACCCTGCTGGCCCTGGAAAACCCTCTTAAGCTGCAATAGGTAGCATAGTGTCTCCTTCACACCTGTGCTTCTGGTGTCAGTATGAAATAGTTCACTAAACTGGAGAAAAAAAATCAACTGTGTTAATCAGAAGGAAAAGTGTTGCTTCCAGTTTAAAATGGACCCAAAGACAGTCAGAAATGTTCACTTCTACAGCTGTTCCATGTGTCAGATAATAGAAATCTGGTGTTCTGTAATGTTAGGTAAATATCACTTTGAAGACACGGTTGCTTTTGTACTTTATTAGGAATTTGTGAATAGCTTCCCAAAATCTTTCTGGCGATGGTGAGTTCCAGAGGAGAAGAAATCTTGTTTAACAGACAGGTATTCTTGCACAGCCTGTTTCTTCAATGCAAAGACTCTGTATGTCATTAAAATGAAGACTTCTGATATGAAGCTTTAATCTGAAATAGTTCCTTCTGAATGTCTTTGTCTTACTTAAAAGGAAACATCATTTTTAATTCCTCTTATATATGGCAGAACTGTGAAGGAGGGCTATTGATACAGTCAACAAAATTTAATTTTGTTTATGTGACATTGTGCTGCGTAGTAAAGTTTGAAGTTCATGGAATCTATCAGTTTAAACTTATTTGCTTTTCTCAGTAAGACTTCTTATTGTGAGTGGAAGCCTGAAAGCTGGAATCTATTGAGCAATTCTTAATTACTGTTTAAAATTGCTACCTGAAATAATTGCAGTTAAGTTAATGCTAGAATTATGCAAACTGAAGTCCTCATTGCAGGTTATCACAATAACCTGTAATCACAACGACTGATACAAAGAATTTTCTGCTACACATAGACAACTCATACAAGATGTTACTTCATTATCTAAGTGCTCTATTTGTTTTGAGGGGAAAAAAAAAAAAAAAACACATAGAAAATACATTGAAATGTCAGCTGCTGTAGAGAACAAAGCTGGAATGCATGACTCAAGGAGATTCAGGTTAGTGGACCAATTATGTTCTAATGCTTTTCTGTACATTCTGTGCAGAGGGCTCTCTGATAGCTCTGTAACTTATCTTGGAAATATGGGAGTTGATACAGAACAGTATATATTGTTCTTCTGGGTAACTTATAGGTCACCAAGAGGGGAAATCATCCACTGAGCAGGGCTTTAACTGTTGAAAATCAGACTTAAAAAAATCAGACTTAAAGAATCAATATATATATAGTGGAGAAAGAATTTGGGTTTTGTAGGGAACTAACAACAACAATGTATTTTGTCTGGCAAAGAAAAGTGTGAGAAGGGGTAGTGTACTTGTAGTCTCTTTCAATTCTGTAATTATTTTAACCATTTTGTGAACAGAAGGAATTTGTAATATTATCTCCCAGGCTTGAAAGAGTTTCTGTATCAAAAAATAAATAAAAATTCCTGTCCTAGCTGTTGCGTATATTTGTACATATATGTATATACACTTGGACATATGGAAGCTGCAGGCAGTCTTTAATTTACCTTTGATTTCTCAAAGTGTGAAGTAGGTGTATTCCCCCCCCCCAAAAAAAAAAATGGTGCTCTTTCCTTGGTAAAAATCCTATTACTGCTCAGATTATTGGCAAATACTTATTTTTTTTAGATTCTGCATCACATAATCAAAGAAACTTGCACAGTTTGTTCTCTGCCATACCTGTGAAAAGATTAATTCACAGAAGTCTTTAAAAGGATTAGCTGCCAGAATGAGCCTCATGTCCCTGGAGTGGGAGTTTGATCTCATGATTTGGAGGTCCCAGTTTAAAGATGTTTTCCTCCATCATGTTGCAGGCTAGTTCAGTTTCTGCTAAAACCATTTATTATTAGAGTATGAAAGTTGAGTCTTGCTGCCTGCTCTGAGGACTAATAGGCAGAGGTGGTTGTGTTTGGAGCTTAAGCTGCTTGCTGCTCTTTGGCAGTTAGCTCAGGTGCTAGCCTTTGTGTGCTACTATACCAGGGCATAGTTCTGCTATGCTTCTGTATACCAGAGATTTTCTGTCTTTGGTCTGAAGAATCATAGGAATTTATGGTTACTTCTGTAAGCCATGTGGTTCAGGATACTGTTCTCTGCCATGAAAAGTGACCTGGTTGTGACTAAGTTACAAACGTGTCCACACCTCCACTGGAAAACTGTCAGGCTGGTCAGGGGCAAGCTGAAAAAGTTTGAGAATTGTGGCAGTAAACACTTTCACCATTGTTTCCTCTGCCCCCTTTGGAGGTTATTACTAATGAATACTAATGCAGCATTCCTGACCTCTGCTGTTCTGTAAAATCTACTTCCGAGAAGTGTATTTTCTGTTTGGAGCTCTCAATGCAACAGAGCATACCAATGAGCCCCAAGTAGAGATTCTGCAAGCAAAATCTGGATGATTTGGCACATGCAATATTTTCTGTGTTCAGTGAAATAGCCACTTCAAGAGGAGAATTTGTCATTAATGAGCTGCAGTAAAAATGTCAGGTTACTACTGGACAAACACATTTTAACACTTGTTTATCTGTTTCATTGTTTCAATAAAGCACACAATTTTCTGTAAGAACAATGATATGTCTGGAGTTTAATGGTGTAGGCAGCCTTGATTTCATAACAACATAAGTCAGCGTTTTATTTCATTTGATGACTTCATAAATTAATTGATTAAACTACTGAGTAGATTTAGGCTTGGTATATAAAATAGTCTGTTCTAATCCAAAAGTTAATTGAGTGTATATCAAATGCTTTTCATATAAGGACTTGATGTTACTTGGTACCTATTTTGTTCCAAGTAAAATGAGCATAATTGAGAAGCTCTTAATTAGCTGAAAGATGTTTGGGGCTTTATTTTGCTTTAAGTCTTGGCAGAACTCTCTTTGCTCTCTGTTAAGGTAATTGCTCCCAAATCATTGCAATTGATCGTATCAGAAAGCCCATTTTAATTGTATATTCTGTTGATATAGGCACTAACCAAGAAAAATGCCCACTGAGTTGGTATGGATTATGCATAGAAAATTGGGATTGCCTGGTAAATGGCAAAGGTTCTGTGAGCTAGCAATGGGATGTATTTTGGGTAGCATTAGGTAAAAGTTTCAGTTGATCTCTGAAAATGAAAGACTCAGAAATGAAAATACCTTGAAGCTAAAATTGCTCTTAAGACCTAGTTCTTTTAGCCACTGTTCAAGTCACTCTAGTCCATGAAAATTCTCAAAAGATGCTTTGGAAACATAATCAGAAGATGGCATCTGTGGGTTTTTGTTTTGTTTTGTTTTTTTTAAAAAAAAAAAAAAAAAAGCTGAGCCTGCCTGCTAAGAATGGCTCTTGTCAGACAAGTTGATTGCCTACAGAAACATCTATCTTATTCTGTAGCACAGCGGTAATGACTGCCCACAGTTATGCCTGGAATTCACATTGCTGTCTTTGCACCAAAATGTGCCATTGTTTTCCCTACTTCTGCTGTTATCACAAATGCATTTCTTTCATTCTTAGTCCTTTGTTTTTCATTTGGGCATAGGCTTGCTGGCTCTGGCTCAGGCAGATGTAAGTCTTCAGGTCCAAAAAAACTGGTCTGCAGCCAGTTGTGTTATTTAAAACAGTTATCTGCCATGATTCGTGCATCCTCACTGCAAAGTCTATTCAGCCTTAGTTATTTATTCTAATCCTCCAATTTTCCTGAAAAGGAAAGTTACAGAAATTTAACATTTCTTTAAAGTCCTGATAACAAAAAAATGAGCAGACCTCCTACCAAGTGTTGCAAAGTTTCTCAGTGTCCATGTAAATGAGAGCATGCCTTCATTTAAAAAAAAAAAAAAAAGGCATAACCTTGCCAAGTGGATGAGTTGAGGGGCATTACTCTGCCAACAAATATTTCATTTATGTCAGGTAAGTAAGAAACAGATGAATACTGATTTTTAGTTAGTAAGCCAATGTGTATTTCTTCACTAGCTATTTAATTTAAGACCATAACTTTTGAGGTTTAGTTCACAAAATGGAGATGTCTGGGGGTGTCAGCTGGAAATAACGCTCACTGAAGTAGTTCATGTTTGTGCAGAGGAGAGATTTGCTCCTACTGAACCCAGTGGAGAATTTGCAGGTGCAAGCAAAAAAATAGTACTCTGCATTTTAAGGTTCAGGAGCTTTTCATTTCTTTTGTACATTTTTAGTCACTGGTTGTCTAGCGCTACGGTTCCTCTAAATAACACTTCATATTCTCTCTTCTTTTACAGAAAGGTAATGTAAGCTACAAAGAAGTAAAATATCAAGTGTCTAAGTTATTGTTTATTGTAAATGGACAAAAAAGAAAATGGGAAACTGGGTAGACCAAGACAGTATTGTTTAATAGGTGAATGGTGATGCAAAGGAGTGAAGGATATCCAACCTTGTCATCAAGATAAGAGAGGAAACACGAAGGTTTTGACCATGTTTTTAGCAATATTTCATCAGCAAAAAGGTCAACTGGGGATAAAGAAACTATTAAAACCTAAATTCTTGTCTGAATTTGCTAAGGCAAACAATTGTCACATGTAATTGCCTTAAAATTTTGAACCTAGGAATGATCTGCATGAAAAGTATATTGTATGTGTTTTATGTATAATTTTATGTATAAGAAGAGCTGAGGAGGTGGTACATGGAGTTTAAGGGATAGAGAATAACACAAAACATGAGGCATAAAAGACTTAAGAGAAAAAAAAAAAACACTAATCTTAGTAACTGTTCTAGGTATTTTGAGAACTGGAGAATTTTTTGTATAGCCATAAAGGTATATATGTATCTGTAACACAATTTCAGGAAAACATAAATCATTTTCTCTAAAGGTTTCCTCTGTTTCTGTTTTGAAATATTACTAAAATGTTTTTGAAGCTAAATTTACAAGTGGCGGTATGGACCTGTGAAGTTTCATGGAGCTTTGTGGCCTATAATGCGCCTTCTCTCCTTTCATGAAGTTGGGAGGAATCTGGCCTGGGGAAGACAGTGATTACAATGAGGGTGAGAAGGGAGTGTGTCTCCTTACAAGGCAGTATCATTAAACAGTGTTGAAATCTTAATTATTCCTGTCCTGTGTAATAGTGGCAGCCAAAGCTCTTGAGTAGCAAAATCAAGAGTATATATGTAACTGAAGTTCAATTCCTTGCCTCAAGCTAGATTTTCTTGAAAGAATCTTATGCTTTATTGTGAACTTTAGCTTTTCCTTCCCCCCCCCTCAAAATCTCATTTACCATTAAATCTGCCAGATGGGCTAACATGAGAATAGTTGCTTATCTAGGCCAGGCAGATTTTTTTTTTCTCTTATCATTGCTTGTTATATGTGATTTTACATAGATTAAAGTAATTATAGAGAAATATTGAAGTGTTCTCCTACAAGCTGCAGGTACGAGACCTTGAAAACACCTACTTCTGATCTGCTTCTCAGCAGGATCCATTTCATTACCATGAAACTGTTGCAAGAAGCCTGAATCTCTTGCATATAACACCAGACAATAATATGTGATGAACAGCCTGGTAAGAGAGAGAGAGCACAGCCTGCTAAAGCAGAATGTGCAGCTGTGAAAAACAAAAGTTGTGGCCCAGTAAATGGGATAATATCTCTGAGCTTTCAGTATCTTTGGTAAGAAGAACAATTTGCTCTGTGACAAATATAGGACAAAGTAAAAAATCAGATTAAACCCAAGAACAGCGGAGTGCTTGGGGAGCCAAAGGCTGCACAAGGAGGTAATTCATTTTTGGATTGCTTGTTTTAAAAGATTCTTCATCTTCATCACAAATTTTCCTTTATGTAATGAAAAATCCCACAATTTTCAAAGCAGAAACAAAATAGGAAGGAGAAGCAGGTGCTGTTGTCTAGCTTTAGATATAAAAGGTACAGAAAGGACATTTAAACAAAAAGATTGATTGGAAAGCACGATAGGTTCTTGAACAATAAAATTTTGCTCTTATTCAGTGGTTAGGCCTCCAGTCATACCTGGAGATTTTTGGGAAGAAAGGTAGGGAAGAAGGGGTGAGAGGAAGGGAGGAAAGGTGAGGAAGGCGGAATGAAGCAGGTGGTAGAGAGGAGGATTCCTGCTCGTCCTTCACCTGTATTTTCACTGTATTAAGCTCAGATGAGGAAGAACCCAACCAGACTTGCATCAAGGTTCTGACCATGAGTAAAAGTCTTGTATTTCTGGGGTATTCTGACAGGGAGAAAATCTGGTGGCATGAACTCTAAGCACAACTTATTAAAATGTATTTTTCAGTTTGTTTTTTGGCAGAAAAAAAATATTAATGATAACTGATAAAATTTCAAAGGCAATGTATGTACTAGCTACATTTTCTTTGAAAAAAATGTGGTTGGGGCTGTTTTTTTTTTTTTTTTTTCAGGCCCTAGTAGCACTGTCAGATGGGATTTTTCTGTAAAGTTCATCCTTTGTGTTTGCTTTTAATCAGTTGTCAGTAATGTTCTTTCATTTGTTCTTCATCCAGGGAACTGGTTGTTTAATAGCTAAACTTTAACATGTTGCTGTTTTTACCACAGGAAGACTGTAAATCATGTAGGTTGTAGATATCTGGTGCAATTCCTTTAAAGTCAGCTTACTTCAAAGGAAAAATACGTTTTCCTTTTCATCATGAATAAGAAAATATTCTATTTTCTTCTCTTCCAAGTTAAAGATAATATTCAGGTAGACTTTAGTGAGAAACTGCAGAAAGGAAAATATTTCAGTTCTTTTAAATAGGTGCAGAGCATTTAAGAGAAATATGTAGTTTATTTTTAGTTAGAAGAGAGAGTGGGAGAACAATTCTAGCTTTACCACCAAAAAAAGTTTGATCTGAGTATTAGCTTTCAGGAATGAGATCATGGAATTAAAATAACTAGTTCTGTGAAAATATCTGCTCTGTTCTCAGTAATCATCAGAAAGGCAAATTGAAGGTTGGGAATTACAAAGAAATCAAGAAAAAAGAAAACAGAGGAGATGATTACATGATGGCATTATTCCATGCTGTGCCTGAATTGTGAACTTTGTATGGAGTCCCTGTATTTCAGAGAAATGTATATTTGGAAAATGTTCAGAGAAGGATAGTAAAGACAATCAAACATATGGAACAGCTCTTATCCTGCATGAATAAATACACCATGACTCAGGCTGGAAAGGAGACTAGGGGAATATCATGGCTAGCACTAAGGGGGTGAAAAAGAAATAAACATTCATGGTTTCTTCCAATAGAATGAAAGGGCCACAGATGAAAGTGGCAGACAAAGTTTCTCGCAGGCCATCATTGAGGATTAGAAAATGTTGACAAAGTTATGAATGCTGAAGATTTATTTTCAAAATGTGTCAAATTTATGGAAGAAAATTGTATACAAGGCCATTAAACACACAAATGAAGTACAGGGCATAATTTGCTGAAGTCTGGAAATAATCTGGAAATAACGCAGGGAAATCCCTCTGAATAGTCTATGCTAGGCACAAGCATATCCTCTTCCCCAAGCATTCCTTTGTAGAACTGCTGGAGACCTTGTGTCTAGTTAGTACAGCCGTTCTTATCCCTTCCTTGGTGCAAAGCATTGCAGGACATTGCAGGGATAAAATTGAAAGGAAGCAAACATGTCTAGACACAGAATCTGTAAACCTGTTTTTCATGTTTTTATCTAAAGTTATGAGGGAAGAAAGTGGACTGCCTACATGGCTATTATTCTTCATATCTTAAAGATTTTAAGTCAAGTTTCATAGACACTGAGGAGAGCAGCATTTCAGTAGTGTAAGAGCTTTGATATGGAGGTTTATTCTCATGTCTGCTAAGATGTGTGACCTGTTTCTTAACGTGCTGTGTTAGACTTTCTGTAGTAAACTGGAATGAATTCTACAAATTTCCATTCGTAGGCACTTTGCAGTGCATATCTTGAATGTCCTCATCAGCCTTTTATCCAATCCTGCCACTACATTTTGACGTATATCTGTTAATGTTTTGATGTATGTTTTGGTCTGACTACGTATTTGTTAAAAGGTGACCTTTTGATTTGATTGTTTGTCCGACTTCAGTGCTAATAAGCTGAAGGATGAGATGTCTAATGAATGCTGTGTATACAAATAATGATAGATGACTTATTTGAAATTCTACAGACACAGCATGGCTGAGCATGCTGAGGAGTCACTGGAACCGAACCAAGCTTAGAGTGGGAACCTTATTGATTACACAGGGCATGTTTTAATCATTTTTACAACACTGTACTGCCTAAGGTACTAAAATCCATTAAACAGGGATTATAAACTTTGTTTTAGAATTGATCCTAAATTGTTTCTTGATGTACAGTCAACAGGAACTCTGTAAGATCAATCTCAGTTACGAAGGCATATTAAAATCAACTTGTTTAATTTTAATGCCTGACCCTCTGTGAGACAGCTGTTCATAAAGCTAAATTGCTTTTCCCCCGGACAAGTTTCATTTCACTTCATGGTAGATTTTTTTTCCCTCTACACTAACCAGCCTTTTGTTTTCCTTTCTCCCTCCTTTCTCCTTTCCCACAATTCTCATTTCTTTGCAGATAGTTTTCTCTTTCTGCCTTCCATCCTCATTAGCAGAAGCTGCAACCTTGCCAATGAGTCAACTTTATTAAAGTAGGTGGATTCATTTGAATTATTAGTTGATGTAAAGTTACAGACCTGGAGCTCTTTTTGGGAGGCTCTGTTAGCCCATGCTACATGAGTGATTATGCTCATGGACTCCTAATCAGATCATAAAAGCTGCTGGCTGTATTGATGGGTGTACTGTGAACACGTACATTTACATTTCAGACTTCTATTTTCTGTTTAGCTGCATGTGGTTTAGTGTGTCATGCTTTGTTTTCCATAAGGGATTTCTACAATGCTACTTAGTAATTTCATTCTTTGGATGGTGAAAGACCTCAGGTCCCCCCCCCCTTTTTTTCCCCCCCAATTGATTTCTTTCCTGTAGTATCTGAAGATAATCGTAGGCTTGTGGCTTTATTGGAGTAGTGAGAGTAACAAAATCAGGAGTCTGAATCTCACACATTGTACACTTATACATAAACCTGTGCCTAAATTTAATTACTGTTGCCCTAATCTTCTATCTATAAAATGGGCTTTTAAATATCTACTGGCTGCCTAGCAAGGATTCATGGGGATGCTGTTGTCTTCTGAGGAGTATTGGATGCTTTCAGTTTTTCTCTAGTTCTTGAGAGTTCCTGGTCAGTGCTTTTAGGCTGATAGAGAGGAGAAAAAAAAAAGGGGAAACAAAAATAAAATTATTGTCTTTCATCTTATTTAGTTGGCTGGTGGCACTCAGCAGAGAGTATGTGGATGCAAGAAACAGGTAAGCAGAAGCAGAGTATTGAATCTGTTAGTGGGAAAAACAATGGTTCTAGCACACCTGCTGTCTAACTGCAGAATGTGTGGAAGGCATCACAGCAAAGAACTGTTAAGGCAATTAGTGGAATAGAAAAGGGAATGGCTTTGGACATGTTGCCTGTGAGTTACCCTAATGTACAGGTAAATAAAAGGGAGAAAAGAAGCAGATCCTTAAAATTTTATACCATGTAAAGGGAAGCATCCTTGCCTAGAAGTGAAGACATAAGCAGTGTCTGAAGTCATATAACATTATTAAGCACAGTTATAGGAGTATACAGCACCAAGAGAATCTATACTATACAGCTTTGTTAAAACTGCTGCCTTAACAGTAACATCAGAGTCATGAGATTGTAGGGCATTCTATGGAATTTCCCATGGTTTCATTCCTACTCAGTAATGAAGGATTTTTTTTTTCCTGTAGGGATGATTCCTGTAATTTCATTTCTCATGACATTGGTTCAGTGGTGACTTGTCTGTTTCTCTTTTTCATGTACTTTTATTATTCTTTGCTACTTTTCCAGCAGATTTTAAAATACAAGCTGACATCCTTGAGCAGGTGCAGAGAGACAGGCCTGCGCTGCTGTCCTGCCATGGTAATGGAAAACCTGACAAACCAGGGAGCTTTTCGGAAAAGAACTCACGTTTGTTTTTCTCTTGGCCACATAACATGATTTACTCCAGCTTTGGCTTTTTTAAAATAAGATAATGAGAAATGTCAGAAATAGGAAATACCTTATGTAAATAGAGCTAACTTGCAGATCTCCAGAGAGATGATCTGGAGCCTACAGGCCCCTGTGCTTCAGTTAGTTATATGTAGCTCATTCTTTGCAGCTGCCTTGGCCCCTCCTTCAGCTTCCTCTGTTAGGAGTTGTATAAGAGTGGCCAGAGATCCAAGTCCCAGTCTGTGGCCTTGTGTCTGTTCTTTGAAAGACTTGTAAAGCTGCTCTTCACTGTTACATATTTCTGTGCAGAATTTCCAGGGATAACTGTCACTCAGAAGTGCTTAATGTGCCTTACTTTCTGTTCTCATTCAGGAAGCCTGCTGAACGCTTTCTTCTATTGCATGTATCTCCACTTACAAACAAGATTTGCAGGATGCACTTAAGAGCTTACAGAAATGGTACTGTCTACAGAGATTGTTCTCTTAGGGTTCATCAGCTTTGGGATACACTCCCCTGTTAATCTGTAAAAGCTTGAATTTGTTATGCATTTTTGGAATAAAAAAAAGCTAAGTGATTTTTTTCCTAGGTTGTCAGGAAAGACAGTATTTTAAAGCAGAGCTATACTGAGGTGAACTTACCTCTTAATAAAGCACAAATTCTCTTTTTTTTTTTTAAAAAAAAAAAGCCTTACAAGTTACTGGTTTTAAGTAGGTGTCTCCTTAAAATTGCAAGATAATAAAACAAACATGTGATTTAAGTTTTCTCCCTGGGCCAAATTCAGAAAAAAAAAATCTCTTCCTGTAAAAAGGGACAAGATCTGTTTCTCTGTGCATATAATCTAGGAGAATGGTTATTATGAATAATGAGCCATGTGATTTGAAAGAACCCCATGGCTCATATATATCACCTGCTACCATGGTGATGGGCATTAAATAAAAATCTCACTGATATAGAACCCTGGAGTAGTCTTCCTGATTTTTATTACAAGTCCCAGGGAAGCGCTCCTAGAAATGAAAATCCTCTAGGCAATGTGAAATGTAACTCAACCTTGGATTTTAGGAATTTGTCTTAAGAATGGAAAAGTTGTTTGTCTCCATGTCCAATTAATTCTTGGCTTTCATCTGAAACTCCCAGCAAGTTTGCCAATCCAATTTTGATTTTCTTTTTTTCCTAATGTGGTATAAATCCTTTTCATCAGATTTAGTCATTTTGGAGGTGATTTTTTTTTTTTTTTTTTTTTTTTTTAATTCACCAGCAACCTTGATCAAAGCACAAGAGGCCTGGCAGTGGAAGAATGTCTTGCTTTCTGGGCCACAGAGTTCTTTCAACAGCTTTCAATCCAGCATGCCCATGTAGGCAGCAGATAAACCGGTAAAAAGTGGCTACTAACAGAAAACAGAACCTACATGCAGTAATCTTTCTGATGAAAACCTCTGCTTTAAAATAAGCAGAAGTTTTAGCTTGTTTTATGTAAGGGAAAATTCATTTTCTGCACTTGCAAGATCCTTCAATTTATGTTTTCAAAATTATAAACAGCAATGACTTCAGTGTCTTTGGTCAAGCACTTAGAACAAATTGCAGAGTCTTTTAGAGTTGCTGCAAGTTTCCCTTAGGAATTGTTTGAATTCATTCTAAAATTTGGAAGAAGCCTGTGGATTTTTTGCCAATATCAGTTTAAGTTATGCTCTGGTACAAATCACTGATACGCTGGTACTCATGAACATCCTCTTGCTACAAAGAAGACAGGAAGGCTATCATTGCCACTGTTGGTTTGTGGGCATCAGCCCCATCTATATTACTTTGTCCTTGTCTGAAACTCACGCTCATTTCCCACTGTGCAATGACCTAGCGAGGTATAAAATAACCAGGATCCTAGTGAACAGAAATGTTTTGTTTCTGCTGGTGTTTTGGCAAGTTGTTGATGTTCTACAGTAGCTTTAGGGATGTGCTTTGACAAAGTGCCTGAAGAGGTTTATATATGTCCAGCAAAAATAAACAGTGACTCAAACAGTTACCTTTTGTGATAGATATTACTACTAAGAAGATATGTGAATTTATGAATCCTGAAACCTACAGTGTTCAAAATAGCTGTTACATTCTTGCAGCTGTATGTTTATTCTCACAACCTTTATTCTGCCTAAAATGTGGAGTTGTGTGGGTTGTAACTCAGTATGTATCCTGATGGTATGTGCTGGTGTCAGTCGGGAGATGCATCAGGGTAGGCACTGTGGAGTAAATCAGAAGCAAATACATGAAGTCTGTAGAAATCAATACTAAACTGAATGTATATTGTCATATTTAAGGACATTTTAGTCAAAAACTTGCTAATGATAAATCATCCTTCATTGACTGCTTTTCTACCTATCTGATTTCTTCCAAATCATCTTTTACTAAAAATATGGAATAAAGAGTTTATATCAACTCAGTGTAAGTTGCAGGGGGGGGGAAAAAAAAAAAAAAAAAGCCCCTGACTCCCTGACTTGATATTCTTTCTTTAGCTTGCATTTCTGTATTCTCACTTAATCATTTAATGCACCTCAGAGAAAGTGAAAATTGGAGACACAGAAGTGAAAGGTAGTATACAGTAAACTGATACTGCATGTGTGTAATTGGAGGTGTCATGGACTTCTGAAGAATGCCAGTGTGCCAGCACAGCTGGCAGATACCCAAGGATCTGAACTGTGTATGACTGCATAATATGTTCCCAAAATACATAAAATGCTTTAAAATTATGAAGTTGTGTGTACTTTGACTGTAAATAAAAATTAGCACTTGCAGTATAAAAGTAAAGAAAACTTTAAATTTAATTTTTTACAATCTTTAATTAGCATATTCAAATTTTAAAAAGCCATATAAATGACAAAATATGTATTCAACTTTTTAAAAAATCTAAATTAGTGACTTCTCTATGTTCGTAATAGCACCTTTTCAGTCTGCCTTCAAGATAATGGAACTGAGAATAATTCAGGCCTACGAGTGCTTTGAGGGGACAAGGCCCTGCAGCTGTCACAGGGGATGTAGGGAGTGGGCAGTTCCCCTTGCATCACACAGGCAGCAATCCCTTTGCTGGCCTCAGCCTGAGGAGGATTTCAGCTGGAGTTCCGGCGCAGGGTTGTGCTCTGCGTTGCAAGAAGATCTGTGCAAACTGAAGAGAAGCCATAGGAGAGCTAAAGAATGATGAGAGGTCTTCAGAATACGATACCGAAGGAAAGCTGCTTAGTGTAGAAATTAGAAGATAAAGGGATAATACATAAAAGGCTGCTTCAAAGGGGCAAGAAAAAAAGTTCTCCATATCTGTGGATAGGAAAAGAATCAGTAAACTTAAAATGCATCAAAAGAGATTTACATTAAGTAATAGGGAAAAGCTTTCTAATAGCAAGATTAAATAACATTGGAGCTAAGGATGGGTTTAAAGAAAGACCGAATAGGCAATTGCATAAGCAGCAGTAAAGTCATAGCAACAGCAGGGCTATCCCTCAAGCACTTTCTTTCTGGCATCTAAAGCAGGCAGCCTCTCTGGCCAGAATAACAATGGCTCGTATCTGAGGAGATGCAGACCTGGTGTGACTTCTCTAGCTCCACTGTTTGCAGTTTTATGGGTGGGAGGCTGCCCAGGCTCTGGGAAGGGCAGTGGGAATGGCTGGAGCTTTTCCTTCAGCCCCCTGTTCATGGCCTGTGGCACCTTGTCCTTTTCTGGTGAAGTCAGGAGTGCAATGATGACCTCTAAACTGCTGTTGTGTGGCTGAATGTCACGATCCCAGGGAGAAGAGCAGACCAAGCTTGGGTTTTTTGTTTGTCAAAACTTTAAAGTCTTAGTCAAACTGAACCTTGCTGAAAGTAGAGGGAGGTGCTTGAACAAGTCCTGATGAGAACCAGTAAAGTCAGGACTGTGGAAAGCCTCCAACCTTGGTCTCATAAAGAACAGATGTGACAGTCATTTGACAGTTGTCAGTTATAGTTGATCGTGTCCTGAGGCAGAGAGATGGCCTATATGGTCTCTTAATGTGGTGTCTATTTTTCCTTTTCTCATCTGTTCTTGTACTGAGAAATCTATTAGAAATGGGCTAATTTCAAACACAGCTTCTGCTGGGGATATCTTGTGAGTTAAATGACACAATAAAAACATTCAAATATTCATTAGATAATTTACAATATAATTTTTAAGTATTCAGTACCCTTAGCACTTATCAATGATGAGGTAGACTGTAAAGCAATGTGAGATAAGACTTCACTATATTTTTTTAATTCTTTGTGAGACTATTTATAGATTAATTACATAACTGGGACACATAAGAAAGCATATGAAGATCTGGCTAGCAGCCCTTCTAGTGGTGCTCCCTACAGACACTCCCTAGCCTGGGAGATGGAGGGCAGATGGGTGTCATTCTGAGCTCAGAGTCTTGGGTACCACCAGAAGTTGTCCTGGCTACTCAGGATTCAAGGATCATCGTTAGATCTCCTGACAGACAAGACGTACCCACGAGCATTGTCCCTCGCTCTCAGGTTCTCTTTAATTTCCTGTCTCTTCGTTGACCTCGCTTAGGTCAACGCTTTAACGCAGGTTTCCTAAAGCGGGTAAGTTTTCTTGGCCAAATTACCTGCAGTGAACGTCATAGATTCACACAACTGGAGAATCTGTGGTATCATTATACAAATATTGGGAGCATATAAGATACCTCTGTATTCACTAAGGTGCTCCCATGTAGTTGATTCTAGGCTGATAAGATTTGTTTTACATAGAGAGCTATATGGGTAGTTATTGAAGAACTAGCATAGACAATTACTGAAAATAATTGATTTTGAAGCCACAGTTCTTTCCCAATTAAAATTTCCCTGAGGCACTCAAAAGCTGTAATTTAAATCTGTAATAGAAATGCAAGTAAGTCCTTGCTTGATTTTTTTTTTTTTTAAA
>VZSV01000180.1:482502-512600 GCA_013398735.1 Nothocercus julius | reverse complement strand
AATTGATTTTGGTATGTTCTTCAAATGTGTTCCAAACAGGAAATTGGAGCTACTTTTCATGCCAGGAAATCCCTAGCCTGGTATAATCACATGAAACTTTACCACTGACTGTTTTTGACACCAAATTTTACACTGTGCCCTAAAACTTAGATTTTGCTCGAGAACAATGGAAACAAGATCAATCCTGCTAGCACAAAATGCATTTCTTTCCTAAGCTCACCATGGGCTACTGCTCAGGTTAATTTAATTCCAGCTTTATGCAGACCTGCACTGTCTTTAGAGATCAGAGAAGCTGTTACTCCAAATCAAGTATTTTTGTGCTTATAACTTGGAGTTCTTTTCCCTTTAAGAAGCTGTTACATGGCTGCAGTATCCATAACGTATATATGCTGGTGAAATAAGGGGGCAATAGAACATAGGCCCTCTTACTTGCTGTGCCCTGCACACATGGGATCATTCTTCTCCTATTTTAGGACTCCTCCTTCTCATCACCCACTAGAGAAGAGGCTCAACAGCCTCTTCTTTTCCAGCCTTGCCTTTGACTTTGTGCAACTTTAATACAGGTTATTTTTTCATGGAGTGAAATTTGTGAAGGGTTGTTGTGGTTGTGAGATGATAAAATACAGTACACTTAGGAAAATGCTGTAAAGCCACGTATATTAACAGTTATTGTCAGTTCAAGGGAAGATAAATGTCTTTGTTAGTATTTATTTTATTTACAATTCAAGTTTGCCTGATTTACGTCAACAATATAAATGATCCTTGTTTGTGAAAGCCATATATTCTTGTCCAGGAGGTCTCACAGCACTACCTTTGCTTGTGGGCTCTATTAATAGACTAACCTCACCATCATTATGTCTACTCAGTGCTTTGACTTTGCTAGAAAATATTGATCTGTAGCATGGTCTGTCCAAGGGCAACAGCATCATTAATTGCTAAGTGATCTGCAAAACAATTAGAGACCTCCTGGCTGTTGTACAAATAGATGAATGGAGCTGTCTACCTAAATGGCTGCGGTTGTATCTATGTGTAGGTCCAATTGTGTTGTTCAGGAGCGTCCTCAACATCTGTCACTTTCCCACCTCTCACAAGAACGTATGCCCTGCGCTGCCCAATGGGATTCCAGCTCTGAAGCCTTTGAGGAGAATTTGCTTTAGGAGAAGGTATGTGTGTATACATACTGTTTCCAAAGGCTTTTTATCATCTATGTACATACATATGTATGTAAATATATATAATGTGTGTGTGGTCTCAGATTTGCTTTGTATGAGACAAGCAGAAAGGATTAGTCTAAAGTTTGTAAGCATGCAAGGTGTAGTTTGTATTTGCATTAACAGCAGGGAGAAGGACAAATGCATAAAAATCAGCTCAGAGCCTGGATGCAGTAAATTTAGTGCTTAAAGAATTGAATAGAAATGATTTTCTAGGCTGTCCAGAGCAAAGACTCTTTTATTACATGTTTTTCAGCACCTAGTACAGTGGGAGTCTATTCTTAAATTGGCTTTCTCAGGGCTAAATAATAAATGATAGGAGTGAGACTGTGTATTTATCAGTGTCATACTTTTCTGTGAAGAAAACCCGTTAGGAAGGAAATATGCAATTAGCACTCAGTCCCCTTAAAGCCAGATAGCCCAATGTTGCACAGGCATCCTGTGCTTAAAATGCTTGTCTTGTGGTCTGGGTGATACTTACTGGGAAGAAACAGAATAGACATTGTCAACTGTGGTAAGATTTGCTCCTGTTAACACGTTAATATTTTCCTAAAGATTACTGCTCAGCATTTCCAGAGGTCTTTGAAGGATCTGGATCTACTCTGCTGTTTGGGAGAGATGGGAGAGGCTTCATTCTATTCAAAACAAGTAAGTTTATTTTTCCCTACTGAGTCTTAAGAGCATTGAAGAAGTAAGAACAACTTTGTGAGCATTACATAGATGCCGTTAGTGCCTGTGTGTGATAGCTAGTTTAGGGCCTCACGATAATTCTGTGTGGAAGATAAGGTGCTGAAATCTGACTTTTTTCACGTTCTTTGTTTACCTATGTCAGTGTTTTCAAGCTTTTTTTTTTTTTTTTAAATAGCTGGTTATGAGATTTTTTTTTTTATCAAAATCCATGTAGCTGTTAATCTATCATCTAACTAGGATTTGAAGTTGCTCTTGTTTTGACTGTTGTGTGGATTTTAAGATGGTATTTTCTACTGTAAAGTTTTACTTATATTCTTCTGTTTGTCACTAAAGTCCCAGGAAGGGGAGACTTTTCCCAGAAAGGATCTCTATTTCAGTAGGTTTCATGGCTTTGTGATGCTTTCGCTAACGTATATCAAGGGTTAGGGGGTACAATAGAATAACAAACTAGCCGGTCACTTCCATCGCTCAGGTGTTCTGGCATGCTGTCCGTCATGTGTAGCAATGAGTCTGTCTATATTGCTCTGCTTTATACACACAAAAAAGAAAAGAATAGTATAAAAAAAAAAAAAAAAAAAACACTTGATTTGGAGCAACTTCCCAATTTATTTCTCTTCCATATAGCCTGTTGCCCTCCATTCAAACAAAAACAAGTACATAATGCAGGTCACAGGAAAGTTACAGTCTGAAGAAATAGCCTAAACAGCAGGGCCAAAACAACCTAAACATTTTCAAACAGTACAGCCCTGCAAAGGGTAGAGGTTTATAGCAAGACAATTTTGGTCTTTATTTATACATGATTTTAGTCTGCACATTCAGTAGGATACTTAGGATCACAGAAGACTCCTACAACTCAGCTCTGCTTTTCCTTGTGTTGCTCTTGGGTTATTGGCAGTTGGATTTGGAGCTCCAACAATGAGATTTCACTTGCATAAGCAAAAAGCTTTCTTGGAAAAGTGGCATTATACTGACTTAGTTGAATTAGTTAAAGATAACAAAAGTTTTTTCCCCCCCCCCCCTCCTGGAGCGTACGATGTAATAGTGGAGGATTTGAGCTTATAAATATTTTATATGCTGAAAATGTTTTCTGCCTTTTCCTGAAGTAAATGGTACTTTTTCTCACTAAGATTCTAACCTCTAAATATTTATAGTCAGCATCTTTTGTTTAATAATGAAAACATTATAACTGAGATGGGCTGTTCTGTGTTGCATAGTAGTTGTCTGTACCCAGCCTGCGCCTCATGTAATACACTATAAATAATCCCTGTCCCTTCTGTTCGACAAAAGCATCATGGATGTTAGTTCCAGGTACTCCAGGAGCAGCAGTCTCTCTTGAGATTGTGACCAATAAATGCAGGAAGGTTTAAATGATCACATCTTAGGTTCATAAATTAGCCTTTAATGAGAAACAGAAAGCTAAATGTTTTCAATAAAAACGTCTTCTTTTTTTTTCTATTGAAAGCAGACTTCCAGTAAGCAAAATGTTTAACGTAAAGCCTTGTTTTTGAAAAAGTTTCAATGGGAAAGATTTTCACTCTATCTTACAAGCGTATAAAGTAGTAATAGCGAGTGCAGTACCTGTAATCACTGACCTTGTCCACATATTCCTCCTAGCGTGCATGCTTCCCTGCAAAGTTGCAATTCACCTCCTCTAAGCTCTTGGGCGCTTGGCAGTGACTTTTGTGACCTTGGCTCAGTCAGAATGGGCTAGAGTCTGCCACTTCTGCTGAGTCTTTTCTGATTTATCAAGCCTACGGTAATCAGCAGGGGAGTCTGTTCAGTGAGGTGATACTGGGAAGCTGGAAAATTAAAACTAGGTAAAATATCAATATATCATGTAGTAGGACTATCATGTAGTCTAACTTAAGTATTAGGAGCAACCTCTGAAGCTGCCTGTGACTGCTCAGAGTTGTGTGGAGGGGCATTTAGTAACAGGATGAATCATACTGCCTTGGTGTGTTACTAGCTAAAGAATTACTTAATGAGTTTTGCATTTGTGGAGAGAAGTAGGCTAGAAGAGGCTAGGGAGAAGAGAAGAGAACCTGCCTACAATTCAAAACGTAGCTTGATGTGGAGAAGTACTAGAACTCTTCAGAAAAGCAAGATTCTTTCCAAAACATGTCCTATTAAGCCTACTGGCCTCAATCCAGAAGAAAGTCAAAGCATGTATGCAGCTACAGTTGTTGTTCCTGGTTTTCAGGCTGGTCTCTCTTAATTCAGCTGAGTGCCAGTCCCAGTAGATGTGCACTGATGGATGCAAGTCCTCCCCTCCCATCAGTTTACCTTGCTTATCAAGCTCCCCACTCTGAATAATTTCTTTGATTATACACTCACATCTTACTCTTCATTTCTATTGATAAATTGAATTATTAACAACTGAAAGTATTTCTTTCTCAAAGAAAACATTAACCTTTTCACTGCTGTCACCTTAAACATTTACCTAATGAGCCAAGCCAACATATTGCAAGTACTGTGTCTATTCAGCACCTAATGCCCAGTCGTTTCACATGCTGCTGCAGTGACTGCTCTTCATCCTGGAGATGTCCAGGATTCACTTGCACATTATCAGCACAATGGCATTAGCGGTGGAAATGTGCTGCTATTATAGTAAGACTACAGACTAAATCACCTTTGAGTATTTATGTCTCAGTTATATGCTTAAACAGTTTGTAAACTGCTTTTAAGACTTCTCTATTTTTTTGTGTGATGGCATAAGTGGCATATTTTTGTGCCTGTTTTCAAATTTTCTGAGCTTCAACTACAATCCCATAGGATTGAGGCTTATGTATAAGGTTTATAATAAAGCCCTTGGATGCTCATTTATAAATTACTTTTAAAATAGAACTTAATGTAAAACTTACTCTTTTCATTGATAACGTGTGAAACTTTTCATGTATTTATCCTTTTATTTATGAATAAATCTTGACTGCCATGAGTAACAAAAACATGTAATGACAGACTCTTTTGATCGTCCTATACTATATTTGTTTAATCAGAAAACCTTCTTTTGGCCAATAGTGGCCATAATCTCTACTCTGAGGAAGATTCACAATAGGTTTTATGGTGATGACTTCAGAACAAAATGTCTGGCCTAGACATAAATTTATCTGAGTCAGATAGCTAAACACCAATGTAGTTCTTTAAAATGTTTGTTATCCTACCCTGCACTCATTTACTTTTTCCAGGAGGCCCGCTGTAAGTCCGTGAAATTTTTTTGCTTCTCTCTTTCTTTGCTATTGTGGGAAAATACTTCCCCAAAAGCCATTGCAAACACAGGAATAGCCAGAAATAATAGTTCTACTTTTAATTTTTTTATGTGTATTTAATATGCTAAATAAATATGGAAGGAAATTACACTATGTTTTAGCACTGTTCTGAATGCAACATCAGGCTTCTGGCAAAAAGTGAAATGTTTTTAAGGCCCAGTGTAGCAGTTGTTGTTCTGATAAAGCACGCATATATTTAGGGGGAATTGAAATGAATTACAGGGACTTAAAGGTCTTATGCAGAGATTTTTCCACTATTTGCTTACAGCAAATCCAGAGTGTCTCCAGTGGGATTGTTCTATGTCTATTCATTGTATAACAAAGTACCTGGAGCACATTAGGCATTATCTACATGTAGATTTACATCTAGACATACAAGAATATTGAAATTCTTTACCCAGATCTAATTCTGAGACGATCTCATCTTAGCTAATTTGTTAAGAAATCATTTTCTTTGAGTTTGGTATCACAAAGTGTCACTAACCTACTTGTAGTCAGCATATCTTGAAAAAAGACCTTGAGCATTATCTTTGCAGAAAAACCTCTGCCCGTTCACCGGATTCCAGTAATGTACCATGAAAGCTTTTGCTTTGAGGCCATTTATCATGTAGTTTCCTCTCTGTTTCTTTGGTGACTGAAAGTAATTTAATACATCTTGGAAAAGAAAGGTCAAATTATATGGCATAATTCTTCCCCAGGTGACTAGGGTACAGAATTGAGACACAGAAGTTTCTTGAGGATAAAAGATGTACTCTGTGTATGTCCAAGAGGTGTAAACAGAGCCCCTGTCCTCCGTGGAGCCAGTTCATTAACAAATATAAAGGTTTGCTAGCAAAGAAATTAAGCAAAGGTAATTTTCTTTGCAACTTCTGCTGTCTCTCATGAATAAGTGTTCATTCTCTAGTTACTTGCAAAGCTTTAAGATCTAGTTTTCATGAAAGTGAGCTTCATTCAGCTTAATTTCACTTTGTGCCAGAGCTTCTTTTCCCTCCTTCCAGTAATAATCCTTCTGTTGATGATAATTATATTCATTGAAAGCTTAGTATATCCAAAAATGAATACATGAAGAATGTTGGTATAAGAGTCCACTATGATGAAATGTATTTTCATTCTCTTAAGTTAACTAGAGCTTCCCCCATTCCTTGCAGAGCTCTAGAGATTAGAACTGTGAGAGGGGAAAATGAGTCGCTGCTTGGGAGATACAGTTATTCCAGCCATTTCAGTAAAGGAAGGATGATTTCACTGCTGGTAAAGATGTCAGTCAAGTCTGATGAAACAAAGGGACTCCTAGCAGGGAAGCTGGGTATTGTATCCCCCCATCAAGGGACTAGTAACCACGAGCCATCTTGGTGAGTGAGGTTACACAAAAGAGGAAAAATAAATATCTCTAAATTGTTCTGTCTGGATATGAATGAGGTAAATTGTTCTTTACAGAAACTTGGGATCCTGGCAGCAAACTCAGTCATTCTACATCCATTTTGGTCATACTTTTTGCAACTGTGAATAACTACAAGAAGTTCAAAACAAGAGGAAATTACAGTGCACTAATCTTATTGGCATGATTCAGTTGCCTAAAGTTGAGAAATAGAAAAAATGAACCACAGAGTGCTATATAAGTGATACTGGAAAGGTGGGGTTTGTGCCGTAAGAGATGAAGATGGTGAAGTAGATTAATGCACGGAGAAGTGTGAGCAGAATAGGTGGGCATGAATGAACATGCGGATTTAAAGGTCAGAAGTGATATTTCATGTACATACAGAAAACAGATCAAATTGGGATCAATGGCAGCTCGGTGCCCTTTGGTCAGAACAAAATGAAAGGATACCAGGTGATCTAAAGTGTGTATACTGAAGTACTGAGTGCTGGAAAATCTGACTTCTCTGATACAGGTGAAAAGGAGCACAGCCAAGCACACTGTAGAACTGGGATAGAAAAAGGTGTGCTCCCATGCTCCCTGCAGTAAATGAAACATCGCTTTCAGTTGTTTCTCTTTTAGCTAATAATGCAAAGTTGTGGCTTCTTTCTGGTTTCTGAGTTATGAAAGCTTTGGTGTTTCCAGCTTACCTTGCTGCCAGGGTTGTCTGTAGATAATCCCTGCTTTGTCTTCAGATAAAATGTAGTTTATGTTAGCAGGCAGCAGAGAAGAATTTCCTTTAAAATACTTGATGCAACGAGATTGTCTTTTTTTCTATCTCAGATGGACAGATAAAAGTCAGGTATCTTTTTCAGTAATAGAATTATTAGTTACACACTTTTGCCTATTATACAGTTTATGGGCTCACAGGAATGGGAGCATTCCCAGGAACTATTGCTTCAGAAGGCAAATTGTCCAGCAAACTGAGAAAGTGAGGCCTCAGTCCAAATAGGTGGTAAAAGTGCCTCTGTTGCAAGAGATCGTACAAAACTGCAGTATGGAAAGCTAATGTGCTATCCCAACAGATCCAAACAGGAGTCATATCTTTGGGAAGTAAAGAGGAAAATACAGAATGTGATTCATCAGGAAGCAGCAGGCCTTGCTAGGGATGCAAGGACACCAATCTTAATACTCTGGAACTGAAATTTTGCAGATTATGGATATTTTACTTCTTGAAAAGTATTTACATATTCTTGGAAATGAAAATATAGCTACACTATGCGTATTTACAGCTATGCATCTATCTTCAGCTTTTATTTTGCTCAGCATTGTTATGTGACAGCCTCCTTGATCTCTATTTCTTGGTCATCCCTAAAGAACAAAGTAATCCAGGCTTTTAGTAGATTTTGTTCTTCCACAATGAGAGCATCAGGGAGTAAAAAGATGGGTAAAGTGGACACCGTGTGGGAGAAGATTCTAGAAACCTGTCATTAAAGGTTTTCTGCAGCCAGAGTCTGTGTGCTCTGTGCCTAGAGCCACTGAGCTAATTTCGTTGACCCTCCCAGTGCAAAAGAGTAAGCACTGAGATTTCACAAAGGGGAACCTAAGCAGGCTTATTCCCGTGGTGACAGACACCATGAACAATCTTTACAAGATACAGAAGGGGACATACATACTTGTGATTTTTTTTGTTTGTTTTATTTTCCTCACAGTATTTACAGTCTAGAGCTTTATTCTGTTTCCCCACTGTAAAAGGTTTTTAAAAGGAAAAATCTCAGTGCTTGCTCACTTTTGAGAGAGCAGAAACTGGTTGAGAGAAGTCAGTGCTGTTTTTGCTCCCACTGCTTCTAGAGTTGGAGCTCTTTGTAGAAAGACATGAACATATGGGCTTAAAAACAGAAAGCAAGGGCAGAGCCCATTTCTGGTTCTGACTTCATAATTTCTGTCCTGGAAGAACATGGGCAACTCACAATTTATCTGCTAGCACCTGCCAAACAAAAGACTGATGATGGAGAGGTAACTGCAGTAGGCCAAATACCATGTTGAACAAACTCCCACTGCTGAGATCGTAATTGGGATCAAGAGCTGCTGGAGCCTTCAGCCCCTTTCTTTAGAAATCAGGAATGCAGGTGGCACTTCGCCAGCCAGCAAGATTCTGTGGGAAAATTGTCTGGCCAAGGCCATGCACGTTGGGGGCGCTCTGAGGGACCAGTGCTGTCAAAGCAGGTACTTCCCTATATTGTAATGGCTGAACAAAACCTGGGTGATCAGTCAGATTTTTCTTTTATAATTGGATAGTTCTTTAACTACATTTAAAAGAGGACTCCCCATTACACTTGGCTTTTTCAAATCATGTTGGTGGCTTTATCGGTGTTACGCTATCTTGGGAAAGTGGAAAGCTGGAAAGGTTTCTGTGTCCCTACTCCTCCATAATTTTTCCTTCTCATTTAATCCTTGGCTTCCCGATCATGCTACAGTAAACCTGCGTACATATAGTTAGCGGAAGTGCAAATATGCACATGCACTGAAATGTTTACAAGACTAGAGTGCATGTGGCTACCGGCTTTCCTCGCAAAATTTGTGCTTCAAAAGAAAAAAGGCAGTGCTCTTTATTTTTTTGCTATCAAAAAGGAATTTAAACAGCTAAAACAACATTTTTTTTCCATCTTTATCTAACTAGAAAACAGATGAACTGTTTCAAAGAAACAGAAACAAAAAGCTATATCTAAGACAACTTCTATGCCAAGTTTCATCCAAAAATATTTCTTGCAGCTAAATTGTCGAACCCTCCAAAAAGTGTTGATAAAAGAATTGCTGATGCAGCTGTTATTATAGGAACATGAATAGCTGTAATGAAGGCTTTAGTTGATGCTCTGGCAAAGCTGCTGCTAAAAATTATTCTGAATTTATCTGGCATTCAGAAAATGCTTGAAGTGGCCAAAATGTTTACACTAGCATTATCATTTTGACAATATCATTTTTATCCCAAAGGAAATGAGCGATGAACAGATTCAAGCAATGTGCAAAACGTGCGTATTTAGCATCTGTTCTGCATTCTCTTGGCAGCATTGTTCTGTGTGAGAGAACCAGGGCCAAGGCCTCAACCACCAACTTAGAAACAGTTGCGCTGAATCAAACATTATTGCCTATTGTGCCATTTGAAAGTCTATTAGTGAACTGCATTATACTTTTCCTAATGATCTGTTTTGGTTTGTAATCAAGAAACTCCTGGATCGGAGAGAGAGCGTTAAATTTAGGATGATCATCTTTTGGAAGGAGTTCCATTTCTTTCCTTGTTTTTTTGTTATAGCATGCCTCGGCATCGGCATCATTTTGAAATACCAGTCAGTCTTTTTTTTTTTTTTTTCCTTCTCTTCTCTCCTTTTATTTTACCCATGGAAAAGTCATGTAAAGCTTTGTTACTCACAGACAAACTAGAAGTGTGGCATTTTCCTGCTAGCCCATGAGTTTTAGGTCCCTGGAGCAGATCCAGGTAGATTTCTGATGATAGGCATTCATGGTAGAGTTTTACTGCATTGTAGCATGGGATGCATACAGGCAGTTGCCTCCTGGAGTAGTCTCATCTCTTTCATGTCATGGGTTTTGCTTTTTTTTTTTTTTTTTTTTTTTTTTTTTTTTTTTTTTTTTTTTTTATTTGTGTATTTTTAACCTATAAAATAGTGCCATTTCCTTGATTACAGAAAACCTGGCTATGTTTAAGATTGCACTGATCAATCAAGTTTGGGTGCTAAATTGATTTTATTAAACTCCCATGCAGGGAGCCATCAAGTGAATTAAACCTNTTTTTTTTTTTTTTTTTTTTTTTTTTTTTTTTTTTTTTCTATTAGTGTATTTTTAACCTATAAAATAGTGCCATTTCCTTGATTTCTCATGGCTTGGCTATGTTTAAGATTGCACTGATCAATCAAGTTTGGGTGCTAAATTGATTTTATTAAACTCCCATGCAGGGAGCCATCAAGTGAATTAAACCTGTCCTGTATTGACTCACCGTAAGTTGAGAAAGACTTGACTTATGTTAAATCAATATGAATTGGATTTAAAATTATTTGAGTGTGTGCACAGTAGTGTTTGCAATGGTCTAATGAAATAAATTTTAAAGCATAGCTTAAAGTTCAATACGGTGTAATTCTGCAATTCTAAGGATTTCTGTGCTCATGGTGGTAGATCTAGAAGTCTCTAGAAAACAAAACTTTCACATAAAAATGCTTAAAGGCTACATCTTTTGCAAGAATCAATTTTCCTTCAAAAAAATTTTGTATGCTAACTACTCTAATTTCAAGTAGAAAAATATCTCTACCATTTTAGAAATGTCAGAAGAAGTTGCATAGCTTCATTTTGAAATAGTGTCTTAAAATAAAATGATTTTTTCTTAAGTCAACTGCAAATCATGTTTTGTGTCACTTTTACCACTGAAAAATATAATTGTCTAAAATTTGTCAATTCTTTTAAAAATAAAATTTGAAAAAGGAAAATGATAATGAACCAGAAAAAAATCACAGTAATTGGAAGGCTTTAAATTGGAGTTGGTCTGAGCAGTTTTGCTATCAAATAAATATGCTGATATACTGGTTTTAACAGAAGTACCATCTCAGTGACATTCTGCAGCTATGCAGTTGGTGTCTAGCCTGGGAGGGAGGGAGTCTCCTGTGTATTTGCTGCTCCTCATCTGAGTCAAAGCAGAGGGTTTTTATACCAAATCATTATTACTAAAAGGTATTTGAAGTTTGTCTTGCACATTCCAAGGATGTAATTCTGTATCTAATTCCCTTATCTAATTCCTTAGCTGAAGCTGAGGAACATATGAACACCTTTATGAATTAAAAAGCCTACTGTTTCAATCAGAAAGAGTAAAAATAATAATAATAATAATAAACTATTTTCAGGAAAAGCTTTGAAAATATTTGCTCTTGTTGCATCGCTGCAGTGAGGAGTAAATTTATATTAGGAAATTAGGGAAGCTGCTGTGTGTTGTTGTAATGTGGTCCATAAGTTTTGTATAGCTCTGGATTTGTTTTTTCAGTTTTCAGACTGTGTTTTTTTCCAAGAAGAATTGCTTGGTTTTCTAGGTTACTAATTCCATTTTCATTCTCATCACTGTTTTTTACCTCCTACCCTCTCCAAGCAGTCTTTGCTATGAGGTTTATGACCATACTTGACAAAGCTGGAACCTGGCTAGCTGCCATGCATGATCCTAATCTTTGGGGTTTTTGTTTTGTTTAGAGAGAAATCTCTTGTACTGAACAACAATATAAAACAAAAAATGGCCCTTAATGATGGTACTTGGCACTATTACAGCTGACTGCAAGCTCAGCTGATAGGGGGTCCTTTCTCAGTGAGAGATTTAATTTTCTTTTAGATAGCTAGCTGTGTTTGGTGTCAGCACATATAAACTGTCTTGTCAGCAGTTGGTTGCATGCTGAGATGGGAAAGTGCTCCATGAGGAGGAGAAAGAAAACTACTTCTCAGCATGAGACCAACTGTGGGAGTCTGTGCCATGCTGTCATTATGTCAAGAACTGGTTAGGCTTATATATTATGCATATCAAGCTAGAGGATTTCCCATCTAAGTGATGTATCTTGGGAGAGAGGGCAGAGGCAACACTCAGTGTCAGTGTAGCCATAATAATAAGCCACAAGGTTTACTAAAATTACATGGGACAAATCAAAACACCAATGCCATACCCAGCTCATAAAATAGCTGAGGGCAAACTTACACTACACTCCTTTCCAAATATATGTTTAGATATATTTTTGAGTGAATAGCTACAGTACTGAGGTTTTCATGAAACTTGATGGAGAACAGAAAAATTGTGTAAAATAACTGTAGGTCTAAAGCAGAATCCATTTGAAGAACCCACAGTCTCATAAATGCTCCAATTTTCAACCCTGCTCTTTTGCATCCACTAAGCAGCTCAAAAGTGACTCATGATTCTCAGTTGTTCAGAACTGGTTTGATGCTCATTTGACTTCCTCAGACTAATCTCTCCTACTTCCACAACTTGTGGCTCAGCTAGCTCAAATTCTGCCTCATTTATTAATGTCAGGCATTCTCAGGTCCTACCTGCTCATCCAGTGGGACTTCCATGAGTGCCCTGTTTCGGTTGATTTTTCCAAAAACTTTGAAGCTCAAGGAAAAGAGTTGAATGGAGTGAAGAGGCAACATGGTGCCTCTCTTCTCAGGCTTTTCAGTCTTTCGTTTTGCCTTTGCAGAATACAAAGCACTACTACAGCTTTGGGTTATCAGTATTTGTAATTGATGAGGCAGATTCTTCTTTACATTTATTACAATGTGCTTCTGTGGCCAAGGCAATGGGAATTTTGGGGTATTGTCAGAATTTAGAGCCAACAAATTTAGAGCCTTTTATTATAAAAAAAATACACAATAAATTTTGTGTGCAACTGTGTGAGGGTGTTTTGAGCTTGGACTGAAACCAAAAATACTGAGTAGCTAGAAGAAAGCAAAGGGAATTGTACTGAGGATACCAGCAATGCTTAATTTGTAATCTGTGAGTACACAACATCTCTCAGGAACATGTACTTTGAAACTGCTTGAACAAATCCAAAATCTCGTATGCATCTTTTTCAAGGGATTGAAGATAGATCAATAATTATCTTCATTGGTCCAAACTTTTCGGAGCAGCCATTTAGCGCAAAAGCTCAGGTTGGGGCTCATAATATAACTTAGAGAAGCTTACATGTTATACTTCTCAATTTGCAGGAAAATTGTGACCTCTTTCTGGAAACAAGTTTTTTTAAAAAGTATGGCAAATGTGCATAAACAGCTGCATGCATTTGAGAAGAGCACCAGCACTGCAGCTGATGAGGTCCTGAGCACACCTCCCTTGCTCTGTGTAAAGGAGCCCTTGTCAGAGGCAGGCACCAGAGCCATCAAAGAGGAAGAGTTCTGTAACTGAAATGTTTCCTGGAGCATGAATTTATTTGGCAGTCTTGGAGAGTCAGCCAGGCTTCTGCCAAAAAGTATCTGTCATGCACATGCAAAAGCGTATCCTCGACTAAGTCTTGCAGATCTTCAGACAGCAGAGTTCTGTTATGGTACATTTTCTCTTGCTTGCAAACACATTTTACTTCATGAGAGAATTTTAGTCAATTCTTCAAAAACAAAATTGGTGACCACATCTTGAACATGTGAAATGACTTATGTGCATAAGAAGGAGACAGGAGAGAAGATATACTCATTTATACGGTCGTATGCATGACTTGAAACTTCATGGGGATTGATGGAGCGAACCTCACCCAGTAGGTACCATGCCATGTGCTGTCCAGACCTTAGAAGTTGTATACACAGTACACCAGACTGTCCTCTGGCTTGTCTTCACATACGTCCAGCTAACTAACAACTGCTCTCAAAATACAGCTTGTATGAGTACATGAGAAGCTCCAGCATTTTTAATACTTGCAAACAACGACTCATTTTAACTTCCTGCTACCTCCAAAGATTACTGTGGGTACTAGAGAGCAGCCGTGGATGTAACTGTGCAAGTGGAGAGCCAAAAGCAATGCTTCTGCAAGGGAGACCATTGGCTCAGGCTTCCTATGCTACAGAGCATGATAACTAACACAGCTGGTGCATTTGTGGTCACAGGGTATGTGGTGAGGATGTTGGCCAGGTGCAGCCACTCTGTGCTGGAGGGAGGCTGTCGAATTATCCGTGCTGGTGTTTGAATGTCAGGTGAGGTGGGAGGTTGTGGAGAGTGAGGGAAGTTGCTTAGGGCAGGGGAGAGTGGTGGGGGGAAAGCTTGTGCCAGAGCTACAGGCTGGAAGGTGCCTGAAGGAAGCAGAGGGCCTACATGAAGTGAGGAGCAGGTGCAAGGTTGCTCTGCAGAAATGTTGGTAAGATCAAGGCTTTTCCAGAAGCGCAGAGGAACTCTCTTGAGGGTGTTCAAGGGGGGAAGCCATTAAAAGCTATTGACTAGGAGAGAGCTCAGCAGGTCTGACATTTTCTCTTGAAAGAGTTCCCTACTTTGTAAAATGAAATTTCTTTCTCCTAGGAAGATGCATTTAGTGTCTTTATCATGTTTAGAACAAAGAGAGTTCTGCTTCCAAACCTGGACTTCTTTTATGTGGTATACAAAATTAGTGTTGTGGGCTCTACATACACAGCAGATAAGCCCAGCAGTTTAACAGAAGTGGTGAGAATACCATTAATAAGTTACACAGATACGTTTTCAATTTTGATGCATGTTCCTTCCTAACTGTGGTTATATAACTTGTTGTGAAGGTTTAATTTCAACTGCTGGGTCCTTGACCAAGTTGCTGAGTCTGTGGCTGCTCACATCTTTACTGTAAAAATCATGGTGCAATGTGAACCCTAAACAGGGTAATCTGAAGAAGGTATGCCTGAGGAGCACAACTAGAAGGGAAACTGACTGAAAAACTAGACAATTTTATTTTGTTTGAAATTTTTTCACCCGAATATGTATTTAGTCACAGTAAAAATTATGAATTTGATTTAGATTGGTAAATGTTTCCTCTGAAAAAAGTGTGAATAAATTAAAAAATTGTTTTAGAAATGTCTTTTTTTAGTTGGGTGGGGGGAGGGGGAAGAATAAAGGAATTAACCTAAGTAAAGTTTTGGTTTACCAGAGAGGAATTTTTTTCATTTGTTTGTTTTCCATGAGAAAATAAATAAATAAATAAATAAAAGGCGCTTTATTCCAATTGACCTCAAAGCAGGTTTTTGTTTTGTTTGGTTGTGGAGGGTGCAGTGATTTACTTCATCAACTGTAAAGTCCAAGGTAGTCTTCTATCATTTTTCTAGTTAACATATATTGACAGCAAGTATGCCTGGATATGGGAGTAGCTGGAAGTAGTTGGGAGTTTTGTGAATACCTAACAAATTTGTTTAATTAGAGATAGGTTCTGTGTATTGGTATTCTGATTGACTTTCCTAAGCAGAGGGAAAAGAAAGGCCTAAGCTCTTAAGCCTAAAGCGGGAAGATAGACTGGCAAAAACAAATTGGATTGTTAAATCTCATGTCCTGAAACTTCAGAGTAATCACATGCTAGGGTTTAACCCAGAAATGTCTGTTGAGCATCGAATCCACGTTCCTCAAACCATTTCAAGCTGCAAAACCATATGCCACGCTTGATAACTATCCTAAGACTATTACTCTAAAATACCAGAGATGCCAGCAGAAGTATGACAGTCATCTGTGGGGGGGGAAAAAGTTTTAACACTTTGTTTCTGGAAGATCCATTTTGATTCAATCTCCTTTAAACTAAGTCTTTTGCATTTTAGAAAAAAACACTTTTACAAGTATCCATGGCACGTTATTATTGTGTTTAATTGTCTTGTTAAATCAGCAGTATTTTAATTTTTCTACAAAATTAATCTTTTAACAAAATTATTTCAAAATACTAGAAATGAATAGATTTTTTTCTCAAAAAGTGAAGCAAAAATACTTTACAAGGAGGAAGTATTCATCTAATACTCCTATCGTATGATTCACAGCAGTGGAATTACACTGGTGTAATTTAGGGCAAAATTGAGCCCTCAGAGAGAAGATGGACTTAAGCCTAGCTTTAGAAATGATAGATGCATTCAGCCTGCGAGAGCTGTAGCTCATTATATCATCTGGAATGTGTTTTAGTCGCATAAAGTATTTAGTTTAAATGATCCTAGTACTTGTGATAGACAGAGGCAGGGAGGATGGCCTCAAATATTAACAGTCCCATTACTCCCTATGCTGTCAGTCATCAGCTAACCCTACATTGCGGAGGGAGGCTCTGCTGAAGCAGGATCTTCTCCCTGGTTACTAGTAATGCTTGCAGGATTCTGTTCTGAATAATGGATTAAAGATTTTCATCAGCAACAGGCAGGCCAGTGGGCAAGCTTAATTTAAAAAGGATGTTAATAAAATTATTTTTTGAGAGTAATAAGAATAGTTTAAATGGAGCTTGAGCTGGTTGGAGATGGAGATGCTTTGTTAGGAAAAGGATTTTGACAGAAGCAAAAGAACTTGGTGTCCACAACAGACTTGAAGCTTTGAGGCTGTAGACTTTATAAAAATAATACTTAACATTTGATATATGTAAAGAGATGTGCAAAAGTGGAGAAATAAGAATGTAATGCTACTTTTTATTTTCCTTTGTAACAGCGTCCTTTTGTTGAATGGAGCATTGTCAGCATGCCAATGGAGAGAAGGTATCAGGAATCTTGCAGAAACAGCTTCCCAACAGAGGAGAATCCGGCCATGGTAAGTGTGATTGCCTTTGTTAGGGAAATTTGGATTTATTTGCATACATACGCACACACAAATCCCACTGTAGCTACAGAAGCAATCTCTTCTTTCAAGAATCCAAGGCTAAAAGTTTTTGCCTGCTTGTCTGGGGAGCACTCTGTCTCAAACATTGATTGTGATTAGAGAGCGAAGTAGAGAGCCAGTTCTTCTAACTCTGTGACAATTATTCTGACCCTGAACTTTCTAAACAAAACCTCATGTATCCGTGCTCAAAAGGTGGAATCCTACTGGAATAATAGGAGCTTCAGGAAGGTTATCAGGAGAACAAGTTTGCTGGGAAATGTACTGCTTTCTGATGGAGCAAGGCAGGCTGGAAAATACAAACAGCTCTAAACCTTTGCTGTGTCTAAAGGCAGATAAACCTGCTTTGCTGTTTAGCATTCGGTGTTAGATATGGCTCAGCCATCGACTATCTTCTGTTTGTTTGCAGAATCATTAATAGCAGGTTGGGGCGCGGGTACACAGACTGAATATCAGTCACACTGTGAGGGGCTCCTGCTATGTGACGCTATGTTCTGAGACACGGTGAACTGAAAGGTACAACCCAGGGCAGGAAAGTTGTTTTTTTGTTTTGTCTTTGTTTTTTAATTTCTTGTAAAATCTACATAAAGTCTGTCCTGCAGGATCTGCTGTAGGAGATTGTAACTCTCCTGAAAGATAATGTTCATTATCATCATTTTTATATGAAACTATTATTACTGAATCTAGAGGAAAAAAAGTTTTCTTCTGCGAGACTGTCATAGTGATAGAGCTCATCAGCAATGCTCTGTGAGCCCAGTCAAATAGAAGAATCTGTGTGGTTACAGGATAAATGTAATTGCTAAAGATAGCATTCCCTCCAAGATATGTGAAGACTGATCTTCGGACAGAAGCTGCAGGTTGTTTAAAATTGTCTATGCTAAATATATGCTAATTGGAATAAGAAATGAGATTTTGTTAATCTTCTGCTTAAATAGGAAGGTAGAGAAGAGCTGGAAATAAGTCCTCACTTCTTCCTTAAGAGAAAAAAAGCTTCATAACGAGAAATATTAGTAAATAGAATGCAAATATATTCTGTATTTGTATATAAAGAATTAGCAAATATTAGCAAATGTTATTTGCAAGCAGTTTCCAATGCACTTTCCTGCTTTACTCATGGGTTTCTGAGGATTGCAGTTGGCAGAAAATCACCCTATTTGTATGAGTAATTTTGAATTCCCTTAGTTTCTTCTGCCAGAAAGGTAAGGAAAATCTTCCCAGAACTGCTATATCCGGTTGGAGAGTGTGCTCTGATGTGCTAATGAAACACAAAATTCAAATGATAGAACTAAACTGTTGCTTCAAAAGATTCCTATCTGCTTTTCATCTCAGAGAATTATGTCATAAAAATACAAAGCGCCATAACTAGAAGAATAAATGATCGAATTTGAGGGCTTTAAGTTTTTCCTTCAGATTTGTCTGTTTGGTGTCAACAACTAAGATTTTAACTTGTGTTGGCTTCAGTAACAAGTAGATGATTCTCTTTACAGAGCTCTTGGTTTAGTGCTGATATGGAAACAGCTAAGGACACGGAAGGATTATTTGAAGCTATTTGTGCCTTGCTCTTGCTTTGGAGCAGAAAGAAATCCCTATGTGGAATCCCAGCTCTTTCTTCCTTTTCTAGCTTATTTCTTCCTGAGTAGTCCCGGTTTTGAGTATAGCAATGGCCTTCCCTGCTCTATCGCTTTCAGAAGGTTTTCTAGCTACTGTTTGCAGCTGTATGCTAGTTTAATGGCTGACAGCTGTGACTTCTGGCATCTTGACCGAAGCACTGGAGAGAGCTTTTAGTTTTTATATGCACATCATTGCACTGTTCAGGCTGGTTAAAAATTGAGAGCCCAGTGTTTAACAAGCTAGAATAGCTAGAGTATGTACTTCAGATATATCCAGAAGAAAACACACCACACTACTGATCAGTTCAGCTGCATACTGAGGAAAAGACAAGTTTGAAACTAACCTGACTTCAAAACTTTGTGGCAGTCTAAAGAGCATAGTAGGAGCATACGAAGTTGCATGTAACTTTTTGTTCTCGTAGCTAAGGTGATAATTCACCAGTTTTTGAGAACTTTGCCAAGTCATTACAAAATGGAAGTCTGAAGGATAATGAGAGCAGCTTAATACAGGGACCTGGATCGATCCACATTTAGGGCATAAAGCTAGTGTTGTGGATACTCTAACAGCACCAACTTGAAAATTGGAGTTGAAATGTGGTGCTGAGATAGATGCTCTGTTCCTTGCAGAGTGAAGATACTCAGCTGTAGTCCATGAAACATAGGGCAACACTGACTTAGGAAGGAAAAGACCTGTAGGGAACCACCTGGGACACTGAGGGCACCCCTTGCTAGGTGAGTGCCCAGATCCCTTACACATTTGTGAATCATTTTACCAGCTACGTGGCCAGCAGAGCTGCCTGCCTCCACACAGGTTGTGAATAGGCCTTGCGTTCGCGACTCACTCTTTCCTGCTAGCAAAGGTGCTTTCGCTAGTGTCGGTGGGGTGTCACGCGAAGCTTGGACTCCTCCCTTGGCTTTTTGCCAGGCCACCCGGGCTGCTGCTTCACTGTACTCATGGAAGGGAGTGGTCCTGGGAGGAAGGAGCAGTGTGAAAGCAGCCATGCGAGGCTGCCAGGAATGGAGGAGGCAGACGGGGAGGCACAGCTGCAAAAAGGCTAGGAACTATATAGCACGCAGAGGGAAAATATGAATGGTGGGAACTGCCTTTTTAACTTTTCTGTTTCTTCCTCTGGAACAAGAATTTTCTTTTCTGGAGAAAAGGCCCTGTGACAATAACTTCAATAGTCTGTTGGTTTTAATACTCTTTAAAAGCTGTCAAGCTGTCATGCCTTCTGCCATGAGAATTTTTTTTTTTTTTTTTTATGGCTTCCCTTATACAATGCATCATTCTGAAAAAAAATTCTTAGCAATAGACTTTTAGGGAAGCTATATATATGCACATATATGAGTCTTATTCTGTGCTTGTGGACTACGTAGGCATTGATCAAAGGGTAAGTCAGCTAACCCAAATCCCAGAATATTTTAAGTACTTCATACAGGATCAGTCACTTGAGAATTTAGAATTAGTGTTATAAGGATATTTTCCTCACTGTAAATACAACTTGGCTACCATAATAAAGAAAATAATAATACCTTACACTTCTGAATTCTTTTAATAGCTTTTAACAGCTAAAGCAGTTAAAGTTCATTATTGACATCACAAAATTATCTTTGTGTAACTTCAAAGAGAGCATGTCATCAAAACAAGTTTAATATATGAATATTCAACAATAGCTGTTTTGCCCCATTAATACTAGCTTTGGAAAAAAGAGAAAGAATATTTTTTTAAGAAGACTGAATATTTATTATTTACATTTAATACTATGTTTGTGTAATAGTAAGCCTGGAAAGCACTCCTTCCCTTGTGACAAATAAGTAATTTCTTTTTTTCCTATGTTAAAAAGACAAAAATTGAAGAATGGCTCATTAACTGCAAAGCACACATCATTAAGTAATTTAAATAGATCATCATGCCAGCTTCACGCAAGCGTTGCTAATGTTCAAAACACCTCACCTTGGCTTTCTCTGAAGCCAAGAACAGAACTCTTGCCAAGTATAACATTGAGCCTATGATGGTAAAATATGTTTGCTTTTATTTATTGCCAGTTTATAGCAAAAGAACAATACATGACTTTAATTTTCATTCAGATAGACTGAGCACTGAATACTTTAGCTATCCCACCCTGTGCTATTACCTGTATACCCAGCAGAGAAATCTGAGCCCTTGAGAATACGATGCGTGGAACAGTGCTTATTTCCTGTAGAGGACTGCCGTCCTGCAGGGCAGGTGGAGGGCTGAGGCTCCAGTGTGTTAACAGAATGAGGGTCAGAGTGTGAACATGCTGAACATCTTCCCAGATGCATTGAACCCATCCTGGCATGTGCCACAAATGAAGAGCCGACTGGAACCTTTCATGACAGGGATGCCTGGAATCTGTCATAACATACCATGTTGCTTCACTGTCTGGACTGAATCTTATGAAAAGCTGGCTACCTTTTATGAGTGTCCATAATGCCATCCTTTGCTGTCACATAGGGAATACATGTAGCGTGTCCTATGCCTCAGCAGCTTGGTTAGAAATAGTTTCTGGTGTTTGTATTTCCTAATGCATATATTATATGATATACAGCTTTAATTCTGTCTTTACTGTTGTGTATTTCTCTCTGGAAATTGTGTTAGTATTGAGACAACAGAGTTCAGTAAAATCTTTGGCCGTTGTGCCGGCTTGAGCCAACTGCTATTCAACCCTTTCATAGGTTTCATCTTGTGTTAACCCCATTCAAAATATGAATCCTAAATATGGACCTTGGAGAGACAATATTGCTCTGATTTTGTTTAAGAATTCATTTCCTTTCAGGTGTATTTTTTGGACCTGAGTCTCTTCTAAGCAGTATCAAACAATTTCAGTTGAATTTCTGTAAAATTTAGTCATTTATGCCCAATATTTATAGTTCTTTGGAATACCCAGCCCAAATATTTCCCTTAAAATGAGGTGGTAAAATGATCTGTAGAATGTAGTTACTTAGTTTTTGCTTACTTTAGTTCCCCAGGCATGCAGACTTTGGTGTTAAGATCATAAATCAAAATGACCTGGTAAAAGCTGTGTGGAAATTACCAAGAGACTGCAGGAGGAAAGAGCTCTTTATTTCATACGGATGTGAACGAGGGAGCCTCAGAAAGAGCAGGTGTCTATAGGAGGCTTTGGGGCAGCGGTGCTGTGTGGCGCTCTGGCAGAAGCCGTGTTTGCTGGAGCATTCTCACTGCATCACCCCACACTCAGGGCAGAGGAAGATGCCTGAGGGTAGTGCCATAGCCAGGGGGACTAGATGCTGCTCACTGAGAGCAGGAGTAGGAACATGTGCCTCAATATGTTTTACTACATAATGAATCAACCAATGAAAAAGCCAGCAGCCAATATCCGAAGGGCATGAAAACAGGAAGCAAACAAGTGAAAACATCTGCAGAAAAGAATGTAACTGGATATGATGCAATGGAGAAGTTCAGTCCTGTGGTGGGAGCATAGTGTGCTTCGCATATTGAACTGCACTGCTGCCACGGAAGAGAGTGACTTTAAGTAAACTTCACAAACAAAAACATAATAAAAGCAAATGATAAAGTGGGAAATGCTCACTTACCATCAATGAATTGAAGAATAAATCTCTTCCTTAGCAAAAGTCACTAAATTCTGAAAAAAGAAGTTACAGAAGTTATAGTTCAAAAAAATGTTTGAGGAGTCAAAAGTCCTCTGAATGGACTTCGTGTATCTTTTACTGATGTAGGGATGTAGATAAAATAGTGCCTTCAAGCCGTTATCTTGATTTCTATTAAAATGTTCCTGCAGCAGGCTTTAAAATCAGGGAAATTACAGAAGCAACAAAGTGTTCTGCACCTGTGTCCACAGATAGGGAGAAGTTCAAGCTGTTACCGATTTTCAGGTTTCAACAACTATATTGGGGACTGCTCTTGGGAGCAACTTTGCATTGGTGAAAGAAAAAGACAGCAAGGCTTTTTCATTCTCTTTTTCAGCTGAGGCTCAGATTGAGGATTTTCAGCTCTGTTCTCTGCAAATAAACACATCCTAAGTGAAAGCAAGGAGTTATACCTGAGATGCTTTTGTGTGTATTTTATGGTCCGTCTGCTTATGCTTCACTCTTCCATTGGGAAAACAGCTCATGTCTGAATGCAGATTCTAAAAGCAATTAGTTATCCACCATATTTCTGTAACTGTGCTGTCCTGTGTGTTCTAATTGAGCTATATATATCTAACAACACAGTGTTCTATTAACTTCCACTCCCACCTATGAATTTGATAACAAATTGGTGCAACCCATTTGAAAATAAGGAAATGAAATATCCACGACTAGTAAGTTTCATGATGTATGAAATCAGCTCTTTGTTGCTCTGGCTGACTGAGGATCTAGACCGCATAGACCTTTCGGTGATTAATGAGCAGCATTTCCAAAAATGAGGGCAGACAGGAGATGCTAAATAAGTGCTATTGGGCTGCCAAAAGCATTGTGCTCAGCAGTGAGAGGTTTTTTCTGTAATTTCACATGACAAACTGTATTACTCATGCTAGTGTAACACAATATTTGTGACTGCCTTGACATGGTCCATTTAAATATTCAGGAAGCTGCTCCTTCTGAATATTCATGTGCAAGTACATCATGCTGCATTACCTCTAGTCAATTAAGTGGTGAGTTTTCAACTGCAGCTAAACAAAAGGCATGGGCTGCCTCATCACTGAGTGATCTGCAGTTATCATGCAAAAATTGCTATTTGTGAACAGCTCTTCGGTGGGGTTGTCTTCAGCTTGCTCATGTCTGATGTTGGGGGTTATATCCCCACAGCTGTTGTGTTCTGTATTATCTGCTGAGGCATCTTCCTATCTTGTGCTAATCCAATTTGAATGACCACCCAAGCTGGCCTGTGTGTGGTACCAGGAGATGCCATTTTTCCTTCCCTTGAGGAGCCTGCAGGGCCGATGTCACTTGTTTATCAGCAAGACATGTGGATCAATCAACTCTTGGGGAATTCGGAGCTCTCACAACATTGCGCTTCCCAGGGAAGATTAGCTGAACTGAAATGCCTGACACCTCTGTGTCAGCTTTTCGTGTTACAGAATGAAACATTATTCCTTTTCCTTCGCAGTCTCTGAAGGAAATGAGAAAGAGATGTTAAGCTGTCAGTCACTTAAGTTTCAGCCATTCATTAAGCAAGAAGTGTTATATAAAATCAGTAATGTTGCCCGCCTGGAATAACCCGCAGCATTAGCAATTACTCAGGAACTCCTCACCCATTATTGCCATAAGCTATTTAGCTTGAAGATCAAGTCTGATCATTAGACCTACCATCTTTACCACTAACCTTCTTGTGGGAATAGCATTTTTTCAAAACTATTAACAGCTCAGGGTTCATGGTGTAGTTTGATTTGAAGGGGTGAGAAGCTTCCAAAATGTTTGTTGCCCTTTGCAGCCTGGATCAGTTAAATATTTCTTGATAAAAAATTTTGTTGTTGGCTAGAACACCTAGCTAGGTGTCTACTGTACTTTTTTTTTTCTTTACTATTCCATTGCTTATGTGTTAAGGACAGATGTTCTGGGGAATGCGGAGATATACGAGGTCCCTTAAAATCCATACAACAATGTAAACAAAAATTTTCCTCCTCTTTTGTCACAGAGTCTTCCCTATCTTTTGTCAAAATTCAAAACATGCATGAAAGACTGAGATTAATCAAAGTTGCAGATGAAAATGACAGTTTTAATTATCTTTTAATTGTTATTTCAAAGGAGTCATTATCAAAATTAATTCAAGGAAATGTACATAACTGAAAGCAGAATGAGTCTCAGGTCTTCAGCCAGAAGGAATATATAATCATTTGAACTTTACAGATTGAGTATTGGTAGGGCATTATTACAGAATTACTTAGTCTTTTCTGGCTACTGATAATGCTGTAGTTTATCCTTTGCATCTGTTAAATTCAATTTAGTTATTATTCCCTATTAGCAGAAATCCAAAAGAGGGATGCCCAGATAGTTTTAAACTATATTTCTAGGACCTATCTTACTGTCTTCCAGATGTGCATGTATATTCTCACCTTGCACAGTTAGTGACCTTGTTTTACGATTTTTTTTTCCTCCAACCAGTTGCTGTCTTGAAATATTACAAGATTTGTTAGAAATAACCACCTGCCAGTGTTTGAACAGTACAGACAGAAATGATTTGATTCAAATTCAGTTCGTTCCTTTTCCGATGTGTGAAATGGAAGAGCAAGCATGAAGCTGTACGGAGCCTCCTCCCACCATGACAGTGGGCCTTCCTTCCTGCAGAGGGGTTTGGCCGATTTCAAGTCAAAAGTCAACAGCTCCTTCCACAGACACTAACTGTAATTTAACCTCAGTCCCTGCTACCTCTAGTAATTGGAAGAAATCATCCTAGAGAGATGACATGCTTATCTCATTTTTAATGAAAATAAATCAGTGTATCTTAGAGAGCTGTTATTCTAATAGAATTTTTTTCTTTCAGACAAAGGAATTCATTATGAAATTGAACTGGTAGGTGGAAGATAGCCCTTTCTTTCTCCATAAATTCCTGCAGATACTATTTCTGAAAGCAAAACAGACAGAAATCCTTTAGAAAATGCAGAATAATACAACAAACATTTTCTATTTCTTGGCCCATTTTTCAACAGATGCTGATTTAAAAATCTGTCACATCCTATTTATTTTGGCGTGCAAGTTTCCAATGTGTCTTGCCCGTCTTTGTTCTGTTTCAACAAATGTATTAAAGTTGTATTATCACATCAGAACAAAAATACATGATATACCATCATTTGGATGCTTTAGGTCTTCAGCTATAAAAGTGGAACTCTTCCTTGCCATGCTGTGGTCTCACCTGAAGTCACCTCCACCATTTGTCCTTCACATCTACAGTAGCTTTTCAGCTTATTCCCTGGGAAACTTAAACTCCAGGAAACGTTAAAAGAGAGCAAGTTTTATATTTGCTTTGTTATACTTGGTCTATTCTAGAGCAGTTTTGTATTACCTTTCATAACAATATATACATACTGGACCAGTAAAAAAAAGTCTTCAGGGTGGAAGCAAAAAATACTAGCTGCTTTCACAGGATCTAAATGAAAAGGAAAACAAATGGAAGCAGCAATGTCCTCAACACAAGTAGAGGGAGAGATAAGCAGATCCCCTCACCAAAAGCTTGACAAAGGCACCAAACATTGTGAGCAAAATTAGTTAGATGGTTTGTATTTTATCCAGTTTTATGTGAACTTTTCCCAGGAAGATGGTTTCTGTTTCATCCTAGAGATACAGTGCATATGACATAAAAATATTTTTTCCTGAAACCTAGCCTATTGCCACTTTTTTTTTCTTTCTCCTTCAGGTACGTTTTCCATCATTTTCCTGTGCTGCCTACTGCTCCTGACTTGTGTAGCTTCAGGCCAGTCATCTGGCCTCTGTTTCAGCAGTTGCCCCTATTTGCTAAGTGGGGACAGTGCTTCCCTGTCCCCTTGGAGTTGAATTTAAATGGACTTGTAAAATCATTTCAATATCTCCTGTGCAGAACTCAAAAACGAAAAGCATCATACAAAGATTAGTGGATGCTAACAGCCTTTTGAAGAAATTGCAAACAACCTTCTCCTGTTTCTTCTGTTTTGCTTTTCTTGGTTAATGAGACATAGAAATATTTAGCTGGGGGGGGGAGTTTGTGTTGCTATTTGACAGGGATTTTTGCTATTGAATTAAAACATCAAAGGCAAAATGAAAATATGTAGTTTAGCTACCTGACCTTTACCTTAGACTAAGTTCTTGAATTCGCTCCTGAAATAGAGGCAGCTCATACATAGCTGTGACATTCTCTAAGTATCAAGTGAAAGCACAGGCTGTTCCTGTAACAGCAGGACTTCTGCATATTGCAGGTCTTTACCTAAGTTAAGGGGAAAGTACCTAACACCAACAGTGTAGCTCTGTTATGCTCTAATTATCCATCTTCAGCAATTTATATTTTTTTGGACAAAGTAAATAAGGAATACAGGCTTTCCTCTGGCAGGTGGAGTAGAAAAAATACTTATACATCATAAATGCTCATTAGACTATATAAATATAATATTTTAAAAAATCCTCCAATACCACAAAAATCTTGATATATTAATGTTTTGTTATGTTTACATTAATGAATGGCAGCCTCTTGCAAGGACAGATTCTGTAATTCTGTGGACCTTCGTACTGATTCTGAGTGACAGTTTTCGAGTTATAAAAGGGCTTAGGAAGGATAAAGATTGAATAAAACTCTCAGGCGATGTCATATAAGTCATTGAAAGAACTAGAAATGCTCAGCTTTATAGACTGTCTGTTGAAAAGGGAGGTGGAGGGAAAGGGATGCAGTAACAATTTATAAAGGGTACATAAAAGGCTGATAAAAGAAAAAGATTATTTCATACCCTTGAAGAACATAACAAGAAAAAAATATAACTTTATATTTAAACTTTTAAATATGAATTATATTTAAAACTTTAAAGTACTTAATAAATATTGCCAACAAATACGCCAGTACTTTTCCAAGACTTCTCAATTCTTCTAACCTGTCAGTCTGATATAACACATACCGAGTCTGTTCTGTAGCAGGACAAATATTTGTGAAAGAAGAATTGTAATGCATTGAGATAACAGAGACATGATATATCTTTTGGGTTTTTTTTTATATGCATGGCTTATTCCTCTCCATGACAATTACATTTTCATCTCTGGTAGTATGTACAGAAAGTAAAGCTCATTTGTATATGCAAAAGCATTTAAGAAGACAAATATATTTTTCAGCATTCTTATATAAAGAACTGAAAACAGTCAAAATTTAACAATAGATTTAATGAGGATTAGGACTGTAGTGCTGCAGCAGGTGTTTGTGCTCTGCTTAGTGAGAGGGATGGCAGCAGTTGAAAATGCTTCTTCCAGTTCAGTGTTTTTGGACTCTTGGCCATAGTGACTTGCTTTTTTTGCCTTCTTCACTGTCCATCCTGCTTGTTACATATGCCAAAAGTCAAACAGAGAAAACTTGTCTTCCTTTCTTTCTATTGCAAGCAAGTGAATCCTCAGTTCTAAACCTTTTACTCTTGTTCTTACCCCTCTAACACTGAGTTTGAACTCCTTGGGCTTGCTGCCAGTTTTCACCTTTCTTTTGTTTCTCTTGCACAATTTCTACAAATGCTGTCATCTACCTTCCTATGATGTCTTCAAGCACATTCGCTCCTGTGTAGCAGGTGGTTACCCATTGATTATTTTCATTTCTTCTTAAAACATACTTTTACAAGAAGCTCTCCAACAGTGATCACTTCTAAGATAAGTCTTTAATAGCACAAATACGCATATTCATCACTGAATACATTTTTTCCAAAAGGGTACAATTGTACTACTAAACTTCCATCCTTGGAATAGCATAGTTCTTTTCTATAAAAATGACTTTATACAACATCAGATTTTACTACTTTGTAACATTAATAATAATGGTTCTATTGATTTTACTCTACAGTTTAAAAAATCTGCTTCCCTGCACCTTGTTGTATGCTGTTAATCATATTTTTCTGTGTTCTCCTGCAAGTCTTTAGAGGTGAAACACAATTTTCCAAAGCTGCTCCCCATTTATAGAATATTAGCCTCTATAGAAGTAGCTATGACATGGAATTTCCTTTTGTCTATGTGGAGTTTCCAGTGTGAGGTTTTCTTCTTCCTCTTTAGGAAGTCTATCTATTACAAGTTGATGCAGGGATTCTAAATTAAAGGCTTCAGGAATAGACTGGGTAAAGACTGAGAACACAGATTAGTTTTTGACATTCTCCTTGCAATGCAAAAGATACTTTTTCTCATTAGTTTTTTTCCTATGAAGTAGAGGTTTTGAGGTGATGACCCTTCTGTGTTTGTGAGAGCTCTTCTGTACCCCCTCGCCTTTTCCTCCAGGTACTTGGAGCCTTGCAACCTTTGAAGAATAGTAGTGAGGCAATAGCAAAGGAGACTTGGAGTGTCCTCACTGCTAAAACTTACTTAAGCACAGAAATCTGTAAGTGCTTTATTGTGTATTATCATTAAATAGAATGCCAGTGTTAAACATGGGAGAGCAGAGTAAGTTGCTAATTGACTACTGAGTTAAATGATGATTTTATTTAAGGTAGTTAAGTTAAAACACCAAGAAGGTCCTATTGCAATGTACTTTACCATGCCTGACTATTTATAATACAGTGTTCTTTCAGTCCCAACTCCTATGCGCTCCTGCTGTGCTCGTGTTGCGTGTGTGCCAAGCCAGAGCTTAGCCCTGAATTGCTGTGTGCGTCTTGTCTTTGCTGCTTGTCTTTGCTGATGCCTTTCGTTTTAGGTCAAAACCAAACTTTTATTTTTGTTTACCCCCCTTTTTAGCACTGGAACAAGCAATGCAGAGCTTCTGTTCACCACTGATATTATCTTTCTACTTTCTCATTATATTTCATTTTGGTAAATTCCACTATCTACATGACAGGCAACTCTGAGAGCAAATATTTAGTTAGAGGAAAATGAAAATTAGTTTATTTTACTTCATTGACAAATAATGTTTTTGAAAATAAAAAATGGAATATAGGCTGTTAGATTTCTTAGTTTGCTTTTCCTTTTTTTCTTCTGGGTCCTCCTACCCCTTCAAGAAACATAGGCTTTTAAGAAGTATTTCTGGAAGCAGAATAAATGGTATAATTTTGTTTTATTTTCACTAAAGGAAAAATTTCTCATATTGTTTTGGTGCTCTCTGTAGATTCGTTTGTTGGAGAAAGGCTGACAAAATGTCAAAGCTTAAGGCAAAGCCTAAAGCAATCCTGTTGCATTAAAAATAAAAAATAATAATCCTGTTGTTAACTCTTTCAAGCTCAGAATTGCTGCTCACTAAATTACTAGAAAGCCGTCTGTCTTCTTCAGTGTACACTGGACAGGGCCCCAAGTATCTCATTCGCGTATCTGAAAATCGTGTCTATATCAGGATTTATTTTTAAATGCTTGTCTCTCCTCTCGGCGTGAACACTGCTCCACACAAGGGGAGTACTTTGTAAGCATTTCCCAATAATAGTGTGCAAATAATTTTTTTTATTGGTGTGAGAACTGCACTCACTTTCCCTTTGAAATGGCCCCAGGAATGTGGCTATTTGCAGTAATATTTTGAGTCCTCTAACAAATTCACGGGCCTTTTGCTGCCCTGAATTTATGCTGTGCTGTAGGATGGGAGAACACACGTGATGGATGGATTCGCTCACTACTCTTGCTACATCTCTTGATTTTGAGACACTTAGTTCGTCAAGTCCTCATTACCTTGCGTGGCTGAGACATGCAGGCAGCCCTGACTTGTTATAGCTCAGGTGCCACAGATGGCTCCAAAGAGGTAGAGTGGAGGCCACATCTTTCATATAATAATAAGTGTATGTCTGATTTACTTTGCCACACTGTCTAGCAGAAAGAGCGTGCCACTCTAGGTGTGATACTGGCTCTAATATGTTAATTGTTATTTTCTCCAGGTGTGAGAAAGAGAGGCCCTTCTGTTTAGATTTAGTTGAAAAGTGTTGCTGAAGCTTGATAGCCCTAGCAAAGCCAAGTCTGTTGTAAAAAATGCTGGGTTGGCAACAAAAAGATCCCTAATGTTTTGTTTTTCACAAATCAAAATGGTTCCTAGAAAATGAGATGAGAATTGAAATTTTGTATCTTCTG
>VZSV01000180.1:439269-481792 GCA_013398735.1 Nothocercus julius | reverse complement strand
GGGGTTATTTTTCCCCAAGTGCAGGACCTTGCACTTGTCTTTGTTGAATTTCATAAGATTTCTCATTGCCCATTTTCTCATTTTCCACCAAGGGATGTACGAATTGTTTCCCAGCTAACTGTTAATAACTAGTGTGCTGGTACCTTCTCACAAATAGTCCAGTCAGACACTGGGAGAGTATCTTGAACCTCCCTCCGTGACCTGGTATACATAGGTGAAAAGTGTTTATTTTTCTTACTATTTAGACTGTATTTAAGTGAATTACTGAGTGTTACCTCTGATTTAGAATTTATTTCAGCCCTTTCATCTTCAAGAGAGACCAGAGCACGTGGCTGTTAAGGCTGAGATTTCTGATAAAAATAGTGCACTAGTCTGCACAGCTGGGTCCCCCATGATCCAAACGATGGCCTTGGTACCTTATTTTAAAATCTATTTTCATTTCAATTACTGACCCAGATCATTTTTCCCTGCACTTTCATAGGAATTTCAGTTGATTAGCAAAAAAATATAAACTGGTTTCTAAAAATGTCTTTAGTTTTTGCAAAAGAAAAAATAATTGAGGGTTTTAATTGCATTAAATTGTCTGAGGTGGGAAAGCTTGCTTAATTTAGTGTATTACTCTGTGGATAATGATAAGGGGAATCGACCTGTTACACTCGTGTGTTCTGACTTTCTGTAGGTGTCAGCAATAAAAGCACAAAAGTCCTCTCTTATTCATTAAAATTGCAGAGGTAACTGAGCATACTCAAGCAAAGCAGGTTTTCTAAGTAGATGCCATGTTTACGTACATGCTTTCAAAGTAGAAATGCTTTCTGAGGTTGTATCATTAAAACAACAAAGCATCAGGAGTGCAGCAAAAAACAATTCAGTCTTAATTATAACAGCTCAATTACAGGTACATTGTAACTTGTGTTTCTAGTTTGCTGGCTGTATATTTAACTTTAAGGCATTGCTGTTGTAAAAGTGTGAGGATAAAACACAGCTGCAGATAAGCTAAAATCAGTGAGAACATATTTTTTCCTCATATTTTGTGTTTATAACTACATGTGTCCAACAGTGAACTATCATACAGGTTTTATGATTTTAATTTCATTTCTCAAGCATTGTCTTAGTTCTTGCAGAAGGGAATTAGCCCTGCACTACTGTCTGGAAAGTGGACTGATGAATTATTAATCAAGTAAAATTAATAAAATGTATATGTTTTTATAGCAATATAACGTTTTTCAGACTGGTGCCAGTAACAGTAACCTTAAATGCACATGTGCATGTTCTTTCCTTATCTTCAGCAGGGCAATTCTTTCCTTCTCTTCCAGTGTAGTCCAGGGCAGTGGTGAAAATATATGTGGTATGAGCAAAGCTGGATGCAAAAAAAAAAAAAATATATTATGTGAGTTTTATTTATTTTTGTTAAAAGTTTAAGAGGTAATTTAAATTCAGTCCCAGTAAGCATTTCTGTAAGGACTGAAAACTGTTAGTGATCTTGCTGGGTTCTCTAAAAGAACATGGAGTCACAAGAGGAATCAGAAGTGAAAAACATAGCTCAGGAGCCAGTCTCTGGGGGACAGATCAAGTGGCACAATTTATTAACAAACTCCTTGAAGCTCTGTCATCCATTGCAAAGACTGTGCAGCTTCAGCACCTCTAATTATGGCTTGTGCCATGTCTGATTTTATTTGGCTGTGCTAAATATTGGTGTATTTATAGCTCATTTCTAAACTGCTTTTGAAGCCTTTTGCTACCAGGTTACCAGGCAGAAGCAACAACCTGGACAGAACGGGAGCAGAGCTGAAGGGAACAGAGCATGTGTAGTCACATAATAGAGAGTAAAGTTGTTGACAGATTCCAGTGGGACTGCATGGTTGACCTTTTCAAGAAGGCCAATATCTGGGATACCAGGCAGGAGCAGGAAGTGAAAAAGAGACCAAAAATTTTAAGAAAATGGAGGATGAAAGTCTGCCAGAATTGCACCGCTACAGAAAGTACTGAAAAAGGCTGTAGCCAGACAGTCAGATAGGCAAGAACTGAGCCAATTTTCCCTCTAATGCCCTTATAATGAATAGTTCATTATGAGTTTAATGTGTGTCACGTGCTGGAATAATTTAATGATCTATGTCATTCTCATGACTTTTTCTGTTTTGGCTTGATACTAGGTTAAAGAAGTTTATATTTGTTTTCAAATGTGAGAGAAGCCATAATAATAGCATTAGATGATAGTAGATACAAAATTATGTATTTTCTAATTGTCTCTGGTGGCTAAAAAATATTAATTGGCCTCTCATGTATCCATAGACAGACACATGGCATATCCAGGCACTGCCACTATTGAATAGTATTACTTTTCAACAAGCCAGAAGGAGTAATTTGTACTATTCCTGTGGGGTTCCAGTTGTCTTAGAAATATGATACCATCCACACACTACATTTCAAATGAAGGTTTATTTGCTGCATATATCTAGCATTTGTAAAACTTTCAACTGCAAGCATAGATTTTTCTGGACATCTAAACATACATCTTCCAAATCTAGTCACCAGTATCACCTAAACAAAACCATTTATTTCTGGGTACAGCTTAGCTGTATAGACAGTTACTCATAAAAGCAGCGTAAGCCGCCCAGATTTTAGGAGAAGTTTTTTCTCTCTACTCTCTCATAGAGGGGAGTTAGGAGGAAAGAGTGCTGCCCTGCACGTAGTTAACCCCGCTGCTTCTCCCCTGTTTTCTGCGCAGTGGGATGAAGCGGCAGGACCGGGGAGAGATTCCCAGGCAAAAGTTTCCATCCACGTCAGCAATCACCTGGCACAGTCCAGGGGAAATAAACTGCTGTACCCCCTGAAAAAAGAGAGAAACGGTGGGCTCCCTGCTCCACGCCAGGTGGCTGTCGGTGGAGAATACTCTTAAGATGTGGAGGCTGGAACAACAGAGCTGTTCTGCAGCTCTTAGGTTGTAAAAGGACATTCCTTCCCGAGGCCTTCAGAAGGTACTAATACTTAGAAATATAATTAAAATCAAATATAATACCTTCTGGGGCAGAAGTTGTTAGTGGCATTTCTTGTTCCCTAGGATTTATCGCAGGTAATAAAAATGAACCCTTGTTTATAGACCTGTCTATACCTTCATCTTACCAAGAGGGGCTAAAATAGAAACATCATTCAAGTGAAGATGTTCAACGAACCTTTATCTTTGTGGATGATGCCGTTTATCTGTCTGAGGTATAATTGGACACCGGATGACAGAACAAGCTAATTTTATCAAAAGGGTGAGGAATAAAGACTTAAGACTGTCACTATATCTAATTCTGTTTTAAGTCATATTAAAAGTAATAATGCCTTGCCTTTGAAGTGGCCATTTTAGCATTTATGTTGCAGATTACTAGCATAACAGTGTGATAGAAAAAGACATAAAGACCCATCCTGTATGCAGCCATTTTTATAAGAAGGAGATAAAAATGACCAGGTTGTGAAAGTAGTAATATCTAGGTCATTGAATCAATCTTACACCAATTTATGACTATGCAGGGAAATGAAAATGGAAAACAGACAAATAGTCTTTAAATCCTGTTGACAAATTATATCCATCACTCATGCTCACATTTCCTTCAGTTTTAGGGATGAACGCCATCAGCACTGAACATGACTTTCAGCTCATAAATCAGTTCTGAAACATAAAAATCCATGGAGCTGTACAGGGAATGTTCCCAGAACTACTGTATAAACTGGTAATACAGATGTGTAAAAAGCAGATGAAGATGAAATGTTTTGTCTAGGGCTTTCAACTTTGCAGGATTTTAGGCAGGAATGCTGCCATTGCGTTGGCTGGCAGGGGCAGGAGCAGCACCGTCTCTCCCACATTATTTCTTAGGAAGATTCCTAAAACATTAAAGTGCTGCTGAATTTCATTAGGGAGCTGAAGCACCAATCTGCCAAATTAATTGAACCTGCTAACGAGGAGCAGTGATTAGTATTTTATTAGGAAATCTGCATGCATGGAAAGTAATACTTTCAGTATCCTGTGTTGCAAGAAATTCAAGGGAAATTTTCTGTGCCACACAGAAATTCAAGTTGATAAGAGGTCAGTAGATTCTGGTTGCTGCCAACAGTAAGTGTAACCATAAGCCTGGTTCCTGTTGCTTCCCCAGGTACTGAGAGTAGCTTGTTCCTGCTACTAATGTAAAGCAAAAACTTGTTGCTTTTTGCAGCTCCCATTTTGTGATTATGTTGGCTGCCTTGCCTGCTGCTCTGTGCTTGAGCGATATCATCTTAGGCTGTGATTGTAGCCGGGGGTACAGGGTGTTTCATGAGGTGAAACTGCAGGGCTTGGCTTTTCTCAGTGTCCTCAAAACATTCAAGCTAAAAAGTTTTGCTGGACTGTGTAGAGTTAATTTCTGCCTGTTTTTGAGATTGCACGGAGAAATACAGTATTTTTGACTCATTTCTGGTCTCATTTGTTGCTTGGTTGATTAAGCCCCCGTGTTTGCTGTTTTGAAGTCCAAAGGACCCTTGCAGGGAGAAAGGAGAAGGAGCGAGCAGGGGTCCTGCAGTTGCTTCCTGATCTGTTCAGTCTGGGAATGACGCAACGCAACCTGGCCAGTGCAGGGCCTACATGCTGCAAAGGAGGCTGCGAGGCTGGAGCAAGGCTCATTCTTGCCATTTTTATCTGAGTCAGGGCTCGGTGAGCCTGCCCTTGTAGAGATGAAGCAGCGGGGCTGCCTGAACAGCCTGGGGCTCAGTGGAGCGGCCGTCAGGGCTGGGACCTCCCATGTGGCCGATTGATATCCGGTGCAGATGGCTGGATGCTCCCGACTCCTCTTCACAAAGCAGGAGCAATAGCTGCCTCCACTCAGGCTTCACGGCAGGAGATTTAGGTCTTGCATTTCTGAGAAGAGCAGGGCTTTTTGTAGCATGCCCTTTAAAACCCGAGCATGTCCTTCCCTCTCCTCTTATTTTAAGCTTTTCCCCTTTAAGGAGATGATGCTGGTGTGGGGCAGTCTCCTTGTTTTGGAAATGCCTAGCCTAAATTCCCTAAGAGGGAAGAAGTTTGTGGCATGATGTTGCTTGGTTTCTTGTCACACCTGCGTTCCCACTGTTTTGGAGCATAAACCTCAAATTACCTGTAAATTACAAATTTTTACATACAGATGAAAAGGAGTGTATGTATTTATAGGTTAAACAAGTGAACCAAGAGTCATCTTTTCCTTTCAACCTCCAAACCCTCCTTCCCCATAGTCTCCTTTTTCTGTCCCATGAATTTGATCCTGCTTTCTCCCCGTCTGCCACCCACTCTGATTTTGTGTGGGATATCACCTCTCAAGGAGCTCTCATAGGAAAGCAGATTATTGGCATGTTAAAATACCAACCAGTTCTACTGTCTGCAAGTCTGGAATGGGTATATCCTAAAGCAGTTTTATTATTCGTCTTAAAAGTTTAGTGCAGCAGAAACAGCTGCATATTTTTTTACAGTTCAAATGCGGTGCCCTAAGAATAGAGCTGGCAGAGATAGCTCCCAGGTACCTCTAAACACAGTGATGGATTTTGACATGCAAATCATTATGTAGCATATCTCAAGGGTAGACAGCTTAGCTTTTTACTGTTTGGGGTTTCTTTGGCGGTGGTGGTTTGGGTTTTTTGAATAGTAGAAATACTGTCTTATGAAGCTGAACCTAAAGGGACGATGTTAGCGTGCCGTGGAAATGTCTGTGCTGTGATACTTTAGCGAATCATGTACTGAGGGTATACGCATGGAAACCCTTCACGCTTCTCCCTCCCTCTTAGGGAACCTTTTGAAAGGCCGGAAACTCTTCATTTCAATTCTCATAAATTTCCTGGTGGAACACATAGTATGAATAATATGTGTAATATGAAGCCTTTGGGATAGAGAAGATATTATATTTGTGTTTAATCTCTTACCCCTTCCTATCCATGTCATCTTCCCCATTTTTCATATGAATCTCATTACTACCCTTTCCCAAGAGTCTTGTTAGTGTTCTGCTCTTCCACACTCCCTGGGCAATAGTAAAAGGTCTTAAATCTAATGTTGAAAATTTAATTTAGGAATTGCATTTTAGCCTATATTTTTGTTTAAATGAAGTTTTTCTTCATTCCCAGTTGTTATGAGAATATAAGATAGAGAAGCTAGGAGAAAGGCAGACCCTGATTCTGCTGTGTCTTCTCTGCCAGCAGACTGCTCTAGATGAGCTTTGCTGGGCTGAGCTGGCGTTCCTGAAGCTCTGAGCTGGGATGCGCATGTGCCTGGGAGTTTGCACGCGCTTCCAAGAGTGGGAAGGAGAAGCAGGCAGCAGGAGTGAATAGACATGGAAACCAGGAAAGGGGGCCTCCGAACCAGCACATGCTCCCTGTGCCCACTGCTAAGAAGCTGTTGTCACTGCGATTCCAAAAGCCCCCTCTCCTTGCTGTAGCTGGGATCTCCACCAAGATTGCTTACTTCTGCCTGCAACTTCTTATCCTGGCAAGGAATTAAAAATAAGGCATGGGAGCATCTTGCTAGCTGTTATTCCTGACAAAGCGACCTGTGTAGCGCCAGTTGGAATTGGTGACCAGGCTTACTTCCCATTGTACGGGTGCATAAACTGAGCGCCGTTTCTCTATGAGGGAAGCAGCTCTACAGGTGTTTGCCGTAAAGGCTCCAAAACACCTCTGAAAGCCACAAATAGAAGTTATCGCCTCATTCTCAGACAAATGCTCTCTGCACTAGAACAGGCTGTGTAGCCGGCATATTTTAGCACTCGAGTACAGCGATGCCAATCGCTGTGATCTGAATTTTTTTTTTTTTTTTTGATTTGTAGTTGCTGCAATATTCAACATTTTCAAGTATCAGCTCCTGCACTCAGGCTGTTGAATTAGGAGTGTCAGCACCCATTTAGAAACAAGTTTCAAGCCCTCATGGTGGCGGAAAATTGCTTGAAAATGAGACTTATCAGTGGTTTTATCAATTGTTTTTGAAAAGCTCATTTGCGTTCTTTATGATCTTTCTTTTATTTATTTTATTTTATTTTTAAAGAGCGGTCACTAACCATCACTAAATTAAGTAATTCATGATACTGTGGAGATTTGTTGTTGTCAAGTAGCAGGAAAAAGCTGGAAAGGGAAAACAAAAAGTACATGTTTTGCTTGCTAGTCGGATGTGCCTCCATGAAGTGACAGGAATGCTGAGGCACACTTGAATTACAGCCCAGCTGCAGTAAGATGCTTTTGATGGTCCATCACAACCACTTTGCCATCTGCTTTTTCCAGGCTGTTTACTCGGCTTTGTCTAACCTCTTTCCTTTCTGCTTTAAAAACAAAGTAATTGTCACAAAACCAGTATTTTTCACTGCTTTGGCATGTTCATCAATTCATCCTTAATTCATACCACCTATTTAAGTTTTTATTTAATTTTATGCATGAGAGTTATTGTATTGACCTATGTGCAAATATCCAGGAGTGAAAATGATGCTAGTGCTTGACTGTCTTCTTGAATCAGCACTTGAGGAATGAGATATTCAGTGGTAGTGGCAATGGGTTTATTATACAGAGCATCATACCTATTTTAAATTTCTTGCCTTTAAGTGTCCTCTTTGATCATTTATTACAAGAAAGGCTATGAAAATGAATGGTTTATCTGCAAGGTACTATTGCTGGCTTGGTAGTCTAGTATCACAGCTTCCCTAGGACGTGTACCCTTCAGTCAGAACAGTACTGATCTCCTCACTCTACTCCTTATGTGGGTCATTTGTATCATTGTAATTTGTGTCGCACAGACTGAGCCTAGAGAAAAGTCCCTTATCTCATTAATGTTCCTTCATATGGAAGTGTCAAATGTCAGTGTCCCTTTAGTCATTTGAACTGATTGCCCTGGAGCTCCTGCCCCCACACTTCCTCTGTGTTGCTCTTACACAAGGAAAGAAATGAACAGAATATTCTGTCAACAAGATGCATTTGTGATTTGCACAACAAAATTACGGAACTGTTTTTATATCTCATTTCTTAATGATTCTCAGAGGGTTTGGAAAGGAATAGCACGTTCATGCCTGGGGAGAGGAGGAGCCTTTGGGCCGCCGCTGCAGCAGAGCCGTGTGGTCCTGGCACTTCCCAATCCAGACCCAGCTGCCGGATCAGAGCAGAGATGGGTTTTGTCACGCTTGGAGCTTGTGGGGCCACATGTCTCGAATAATGAATCAGCCTGCTCTGGGACCCGTGCTTGCTTTAGAAGTATATCACATTTAAAGCATAACCTTGCATAAATGTGTGTGTGCTCTCGCTCTAGTAGTTTGCACTGAGGTTCTAGAAGGACAGAGCAGATGGAAACCTTATTTAAATTTAGAAACCGTGAACACCACATGCTGAGCTCAATGGAGCAATTCCAGTTGGTTTCCCTTAAATGAATTATTTTTAATGCTGGATTCCATTTAGGAGCTTTTGGAGAGCATAAACATTTGATATAGAGCATTTAAAGATACCTGTGTTTCTCAGCACATAGTGCCTCACTTGTATATATGCATGAAAATGTGTCCTAAATAGATGAAATTTCACAGCAAGTTGTCCTGAAGGACATTAACACTCCATTATTTATTAGCGCCATTATGAAAGAAACTCCTGCACTGTCCCCAAAGAGAGAAAATCTGTCATGGTTCTCAGGAAAAGAAGCAAGGATTATCCTTGAAAGCAATCAAAGGAGAGAATAGTTTTTACCAACTTGTCAGTGGAGTTGCCATGGGCACCAGCCGGGAGTCTGGTTTTAAATGTCACATTTCCCTTCCACTACTGTCTTTTGCTTTTCTTTTGCTTTATTTTTGCATTTGTTTCATTACTTCTTTTTTCTTTTTACAAGAACTTGCCCATATCTCTTTCTTTCCTAACACACATTTCTTTTTATGCCTGTCCTCACACATTATCCCAATCACTAGTAATCTCTCTAATATAAATTATCACACTTAAAAAATATATTTATATGCTCTTGGATACCATTTTGGAGTCATTAGCACATTAATATCTGTCCGGCAAAGAATAAAAAAGCAAGGAAAATTGCATGGAAAGGCTGCCCTGGCAAAGAAGGAAGCAGCAGTAACAAAACCACGTAGCGTGAGCATAGCTGCCCTTGTGCTGGGTGGTGCCTGCATGTTCTGGGCTATGTGGCACATTTCATCATTTGCAAAAATATTGCATGGGGGAAACGGGGAGAAGGGAGCAGAAGAGAAAAAGCCCACATCTGTGGTAGCATCTCTGCAGGGAGAGAAAAAGGCAAATCCTGCCATTTGTGGAAGGTATTCATGTGTTGCCTGCTGGCTAAACTGCACATCAATTGAATTAATGTATCCGTTAAATCTAGATAAAAGCTCCGAAGAAGCAGTTTAGAAAACACTTTTTTTCTTTCCTTTTTTTCTTCCCTTAATTCCTCTAAGCTGGCACGGGACATCTGGGTCAGCTTTGTTTTGGTTTGCTGTGCTTTGTTGGGCCTTGTGTGTCTTCACTGTTAAAACCTCCAAACAAGCCCAGCTGTCCTAAAATAAATAAATAAATAAAAGATTTCCATTTGGGTTTTGCTTACTTGCTAATACTGCTACATGTAAATGAACAAGGCAGGCTCTGAAGTGAGCAGCTCACGAGTGGCTGGGAGGTGCAGTGATCCCTGGTGCTCTTGTCTCGGGCTGTTAGGCCTTTTTGTTTGCTTTTTTTCCCCCTCATAAACAAAAACAATATTAACAAAATAAAACATAATTTTGTAAAAAATTGAAAAATGGTGCTGTTGCCTGTGTGCCTGTAACCTCCACTTGGTGTCCAAGTTTGTTTTGGAGAACAAAGATAAAACTCCTGCCAGCAAATTGTCTAATGCAAATCCTGATTTTTGTTTCTGAGTGTATTTTCACTGTATGCTTAACTGTAGCTGCAGAGAATATGATAAATTGCTGCTTTGAATGATTTTGAACCCCTTTCCTGAATCTATTTGCTGTGTTTTCTGTGGAAGAGGAGAAATGAGGGACCACCACAAAAAGGAAGAATTAAGATTAAGCATTAAGAAATAATCTCAAGTAGTAAAGATGATTTAGTCATTGAAATAGAATTCCTAGGGAAATTATTTTAAGTAATTTTTTTGTTATTACTATTTTCCAAAACATGATTTCAGAGAGTATCTTTTTTTAAAGAAAAATTATTTTTTCCTGCTCAGTAGGATAGCTGAAAGATTGATTCTCTTATTTCATTTTGCTGTCTAAACCTAGAATAATATTCACCCTCCAATGTGACAAAATATTCTTATCTTTTAGTATCAGTTCCTTCCAAAAATCTGTTTTCATGTCTTATTGTACCATACCTTCATTTCCCTTCCATTGAAGTATAATCCGACTCTGAAAATGGAACGATGAAAGACAAATCTGAGAAGTCTGTTTCTTGATACATAAATTAGAACCAAGCCCCCTGTGTCTCATTCGTGCCTGGCCTGCACGTGAGCTCCACTGAACGTGAAGTATGTTCTGCTGGAACTCCAGTCTCTTCGCTGAGACGTCCCAACCCTTCTAAGATAAGTATGTAAAGAAAAAGCAAAAGTAATAGTTGGGACTGTATATTCCAAAATATTGGAGTCTGGAACTTATATTTGTTTCTCTCTTCTGCAAGAGATTTCTTTGAATTTGTGATGAATACTGATGTTTGTATGAAATCAGTTATATTATTCTTCATTTCCAGTGAAAAAGAGTTAGCATTTCTCTCCCTCTCCTCCTGCCCAGGAAATTGCAGTGCATGTGTAGCCATCCATTCGTGTAGAAGCCTTGGACTTCAGCCATGTGGGAGGGTAGAAATGTGGAACGGGGTTACCACATGAAAATATAAGGCTGACATATGAATACAGATTAAAATTTGTAAGATCAAGCTTATCGCCCTCTAATAAGAAATAGTAGCATCCAAAAAGGGAATTAATATCTAGATCCAGCAGGCAAAAGAGGCAACTCGATAGGTGAAACAATTTAACTAGGGACTTCAGCAGAACCATCAGTGAAGACACATGTGAGATATATGTCATTAACCTTAAACTGTTATTCTGCAATGCCATTTCCAATAGAAGTTGGAAAAAAAACTGTTAAAAGCTTTGTGAAGTGGAAAGCTATATCAACAAGTCACCTTTTCAAGGGTATTACAAAGCTGCTCTCATCCTTTGTTTGCAGTAGCTGCTATTTATACTGTAGCAGCGCTGGAGCCCCTATGTGGTGCTCAAGTCCTGTGAAGCGTATGGTGCCAGTTGTGCTTGGATATATTCTGGGAGAGCGTCAAGACCTTCAGCGGCGCTTGTCCTCAAGGCCACGCTAATGGCAGTAGGCCTAGGGGTTAATGTGCAGTGTAGAACTGCTTAGCCTGAGCAATCTTACACTGCTTCCAAAATAGCTGGTTCTGTGAACTGCTAGCTGATACCTAGTGCAAATCAAAAATAGCATGAAATACTGCATGGCTATTCTGATATAAGGCGGCTGCGACAACCTTGCGTGCTATCAGGTATCAACATGCAGGGGGCAAGCAGGGGAGCAATGGCAGCTCCATGTACAAAAAGGGAGGAAGGAAAGATGAAGGAGGAATTCTTGTCAAATCTTGCTGGTCTGCAGTAAACAGCAGATGATAGGCCTGGCATCTCTAACTTTGCTCCTGCCTGCTTGATGAAGCTCTCTGTAATTCAGAAAGTAAATGCAAGTTGCATCATGTCTCAGGCTGCCTCAGACTGCTCAGAGCAGCTACGGTTTCACGTTGGCCTGTGGCCTTGCCTCTCCAAGGGGAGGTGCTGTGTGCTGGCATCTTGGCCTGACCTAAGGGAAGATTTTGCTGAGACCTGCATCCAAACCTGAGAATTTTGGAAGTTCTTAGTCTCTCATGGTACCTAGCTGGGTCTTAGGTAGGAGCTGTAGGTTTTACAATACTAGGATGAATAAAAATGATGGAGACAAAATAAACAACAGTGAAAATATTTGCATTAGCATGCTTGATGCTATGAAGGTGCTAATGTCAGGACTATGGACTTTGTATTATTTGCTTGAGAGCACACAAGGAGTGTGTGCTCTCCTTTTCACACTCCTTTTCGGTGAGTCAGGACAAGCTTCCAGAAGGCCAGGTCTCAGGAAAATGTGAGCAGAATATGTGATATTAGCTTGCTCGTTAGAAGAACATAAGGACTGTCCAATTGTAAAGGTCATGTGCTTTGGTATCTTATTTCCAGCAGTGAATGTAAGCAGATACTTAGGGAAGAAGAAAGGGCAGTGTCTTAACAGTCTTTCAGCCCTCAGCTGTTGGCAGCTTCTGAGACTTGCGAAGCTGGATGTGGTTTTTGTGTAGTTAAACACAGGACGCAGAAAGTCCCAAGGATTTTCACAAACTTGTAAGTCTCACCTTGAGCTGCATGTTAACTTTATTAGCATTCACAAATTCCATAATGGTCATATGTGAAGATTACAGTTTGCAAGCAGAAATTCAGTATAGAGCCACTCATGCAAAAGGATTGATGCTCTTAGCTAACTGTGGATATGCAAGGTAAAGTAATAGTCTCTGAAAAAAACAGAAGTTTTCTGAAAGTGAGAGGGGTCTGCTGTCATCCATGATCCAGGATGAACAGAATTTCAGCTACACTTCATTTTGCATTTGGTTTCAAGTTTTTTATGTCTACACTTCAGCAAATGGCATCGTCACTCCATAGTTAAAAATTTATTCTTGTGTTGTGGAAATCTAGACTGCATGTGACAGCAGCTGCCGTTCCTGTGCTGTCAGCATTATGCATATGAAAAGTACAGAAAAGAGAATAAAGAAAAGAAATCTAAACTAATGGGAGAAGCAGGGAGCAGAACTCTTGCAAGATGCATCTTTCTGAGAACTGCCTGAATGCTTTTCAGATCGCTGTATTTTTTTCTCGTAGACAAGTAAAGCTTGAAAATAGTAAGTGGTGTCTAAAGTGGCTGACTGGACATTGTGCACTGGATCTCCAGACCTGTCTGGGCTCTGCCAGCGTGCTGCTACTGATTCCTGTGCCTGGACACGAAATAGCTGGGACACAAACGAGCAGGGGGAGAAGTCCTGCAAATGTCTTTCTGTACTGTTAGCTATAGCATTTCACCTGTCTGAAATAGCATAGAGCCTCTAAGCATGGCTTAGTAGCTATAAATGAATACATTTTAAATATTTCTCCTTTGATATTGCACACTTTTTTTTTTTTTTTTTTTTTTTTGGTCTCTTTAAAAAAAAGATTATTGTCAGCAATCAGAGAAGGTAGTAATTCTTGTCCACCTACAGAATTTCTGTTTTAAAGTATCCTCAGCTTCCCCCTTCTCAGCACAGCCCTTGGGTATTAGTGACACCAGTCCTGAACTCAGGTGAGATGCATAAATCCAGCCCGTTGGAAAGGACATCAGCAAAGGTGCTACACAGGCTTTCAGCAATCGCTGTTTCTTTCACTCTGCATTTCCTATTCCCAGACTAGTGTTAGCATCAAATACTTTGAAAAGGGGCTTTATTTCCTTTCCCTCTTCCCTTTTTTTTCTGGTTTTGTCTGTTCCATTTTACTTTGTATAAGAAAGGTCAGACCCCGTCCCTGGCTGGTGCTAGAGAACGGGAACGAAAATGCCCCAGTGTCCACAGAAGTGCCAGGCAGGTCCCATTGGCCGGACTGTGGAAGAGCTGAGAGCTGAATTTTTGTTACTTGCCTGAGCCACACTCAGTAAGGCATAGCACCTCTCTGTCTTCTCTTTCATCTCTTGAGGTTCCTAAGCCTCTGAGGTGAGACCGTCGCTCCTGGTGTGCTCCTACATGGATCTTCGTGAGAGGTCTGTGGAAGCTGCTTAGTTCAGTTCCCCTGTGCTCGGAGGGGACTCTTTGTGCCCGCCTGGCAGGTGCACAAACAGCAGAGCAGCCTCGCACCACGCTACCTTCTCCTCTGAGATGCCTAAACTTCATTTTTGACTACTGTAATTATAAAATACTGTTAAAGGGCTTCACAGGGTGTAAGTGAAATCCAGTTGAATTCCTCCCTGTTAATGTCTGCAGCATATTTCTCCTGAGGGGCTCTGGTCATTTGGATAACCTTTGTATTTCCTTAAATATAAATATATATTGCTAATGGTGATTTATGTAACAGGCATCTGGACGCAGTCACTGGTTTGCAAAACATGCTGCTCTGGGATGTTTTCTGCAGATGGCTCTGTTAGGGAGAAGAGTTAAGCCTGAGGGTTAAATCTCTCCTAGGGGAAGGAGAAGACTGTACTTGTCTTTCCTCTTTCTGCCATCCAAAAGTGCTGTGTAGTCTAGAATAGAAAACAGTGAATCGTTTTTAACAATTTATAACGTACTCTAATAGTCAAGTGCAGATCTTAACACTAGCACCATTCAGTTGCTTATTAACACAGAAGCCTGCTGCAAGCGCTCATATATGTACAGTAATGGTTTCATAAAGAGATTGTCGGCGCTTCCAAGGAGGGTGCTCTGCGGGAGCATCCGAGCTGTCCCCGTTTGGCAAACCTAATCTGAGCGACAGGAGGGGACGCTGCATCCCTGCAGCCACAAACACAATCCTGCATGATTAGGAATGTCTAGTGCTAGTGGAGGGAGGTCCAGCCCCTTCCTCACAAGGAAGTTTGTGCCTTTCCGTGGTGTAATAGCAGGGCTTCAAGCAATTACTCAAAATCAGACCTGGGAGCAGCTGGGAGAAACAGTCTATCATGTGTGATGCTGGCAGTGGTGCTTTCTTTAAAAATATGCCCAACAAACTATATAAAATAGCTCACGTATCACACATACCAAATCCTTAATCCGCTTCATCATCCCTGTTTGGATTTTATATGATACAAAAACTGTTTCATTGCCACGTGAAAGGCCCAGTCGAGGGCTGGTTTTCAGTTCCTTCGCAACAGGCCTATTGCACTGTGGCTGTTTGGGGTCCCTGCAGGCAGCTTGTTTCCCTGTTTCAAGTTGCAGATGCCACGAGGATGAAGTGGCTTTGCCAGAGGTCCTGAAGGAGCAGACTAAGTTCACAAATCTCTTCTAATGTAGCATCAGCATCGTTCATGCTTCAGTACTGTGCTCTGGCTCTTCGGGGTGAGTTACTGAGACCGTGTCTGATGGGAATTCGTTCTCCTCTCCAAGAAGAGTCTGGTGCAGCCTAATATGATGTGGCTTCCAGAGTCAGACTCTCAATATATCTAGAAGGCACTCTGAAAGGTAGGATCAGAAAAAAGTAAGATCTCGTTTGAGCCCACCACTGCCAGCTACCTTAGGCAGCTTCAGATTAAAAGCTCATGAAGAAAAAAAAGCAAAAGAGCTTAAAGAGCTTTAACAAAAGTCTGAGTTCTGATAGCAGTGGAAACTAATGAGAGCAAAAGCTTCAGGACATAGTGCTGTGTACATTGCAGTTCCTCAGCAACTCACTGTTTATCATAGGAAATAAGAAAATAAATTTAAATGGCTATTTTACCATTTTACCCTTCCTAGTGGTCTCTGCTTGAAGGTTGTCTGCTTATTCAATTAGAATTTTTGGGCCAGCTTGAGGGAAGAAAAACCATTTGCAGCCTTTTAAACTTCATACTCAGATGAGACAAGTTCACTATTTTCGCCCAGATAATCAGTTGCTTTTTGTTTGAAGAGTTACAGACACCTATGAATCATAGTAGTCCTTTGACAACTTGATATGCACTAATATAGCACTGGCAGCGTGAATCAGCCTTTAGTTTAATGTTGCATAGATAATAATTGGAATTCTTTCAGCCTCTAGAAATCATGACGGTGCGCATCTTAGGGTAGAGGAGTTTAACTCCACTGAATTAAGAAGTTTTTTCTGTCTTCAAAGAGCAAAGTGACAAAAAAGAATATATCTGGTTGCAATAAAGAAAACACACAAATAGAAACAAAGATGTTTCCATTCCCAAAAACAACGGTTCCTAAGTCATGATTTAAAATGTTCAATTTTCCAGTAAAAAAAATATATATATATATATATATACACAACATATTTCTGTCATCTGCAATGTATTGAGAGGAAACCTTAAACAGCAGATGCTCCGTGGGACTTTTATGCTGAAGTCCAATCTATATGGGAGCGAGAACTTATAATGAGACATAATGTAGTTGTGAGACAAGACATCACAGGCAATTTCCTGAAAGAAAGAGTGAGATTTAATCACTTTGGGCTGCTTCTGCAGCTACTGCTGCGGAGGGTGCGCATCTCCATCAGAGAGGGAGATGCTTGTCAAGATTGTAAGCAAGCAGAATTGCTGCCAACGGTTTGCTCACAGACAGCAGATGATTCTCATACACCATTTGTTTCATTTCGGCACATTTCATCTTGTGTTTTGCTATCTTTCTAAAATCCACAATCTTTTATGTTACAACAACAGGGCATTAACAATTACTGCTGCTGAAGGGCTGCACACTCAGAGGCGCCTCTGCTGTGTTAGTCGTGAGAGCTCAGTTCAGTCATTGCCTCTGGCACTTCCAAGAGCTCTAATTCTAGCAGTTTTAATTACCTCAGGGAAGTAGTTGGACAGTTTTTGATTGATAAAAGTAATTTTTCAACTTCTTGGAGCAGACAGACATTTGTGTTATATCAGAAGGGTTTCACCCCTCCCTGAAAAGTTTCCTGTTGGAACAAGACATATAATGGCCATGAAAAAACTGAATTAACTCTGCTTCTGAACTGCCACACTGAGAAAGATGGGGGGCATGAGGTCCATGTTATCTCACATTTTCTGCAGCTTACATGAAACACTAGCCCCAATTAGCACTCGTGTTGGCAGTCTGGCCTGACACCCTGCCGCAGCAGTGCCATGCGAAGGAAGCAGGTGGGCAGCTGGAGTCAGGTAATTCCCAGGCCAAAGGCAAGACGTGGACTCGCTGCCCAGCCTCTCGGGTCCATTCTGCCAGCCTCCATGGTGAGCAGTGGCTGCCTCTCCTCAGCAACAGTTACCCAGCCTTCCTGACCCTGCCCCACCCCGCCAGGATTGTTCGGAGCCCGCCGTCTCCATCTTCTTTTCTAGGTTGGTTGCATCAATTGTCAGTCAGGGCAAATTTGGCCAAAGGGCTGTAGATATGGAAAGGGGAGACAGATGTGTGTATATTACATTGACCCAGTTGCCTTGTCTGAACTAGATGGAAAATTGTATCACTGTCCCATCACTTTCCACTTATCAGAAAATAGTATTTCCATACTGATTCTGCTATGTCATTTCCATGGCCTAAGGGGGAGAATGAAGTGCACCCTATACTGTGTAAGGCTCGTGTAAGGCAAGCCTCCCTCTCATCACTTGCTCTTTCCTCTGCTAATGCGTGCAGACCACATCTTTCTCAGGTCAGACCTTTGGCACTGGCTTAGAGTACCAAACTGCAGGTGCAGCAAAGGCCTTAGCTTGGCTTTCACGCTGTGCCTCGCATCCTCTGGCCTTGATGTGCCATCAAGGACTCAAACTTTTTTCTTTATGATAAATGAAAACATGGGATAAGAATGTGTAGAAAGGTATTCAAATGGGGAAACGAATGCTGTCAAGAATAGGTGGAAATTAGTTGGGGGCAGAGGGAAGGACCATTATTTTATGTGATTTAATAGTCATCAGCTTTGGATTTGGGATAAGTTTTTTTTTCCCAATAAATTCTTCTGTTGATTTCAGTGAAATTTTGATCAGATTATTTAGTTACTGGACATCCATATTGGACATCCGATAGTGTTTTTGTGAATTTTTTAAAAAATCAAAGCAAATGCCATTATAATAATTCAATATTGGAAGACTGTTTTCTCCACTGAGTATAATACAGTTTCATTAAATTAGCACAATCCAAATCAAAATGTGAACAAGACACTTGTTTAATATATCTAAAGCGAATTAGCTCTGCATTTGAAAAGGTAATAACATCTTTTCCTTCCATAAAATAGAATTAGTTCTATTTTGTGTCTAAAGCTTAAAGTGAAATGAATTTATTGTTGAAATATAAGCCAATTGTTTAAACGATAGCCTAATACAATTAACAAAATGAGAAAAGTTCATAAGGTTCAAAATGATGATGTTATGCTCTCAACTTGAGGAACAACTCATCATGATACTGCTGAAATTATTAGTGCTACAGTGGTTGATATTGCCAGACACTTATGTCTGTGGGAGAGACCAGGAGCAGGAAAATAAAGAAATACACAACTAGGCAGAGAGTGCTCATCTTCTAGTAAATATATGCACGCAGATATTTACAGTTGTTTACCTTGAGACATCAGTAATATGAACAGATTATCTGAAGTCTGATCTGGATGTACATCTGGCCTAGCACAAAGGTGCTGTACTTGAGGAGTCCAAATTCCCTCTGCCTATTTCAATATCCTTTTCTGCCTGCTGTTCATGCTGTGTAGTAAATGAGCTCACTAAGCTGAATGGACGCACAATTGGCAAGTACAATATATAAACATGTGCCTAAATTGCTGGAAACAAATTTTGAATTTGGAAATGTGACTATTTGTTGAGAAAGCTAATTCATTTGCAGTGGGAAAATGCCATGCAGACCATCAAAACTAAACTGCAAAGTACAAACTAAAAATATCAGATAATGAGACTGAAGCAAACAGGCAGATTTAGAAAGTGTTGAAATTTGATAATCAGGTCATTCTTTTGTGGAGCCAATTTTGAATTTAAGTCCTACATTTAGGCATCTGTTTTGGGGAAGGTTTGTTCTCTCAGTACCAGTTTTGTGTAAAGTGGGAGTGGTGACATTTCCTTTCCTTATAGAGATAGCAAGAGGATTAATTCTTTTCCCATTGCTTTGCATATGGAAAGTCCTATAAAAGTGTTATCTGAAAATTTCAGACAGCTCTCCTGTTATCCTATTATCCACTCTTAGAGGGAAGTAATGGGTAATTGGGTTCCTACTTACCTTCCTTAGATAAGAGATTTCTCACTTAGCTCTCAATAGAAAGATTAAGAGTCCTTGTTACTCCAGGAGAATAGTTGTATAGGAGGGGAGAAGTGAGTAATAGTGAATATAAAGCCATGGTGGTAAACTGATAAATCTAATGCAGGAAAGATATTTCAGGCTATGAAGTACCTTCTCTAGCTTTTATGGTTGTACTTCTAATTCAGTACTAGTCACACGTTACTCTTTGTCATGCAAATCAGAATTGCATGCAAAATTTACAAGGTAACATCATGTTTTCATACCCGTCAGGGTTTATAAGACTCTCCTGTAAGCTAGGGCAGAGTCTATGGAGAGGCAGTGGGTCCCCAGCTTGACTTCCATACCTTCTTCTGTTCAATACTTCTTTATCACTTCCACATACATTTCTTGTCTTTTCTTGCAGCCTTGGCCTGCTTATTGGGTGTTCTCAATTTTTTTTTTTTCTGTGTGACAAGTCTATCAACTTTTTATTTGCTGATGTCAAAGTCTTGTTTAGAAGCAAAGATAATGGGTAGAAGACAAAGGGAGTCCTTATAATGAAAGTTAAGTTTTTAACCTGGCACATCTATATGCCAAGTTCATAATCAGAGGAGAGAAAACGCAGACTCGTTCTTCCGACTGCCGTACCCTGTGCACAACTTGATGGAGTTTCTCAGTGGAAATTCTCTAATGCAGCAGCAGATGCTAGACCTAACTGATAATGTGTCCTCCGGACCTGAAGATACTTTATTAGTTATTTTTAGCAGATGGTACTTGATGGTAGAAGTTACATGATGGTAGCAATTAGTTCTGTTACTCTATGTACCTCTTTTTTCTTCTTCTATCCAAGAAGCGCATTCAGAAATACTTCGCTCGCTTCCAGGCAAAGTTGGTGATTTCTAACTGTGATGTTCTATAGAAAACTATGTCTGACAGAGCATAAGGACGTTTCCTTTTCCACGGCCACACAACATTTCTAGATAATATCTCTATTTATCTGTAGTGACCTTAAAAGAATAATCTAGTAATTAGTAATATGTGCACATATTAGTAATATGTGCACATAAATTAGTAATATGTGCACATAAATTAGTAATATGTGCACAGAGGTCTAGAAATAGCATTTTTGTTCCTCTTTGCTGACGTATATGAAGATCCCTCGCAGTCATCGCTCCAGCAGCCTTAAAGCCATACCTTACCAGCACCAATATAAGGCTCTAATGTGCTGTTTTGATAAAATCCATGCTGGCCATGTTGCAAACCATGGTTGTGCACAGGAGTGCGGAGCTCACAGTTACCTTCACGGCCTCGTCCCTGTGTCCCCAGGTGGTGTTCGGTGGCCGGCACACACGTGCATGGGCAGAGAGCAGCTCCAGGAGGTGAGCTCTCCTCAGGCACTGCAGGAGCATCTCCACACAATCCCAGCTGCCCCTTGATGAGGACCTGCCTCATCTCTGCCTGCCTTCTGGGTGTTTACTTGGCAGCAGCTCCACTGCCTTCTTCCTAAATTTAAAAATAAACCCTATCAGTTGCTGAAACACAAGCAGGCTATGCTTTTTCCTGGCATACTAGCAATTCTTTAAATAACTAGGACATTGTATTGGTGATGAGAAAAGAAGGCATTTACATGGGGAATAATAGTCTGCCAAATTTACAAACTTTTTCTCCACTAAAAGGAAAAATAAAACCTCTGGACTCTCCTAACACAAATGTAATGATTGTTCTGTATTCCTTTTGATATAAATATCTTCAATAAGACCACAGGAAAATCATTGGTTATAATAAGTTAAAATGGAAAAGAAGTAAATGATTACTGTGTGACCTGTTTCATACCCATGGTTAGTGAAAAGTAGCCAGAATTCAAACTGTAGGTCTTTTTCCTCCCCAAGTTTTATTGTAACTACGTTTTCATGCCATCGTTGTGTGCCACTCTTCAGAGGAGGAACTGGTTAGGAAGTAGCAGCGTGCTTGCAGTGCCGGGCCCAGGTAGGAACTACGAGAAAGCACATGCCCAGTCAAAGAAAACACAGCAAACCATGCCTCTGAGCTGTGATGTTTTACTGCATTTGAAAGGCAAGAAAGCCCTTTGAAAAGTGTATAGAAGATCCCCTAAAGGAGATTTCCTTCAGTGTAGCTTACCAACATGTATTTTAAGAGAAAAAAAGGAAAGTCTAGTTTCAGTGGCATCCATCAACAAAAGGATATGACAAAATGTGAGGGGGTAGGCTGCGGACAGCATTGTAGGGAGCGAGACGATACATCTGCTTTAGACTTTCCATTATAAAAACACATGGACCAGATCCTCAGCAGGGAGATACGAGCATTTCATATGCAGCAGGTAACTAGTTCATGTTTTCTGGACTCTACAGGATTGAATTACACTGCTTTTTTTCAGTTGTAACCTTTTCAAATTTGTGAAGCAGACATGACTAAGCTATTCTATAGAGCAGATAAATGAGATATTTTTCCAATTAGAATGATTTCTTTAACTCATTAAGAAATCTGTCATTCTGTTGGGAAGGATGCAGGGAAAGATACTTCACTGTTAAGAAATATTGAAAAGTGCTACATTTTCACAATAGGAGAGGAGATTGCAAATAAAACTTGCAGATGATACTGAGTTGAGAGGGGCAATAAACACTACAGGAATGAAGAAATAATAGAAAGAAATAGTTCCTATTGAGGAAACATGATGCATGTTTCCTCAATAGGAAATGCAAAATGAGAATCAACCTGAAAAAAAAATGCAGGCTGATGTCTCCTGGGGGAAATATTCTTGAGGATCATACTCAATGTCCAACAGAAATCTGGGCAATAGTAATGATTAAAGAGACCCTAAGGTGAAGCTAGACAAAATTAGATACACAACTGTGCAGTTTTGGCGTAGGTCATGTCCCCAGGATGGTTGTTCTGTGGCCAGAGAACAAGCCCGCTGCTAGGGACCATGTGTGGCTACAGACCCTGCTGCCAGAGCCAGCTCATGCTGGGGGGCTGGGCCCTTTCTCTTGTTTTCAGCACGGATGGATTTCATTCCTACTGACTGATAAGAATAACGACTAATTTCTTATGATGTGAAACACAACAGCAACTTCCCTAATTATTATTTTCAGTGCAGCCACTGTGATTTTCCTATAAGAAGAGAAATGATTAAGAAAAAATAGAGACCTAAATCACTACACTGATTTTAAATGTATTCAGTTCATACTTTAGCCTTGGAGAAGAGCAATCATTTCTCTTTGTACTCAGATGGAAGGCTTCCTGCTTCCTCCCCCCTCTGCAATTTTTGGAAAAGATTTTTCACATGATCATCTAGAAATCATATCATTAGCAAAGAATTGCAATCACCAGTGTTATCATGTAATGCCAAGGCAGATGTACACTGACTCAGTATAAAGGCATGAATGCACAAACGTGCATTCATAGATCAATCCGTCTATACCAACAAACTCCCAGGTCGCAAGTGGAAGAAAAAATCAGGTTGTAAACAGAGTTAAAGAAACACTCAAATGTTGTCCCCGTGCTTTATTTTCAGTCCTCTTGTAACTCTAAAATGGTCCTTAGCCAAAGCCAGCTAAAATGCATTAGTTCAGGAAAGTGCTTGAGCAGGTGCTTGACGTTAACTGTGGAGTGCTGAAGCGTGTTGACTTCAGCTGCCATCGTCTGCCGAGCTGAGGGCTCCTTCACGTAATGGCCTGCAGCCTTGGCGGAAAGCACCTTCATAGGAGGCACCTCAGTGAAAGGACATGTTAATAACCCACTCACGTAACCTGCCCCTTCCTTCTCAAAAGGCTCAAAATATAGTTCCTTTCCATAAAAAAAAAACATGTGTTTAGACATTGGCAGTCTCTTTTAAAGGAAGTAAAAAGCAATTTACATTTTGTCTGTGACTAGTGCTTTCTTAATGAGAAACACAGATGAAATTAGGCTGTGCGCATTTAAATTTTGCTCTCTTCTTTGCACTTATACTAGGGAGCTGTTCCAATAAGCTTTGTAAAAGTGGTAATAGTCAAGACATTCAGATAAGTGTTCTAAGTTTTGAGAGCTCTATTTGCTTATCTTTAGTTTTTGCCTTGTTCTTACCTGGCAGTAAGGATGAGCCAGTGTGCATCTCTGATTTATACTTTCTTTTGCTCCTTTCAAACTGGAGAAAGAAATGAGATCCCGAAGTTTGGTCCCGAATATATCAATGTAAGCCTGGACTACAGTAAGTGGAGTCAATTTGGAAAAATATTTTTGTATTATATTTGTCCTGTTTTGGATTTATGCCTCCCTTCCGTTTCTATTATGCCAGCGCTCATGTAACGCCTGTCTCTCTCAGAAGGAGAACAACAGCCCTCCCCGTAGCCTCCCAGCACCATGATGCTTGGTGTTCCCTTGATTAGGTGGTGCAGTGCATGGAAGAGCAGGGAGCCACAGACGATAAATTAAAGGAAAAATACAACCCTTGCTCTTTAAGTGCCGCCTGCTTATTTTACACAAGAACAGAGCCTTTGTAAGTGCAGTACTGGAGGCTAATTAGACCAGAGGAATAAAATTCAGCTCCTTGTTTTTATTTTACTTTCATGGCAGACACATCCTTATAGGCATCTCAACTATGCAGAAGGCTTCATGCAGAAGAAAGAAATGGGAGAAGCTCAGGGAGAAGCTTAATTGGCTCTTTCAGATGTTTAAACCATGAGGTCAGCACATTTCACATGTGAATGTAATGTAATGTACATAAGATGAGCTTCTACTAAATAACTGAGCTGAGGAGCATATAATGGCATGCTGAATACATATGAATTCCTGGGGTTTGGCATCGGGGGCAGTAGGAGATTATGGGAGCGTGAAATAATCCACACTGGGATATGGGTATGCAAAACCAATCAAAAGGATGCTCACTGTTATGTCACTTACAAGTGATATTTTTAAAGCGGTGTATATGCTTTCTTCTTGCCCTTCACACATGCTATGATTATCTTAATATGTTGCCCTATTCATCTCAAGCCTTTACTAGCTATGAGGACCAACAGTGGGTACCAGGAGCATGAGGCCTCTGCCATTGTGGTAGCAAGTTCTGCTCCAGTTTTATAAAGCTGGCAAAATCTTCCTTAGGTGCAAAGAAAAATAGTTTGTTATCCAAGATTCAGGAATGCCTCCCTAAAGTCCCTACTTGGGCTGCAAAATGCAGATTGTGGCTTCTTTCAGCAGGATGCTGAAATCTCTCAGACACAAAAAGAGCTCTGTCCTCTGCGCGCCTCGGCGCAATTGCACATGGCTGTCATTTTTGCTGGTGTCAATGAGCACAAGCAGTCATGTCACGCAGAGAGAGCCCTTGTCTTTCCCCTGGGGCTGCTCCCCAGAGCCTCTCATCTCCTGTTGGCAGGCCCAGGAGAGGCGGGCGGATCCGCTCCCTGGTGAACAGCCCTGTCTAGGCTCTAGTTGATGCAGGCTCCCCAACAGCTTCTGCTGTCTCGTAGTGTCACCAAAGAACCCTACTAAAGGCAACAACCTTTGGGTTTCCTTTTTGTTTTTCATACTGATTCTTATCCCAAAAAGAGACCTGGAGCTTCATAGCTCTAGTATTTTTATGCACAAAGTTTTACAGTTTATCTCAAATTTTTTGTTTACAGTTTCAAAATAGCTTTAAAATTTAAACCATGGTAGTTTTTCTAGAGTTTACGTTTCCTTTTGTATGTATTTCTATATCAAGTTGTTAGAATAACAGTGTCTGAACAGTGTGGCGTTAAACTTTCACTCAGTAACACTAAAAACTTCCAATTCATCTTACTAGATTTTACATTACACCTTCTGTAGAGAAGAAACAAGAGGAACAGAGGTGGTACAGATTGTAAGCAAATGATTTATTCCTTAAAAAATACATTCTTGAAGGACCGAAATGAGCACTACAAATTTTCAGTGAATTCAGCATTTTGTTTATCAAAAAATGAAAAGTTAAAACAATCTGAAACTTGAAAACACAATCTGAAAAATATATTTCATTTCATATTTACATTAATTTTGTTGTCATAGAATTAAAAAAAGATAATTTTGAAAACATAATAGCAGCTTCAGTTTGGTGGGAAAAACCTGAAAAGAATCATTTTGGGTCAAATCACAGGTTTGCTTCTGTTCCTAGTTGCTAAAAAGTCCCCAAAACATTATTCTGTAGTAACTTTAATATGATTTTATTGCTTTGTAAGTACACTTTTCAGCAGTCTTTCCCTGATACTATGGCTATAATATTGCCTTGCGCATTACTATTAGTTGGTTCTTAAAATCAAGCTACAGGATTAACAATAGAACTTTGAAGAAAAATGATAATTTTGAGTACATCTAGCAACGTGCCCTTGATATTCTATAAATAACAATGCTGAATCTTTTTCCATTATTTATCACTTCTTCTTTGTGGTGTTTCTTTACAACATAGTTCTTTTTTCTATCACAGCGTCGAGCCAAAATGCCTACTGGGATGGGGGTATTCACTTGCCTCTCTCTTCTCCCAGCATGAATGAGAATCCCTTGCTCTGTTTTGGTAATATCTCTACTTCAAACCAGCCGGCGCAGCACCAGCATCCACAACATGTTTTCTTCTTGGAGCTTGCTGCTGGCTGTCTGTCCCTTGTGACGAGCTTTTTTGGATTACATTTGAGTTCTGTGCTTGTTGTTAAAATGCTGCTTGTCCTTAGTGTAGCTGTGCAGGGTCTAGCTCGGCTGCATCTCTGCCACTTGAGCGCGTGAGGATTTGGAGGGCGTTAGACAGATGGGAGATGTGCCCACTTTTTGTACCAGCTGAATCTTCAGCTAACAGCATTTTGTTTTCCTGCTTTGCTCTGGTAGGGAGAAAGATTAGAATTAACCTATTAACTTTCTTTGCAGTTTTAAAAACATAGGCCTAGCTCAGGGGAATATAGGTAAATACCTTTTTTTTTTTTTTATCTCCACATTCTTGACTAGAGAGATTATTGGATTTACAGCCAGTTTTGGTTTCTGTGGATTTGAAAAAAAAAAAAAAAAAACTAAGCTGTTGAGTTTTTATTAAATTAAAACTAATCCTATCTCTCCTTATCTGTTTTAATTGATTTTGGTAGCTAAACAGTCTGATATTTTTGTATCTTATTTTGCTTCCTGCTTTGCACCCAGTCTCTTCTTTCCCCCCCATTTGTTTTTTCCTTCTCTTTTGAGAGTGTTGCTGATTCCAACTCATCTCTGTCTAGCTGGTCCCTTTTCACTTAAACTCCAAGTCTTTTGCCTTCCTTCACTCCACAGTTCTTCCTCCCTTATTTGAGGGAATCAGTCTTGACACATACCAGGTGTGTGTCGTAACCTTTTTGTGTCTTGCAGCTGCAGCTCAGCTGTCCTCTTCTGCAGAAGGGAGTTCACCTGACTTGATTTTCATTAAACCATGCTTTCCTTATGGGTTTGCCATGCTTGTGGCATGTACCATACAAAGTGTTTCAAATAGTCGTACAACATGTTGGTGCCTGAATGTTTTATCTATGCTCTCGTATTATAAGGTTTACTAAAAAATTAGCATCCATGAACCCCATATTGGCTGGGCCAACACTTTTAGGCTTAAGGTACAGATAACGTAGATCTTCTGATTAAGAAGCATTTGTCCCTCATGACTGATGTTTAACAGCCTCGTTACTAGTCCAAAAGCACCTATTCTCCTGTGATATCAGTGCATCATTCTGTGTTTTCCCACTTCAAAAGGAAGATTTTTCAAGTACTGCTATCTCTTCTACCTCTCTATTAACATCTGTATGTATTTGTTTCTGATCACGATGGATTTTAGTTTTTATTTACTTAGCAGGTCTCATAGAATTTCTATACTTTGAAACTTGTTATTTATATTGGTTGCTTTCTACTTCTCAGTTATTTCATTGGTAGATATAGATGCACGTTTTATTTTTATGTTTGCCTTTATTTCTGTAAAGAACCAGAAGTTGTCTGAAGTTCTCTTCCTTTGGTTTTGATGTAAAACTCATTTTATTAATATTTTTCTATATGAATTTTCTTCCCATCTTCTCTCCAATTTACTTCTAGCTTGGGAATTTCACCCCTTTCAAGGATATCTGCATATGTAGTTTGGCTGGAATATTCTCCTGCTCTGTCAAACTGTATCTAAAAGGGTCAAGATGACTTTTCCTTAATCAACTACTGTGTGCAGTGCAATGACTAATTCATCCTCGTGTATCATCAAGTCAAAATAGGCTTCCCCTACATGGGCTGCAGTACCCAGTACAAGAAAGAGCATTGGGAAAAATGCCTGCTGATTTGAATGAGAGGTCTGTGTTTGGAAGTATTTTTTTGGCACAATACTCCATTCTAAGAAAATGTATTTGCCCTAAAAAAGAAAAACGACCTTGCAAAACAGTTATTTTTCTTCTGTATTCAGTTTTCTTTTTTTCTCATCCAACACTACCTCAGCTTTTCTAATTCAACTCCCCAAAATCTGTGATCCTCCTACTTGAACCTCGATACTTATTTTAATAGCCCATAATTTTGTCTACACTATTTGAAAGCACTAAAATTACTTCAGACATGTTTCTCTGGGTGTCTTTGGTCTGTCTGGACCCAACCCTTGACTGATACTTGTATTCTTCAGTAGAAACAGTCTGCTCTATGTTTGCACAACTGCTAACAAAATGAAGGGGCTCAATGCCAAGGACTTACAGGAAACATTTTTGGCAGTTACTATGAGGATAAAGTCTGCAAATGTTTCTATACCAAGATTATTTGCTAACTCTGAACTTGTTATGGGTTTAAACACAAGCATTTCAGCAAGTTGTTGTTTAAAGCTTTACAGTCAATTTCAATAGGAAAAAGGCAAATTCTTTATGGTATCCATACAAGTCTTCATTTGAATGGTCACATCTTCTGTTTTTCTGTAAAGTCATTAGTCTGTGAGTTATCCTTGTAGCCTCTAAAGGCAACTTCCTACCTCTGAGTTTAAAAATAGTTGAAATTTAGCACATAAAGTTTGCAGCTTTTACTGCTCTATCTTTCCTCTCTACACAGCCAGTGCAATTTAGAGGCACCATCTTCACTCACTGCTATGGGGAACTCATCCCAACTTGCTAACAAGTTAGAAAGGCAGAATTTTATGCTATACAGTGAAGAAATAAAATATCACAGTGCACACATTTAGCACATAAATAGTAGAAGTGACTTCATCTCTATAAATGGAATGAAAGCACCAGATTACTTAACAAAAATGAAGTTGGCATTTCTTTAAGTTTTTAGTATTGACCTTAACTCTGGATTGCTTATGTATGAATCAAAGCTATACCTGTCTTCAGGTTCATATCTTATGTACGGTGCACATCCCTGTTTCTTCATTAAAAATAAAAACACGAGAAATAGCTTTCCAACTTTCAAAGGAGATAATTGTCTTTACCCTGACTAGAAAAAATGACACAGCCAGTCCTATATGCTACACCTACAGATCTTCCTCCAAAAGAATGATTGAAATAATCTAATCTTAAGAAGATAGATATATCCGTGAACAAGAACAAAGACTCATGAACTATTTGTCATAGTCAGGCTGTAGAAGTTTATAGTAATTTCATTTTGTTTTTCAAAGTGGACTGTTCTTCAGGCTGTTCTTGAATATAGGTCAAGTATCAACTGGAAAAAAAAAAAGTGCGAGGGGGAGTCCAAGAGAATAACAATAACTCTCCATCTATCTTCAGAGAATTGAGTTAAAAATAGAGGAAAGAAAAAAAAAAAAAACTATGTTCATCAAACTCTTTTCTTAAATTCTTTAAAGGTAGAAGTTAGTAGAATTTAGGGTTGTTTGGAGGTTTTCTTTGGAGGTGGGGAGCTGAGTGTAATTCAGTCTGACTCTTTCTGCCTGCAGTGAATGGAAAGTGAGGGAGTAAGGAAAAGCTTCATTAGCACTAGGACACATACTTTTGCCTAAGTTCCATAATGCTTTCAGGTTTGACAAACGAAAATGACATGCTCTTCGGTCAAAAGGATAGAAAACTAATTGAGTTTTCTTTGGAAACAACTGTGAGCTTTTCTGAAATTAGATCTTTTTCCCCTAACTTTTGAATTATTTCCAGTTCCAGTATAGCCTAAAAGTTACAGACCAAGAAAACTGAAGCAAGCAGAGCAGAACATCCATATAAGCACATCTGCTGTGCCTTGCAGAATTTGTTTGTATATTAGATTGTAACGCATTTTGTAATTATACAGGGCTCAGTGCCACAAACTGCTTATAAAGCAAAGCAACTTGTAAAATTCAGAAGTTGCCAAGGGTGGCTAATGCTTTAGCTTGGTGCAACAGAAGCCTGTCCTGTCATACCTAGAGCAGAGAGGCTGTGGGACTGCACACACAGCACCAATCTTAATCCAAGACTCAAGCAGAAATAGTGAGTTTGGCATTTTCCTATGAGCTCTCAGCAGGTTGGTGGACTTTGCGAGCAAAGGACTTGAAAGCTGGGTATTCTTATGCTCTCAAGCATAAATAAAACTGCAGAAAGTACCATAAGTGCCTCTATAAACACAGTTGGGGAAAAGGAGAGAAGTTTCATGATTTTCTAGCACTCAAGCCTGCAGTAATTATTCTAGTAATATTGTTATTAAAATCAATAGAAGTTTTGCTTCATTGAGTAAAGTCTTCTGGAGCAAGATAATAATATAAGAAAAGTTAGCATTTGCATGAAGACAACTAATTTGCTCTATTTACGCCAATTATCTTGCCAGTGACTTTGGAGAATCTAAAAGAAATGAGTTTAAAACTTTAGTGATAGAATGTCATTACTGCAACAGCAAGTATGAGGTAAAATCCTTTGCTTTGCATTTTGGTTTTGCTTTTTGTTTCTGCTGTTTTACAAAGTCTCTTTTGGCCCATCAGTGGGTCAGTCTAGTCCAGTCGTGTCTACCCAGCTGGTAAGGTAGTGACTTGAATGCAGGGAGATACGTTAGATTCTTTCACGTTCGCTTTAGTTCTCTTATACTCCAAGCATATTCACGTATGTCTCAGATGAGGAAATTTTTGTGTCAGAGAACTGTAAGAAAGGGTAGCAAAGGAGAAGTTAGCTCACCGGTGGGCTTCATATGGTAGACAAAAAGAACCACAGCAACATTTCCATGCAGTGCATTTTTCTTATAGCCTTTGCAGCTTTCAAGGATCACTGTGCACTCCCCCACTCCATAATTTTTGAATTACCAACTTAAATTCCTTCATTCTGTCTACAGTAGCAGTACAGCCCACTTTTCACTGAACAGACTCAGGATCACTGAATCACTGCTACTCTGAACTTCATTTACTTTGATATTTTTGAGTATTCTTGCCTTCGTTTAAAAGAGGAGTAGAGAATGGGGTAGTACTTCCTACTGCTTGGAAACGCTCCATAGGAAATCACTATTTTCTCAGAGAGCTACATGAAAGTCAGCAATAATGTGGAGGTAGGCACTGCTCGCTCTGAAAAAATCACTTTCTGGATTTCTCCTGCTGGAGAGATACTGAAAATAAACTGAAATTGCACAGACCGGAATGCTGGCGAGATTGAGTTGCACAGGAATATCTTCAAGCACCTTAAACACCAGGTAGACCTTTATTGTGTGCTGTATCATACGAAAACTGAAAAAGAAAGAGAAAAGTTGGGAGCATTTCTGGAAAACTGAAGAGGGATTTCACTCTTTATCTGGAAGCAGTATCTGACAGCCAGATGAAAGTTTCCTAATAAAGAAAATGTTTCTAAAATATTGACACAATTTTAACAAAGATGGTCCTGAAGCACTTGATGTTATTATTAGTCTTCATTTAACAGGTGCAGGAGACTTACAAAGGAAATGTACAGTACTGTGAAGCAAACAGGAGAGGTAACACTGCAGTCTGTAATAGCAGCAAGGAAAAGGACAGTTTATTTTTCGATTCAGAATGTGTTAAGTCCTTCACCTCATTCAGGAGAGGCTCATTGGTGAATCATGGAGTGAAAATTGTTGAGAGATTTGAGAGCATTTTCTAGAAAATAGAAACAGTCTCACATTGATGAGAAAGTCCAACTACTCCACAGTCTGGAACCTTAGGAAATGTATTTGTCTGAATAGCCTAAAAGAGCAGCCGGGTAGATTGATTTCACTGAGAATCACATACCAAGTAGAGGCTGATATGTCTTGGTAGTTAGAGAGGAAAAAAAGGGGCAGTTTCAGAAGAAAAAAATACAATAAAAGGATAAAAGGAAATGTTTTCACCACCTATAGAGAGAGTTGCATTTGGGGAGCTGGCCAGTGCAAAATGTGTTAGCATGATGGATATTTCAGAAGGGTCCTGGCAGGTATCCTTAGAAAACCATGCAGATGTTTTTTGCACAAACTGCACCTGCTGACAGAGGTGTTTTCTCCTCCAATTTCTATTTGATCTGTAACCAACAGATTGGATATTTCTTTGAAAATAAAATGCATTTGTATTAATAGAGGGTTCTAATGTTTATATTACCTTTTTTTTAATGAAGAAGTAAATGTAGATGAATCTTGTAAGCTCTCAAGTAGCCTTAGAATGAAAAAAAAAAGCTTCTGAGCTGAAGTCAGGCAGCAAAATCATAAATTCTGAATGACAGATTGCATACTGAAAGTTATACAAGTTATGCATGCAGATTTCCATAAGGTTGAAAGTGCAATTTGATCTTAGCTTAATATTAGTTTTCAGGTGTTCCTGCTGATAATTTTAGTAGGAAATGGAAGAGATAGTATCAGCTGCTGTGACTTTAATCTTTCCAAACACAGGAAACTTTCTTTTTTGTCTCCTTTCTCATGTACTTTACATTTTCCATCATGTCTACATATGTGAAACTGTTGTTATGCACAGCCAGACAGAACAGGATGTGAAATAAAGCTGAGTTCTTGCAGTGACCTTGAGCCTTGAAAGATCGCTGAACACCCACTGCAGAGCTCACAGGAAGTTTCAGTAAATTCAGGACCCCAACTAATAGTCAGAGCAATTATTCTTCTTCTTGCACAAAACAAAAGAACAAGTGGCAGTTCAGAAAATGCATAATTACAAACACCAGAAGAGGAGAGATCACTTCTGAAACCCTGCTGCTTTTGGTCAGCACTTGAAGAAATGAGTCAAACTGAACAGGCAGTATAATTTAAATACCTATTTTATCCAAGAACATTAGAACATGAGGTGGCAGGAGGGTTAATGTGTTTTAACTTATCCCAGTTCTCCTATAAGAAGACTATTTATGCTCTCAATTTAATGCAGAAGCAACTGAGTGTTCAACATGGTGCCAATTTCCCAGCTCTTGAGTAGCTATTGGATTTTTTTCTCTTTTTTGTCTCATAAAATAGTTTTAAAGACAAACCTCTTGGTATCTACCTAATTGCAAAGCATAAAACTAATGTACCATGTTTGTTAATGACTAGGGATATAAAAAAAATATTTCATATTCCACCTACAACAGTAAAATTAACACTGCATTATACTAACCCTTGACTTGATTTAAATTTGTATTGTGAGTTGTGAGGTAAGTTGGGTTTCTGTTCTGGTGGTAGGTTTACAGTACAGTTAACTGTGTATCTAATTCAGGAAAAAGAAAAAGAGCTTACATGGCCAACAATATCAGCACATACATGCTTCAAAACTCACAGTTGAAAGAAAAAAGATCTGCACCAAGGAATATCAACTACAATATGAGGGGAATTTTTGGTGTAGTTCATGGCATAATAGTCTTAGAGTTTTTTTAAGGAGCACCAGAGTTGTCATGACACTCATTATATCAATGATAAACTCCAGCTGTGCACCTGACCTCACAAAATGCAAACCCTAGACTTTCTGTCAACAGAGTTAAATCATTGTTTTGTGTATAAACAAGCAGACTTGTGACTCCAAAGGCAGGATATATAACATATAGAATATCCCATCTGAGGGAAAGGGAGAGAGGGTTCTCTTTTTTTTTTTTTTTTTTTGCTAAAGTAATAAACACCTGGCAGAAATTGGAAAATAACAGGTGTCCAGCAGGATTAAGTCGAAGTCAGTGACACCAGGAGAGCTGTGTTTTGCAGCTTCGGCATTGTGCTCGCAGTGGAACGTAGGTCGGGCCTCCTTCAGGGCCACAGATTCTGCACATCATGCAGCAGAGATCATCAAGTGGAAAATAGCAGCAGTAGGCTAAAATGCATTTACAGAAGGCATGAGATTGAGCACTAGAAACCTACAAAGATAGATTTTTCAGAAGCATGTGTCTCTGTCTAGCCTCGTAATTCATCTTCATCTAGTGAGAGATAGAGCGCAGTCGAGTGTGCATAAATCATTTCTTGTTTGTTCCATTTGTACTGTATGTGGATGGGATTAGAGTCCTTTGGACACTGTTTATGTCAAAGAGAAGAAATATTGCAGTGGGAAGATAAAGAGAGAGTTTGCTACTGGCAAAACATTCACCTTCCCTAATCTGCAATCAGGAACAAGCTTCAAATGGCAAACATTATCTGGAAGATCAAAAATACTCTTCCTGTAAATTCGTTTAACCATAATGGGCTGTACTAAAATCTTGCTAATGAAAGAAGGATAAAATGTTTCCAGCACTATCCATCTACAACTTCTTGGGCGGTATTGAAGATAGTCCAACTCAGTGAAAAAAATCTGACATCAAGTGAACTGAAATACCTTCCTTTGGAAGACATTATATTGATACTACTAAATGTACAAAACTTCTGCTCTGATTGAAATGGAGGGTAAATGGAAGGGAGGAAAGAAAGAGGGAAGGCCAGTCCTCGCAATACGATTTATTGCAGTCTGGTACCGCTGACAGCCTCAAAGTCAGGCTTTTCTAGTCAGGCCTGGTTGTTCTAGGGGGGACTAACAGATGCTAGTTTTACATTTGTGTAAACTGGTGTATAAAAGTTGACAAATAATCTGTGTAAGTAGTATAGGGCAAATTCTGTCCTTTTTATCTAATGATGGCCTTGCTAATATGAGTATTGTTGTGCAAGGTCTGTATACCATGTGTGGTTTTGTTTTGAAACATGTAGAGCTTGTTGATGTCAGGCTTTCCCGAGGAAAGAAAGGGAGGAGAAGAGAGGAAAAATGAGAGAAGGAAGGAAGGAAGGAAGGAAGGAAGGAAGGAAGGAAGGAAGGAAGGAAGGAAGGAAGGAAGGAAGGAAGGAAGGAAGGAAGGATATTGAGAGAAAGGAAAAGAAGAAAAAGGGAAGGAGGAAGTGTAAGCATGAAGGAGAAACCTTCCCCCAATTTTTTGACTAAGATTGCTACATATTTGCAGTCCCTTTGAGCAGGAAACAGCTCCAAGCCCTGGGGACACGGCAGGTGCAAGGGAAAAGAAGGCAGAAGGGAAGACAGCTCAGGGGCAAAGCGATTCGGAGAGGAGGCAGGGACTGCTTTGCTCCCTCACCCTCACTGGGAGGATATTGTGGCTGCCTCACATGCTGTTCGCCTGAGCTCAGCCCTGCTCAGCGCACGAGGAAGCGCACGCAGTCCTTGTGCGCACGTGGCAGCAGCGCCGGCCTATCTGTGGTAATCTCGCCCTCCTCAAGTGCCTCTTGAGAGAAGAGGCTCTGAGGATTAATCAGGGCTTTCACTGTGCTAGGAGACTACCACTTTAGGAAATACAAGATTTATAAGTAGCTTGCTTTTCTTTGATTCTATTCTTTATTTCACGCTGACTCTTTTTCTTTCTTTCTTTTCTTCCCCTGTGGAAGTGGAGGAGTATCTCCCATTTGTTCACAGTCCCTTCTATATATGTGTGTTGGGGGGATCATGCAGAGTAACCCAGCCCCACAGCAGCACGTTGCCAAAGCCCAGGCTCTACTTCTAAATCCAAGCATGTGAAGTGTCTTTTCCAGCAGCTGCATGGAAGCAGTGGACACAGCCCACTGTTACGAGCTCACTTTAGCCCTCTACAGCCAAGGGAAGAGGTATAAGCCCCCTGGCCAAAGCCATAATTAGTTACTGAGGTACTGGAATTACTTGTGTTTTCATTGGCCTCATCATTTCAGCACATATAAGCATACCTACAGAGACACTACTCTTACGTGTGCAGTTAGGTATGTACTTGACTGGTTTGCAGGATCAGAACTTTATGAACAACCTGGAAGACTACAGATTCTGTCAGAGCATGCAGTGTAGTAGCATAGACTCCCAATACTGTTACCGTGCAACAGAGATAGCAGTTGTGCTCCTCCTGCTGAAACAAAGGATGCCAGAAGAATCACACATTGTTAATATTTTCTAAAATGTGCATGGCACTTCATGGAAAAATAACAGAGGGAATGAGCCACATCTGTGTTTTTGGTGCAAATCAGCTTAGTTCTGTTGTTCTTCTGTGTCGCTATCCAGTGGAGTTGATGGTTGAGGACATGACATGAGGCATAAGGATGTGGCATATCCTGCCTCAATAAAATTAAATGGTACGTCTGACTTTTGGGACTGTACAGAGCATCATTTTCTAGGCAAAGCTCCTAGCAGACTTCATACCTATAAAATTCATGGCATTATATAACACTATAATTCACTGTTATTATATGACCACCAACTGCTAGCTTAATCCCACTACAATTTCATCTCTTCTAGAACAACACAAGATGAAAGGTAGAATTAAACTCCTTGGGCCTTGAACCACCTTTTTCATGTATTTGCACAACACCTCATGCAGTGGGACACCAATTACAATACGAAATTTCAGCTTTTAATTTTCATCTTCAGTCTTTCTGGGTTAATATTTACCTTTAACTTCTTATATATAATTACGGTCTCTGGATCTTTGATAAGAACAGTTTCTCTTGAGTTTTCTGGGTGGAATAAAAATAGTCTTTTTAGCCTATAACCTTTTTAAAATCCCTCCCCCATATAGTATTCACATGGTGTCACTTATTACCATATAGGATAACACCTTGGATAATATGTGCTATCATAAATATCCTTACCTGTTCACCAAGTGATTAAGAACTCTATGCATTGTGCATGATTACATATAAGCAACCTATTAATGTGATCCATTATGAATATATCAAAACAATATATGATGAAAATAATACTTCTGCCAGTTTTGTGACAACTGAATTATTAATAAGCAGAAAAACAGACTGTTCACCTTAATTCTAGCAGAAGAATAATCTTTTCATTTTATATATATATATGTATACACCTCTAGATTGCTGGAACCGGTGACAATCTAATACATTTCCCTAGAGGCTAACATCCTGCATTTCAGAGTCTAAGCTTTCATTAAGAAGACAGGACTTAGAAGGTGGTGTTTACATTCATGGGAGCAGAATGCAGGTGCTGCTCTCCCCACTGCCTCTGGACCTCCTGAACCAGACAGCGCAGTGTGCAAAACGGTGCGGCAGTTTCAGTGGGGAGCAGCTCTGCATTGCAAAGGGCAGGATTTCCTGCCAGTGTGCTGGTTACTGTTGATCCCCGTGCAATCAGAAAGCAGGATTACTGATCAGTAAGATCCTTGTGGGCCAGCAGGTCCAAACTACCATTGTTACAGTGTCCTGCAGGCTCTCAAGCTCCATCTTAAAGCCAGCTATACTTTTTGCCCTCACTGTTCATAGAATGAGTCTGCTTCATTCTGATGATTAAAAGCAGCCTTCTAATTTCCAGCCTATGTACACAATTAGATTTTACCCAATTATTTTTCTGCCAACAGACTCTTTCATAATAAATAGCTCTTGGTCTCTCATGTGTTTTTATCTCTCCCCATCATGTGCGGCAGCTGTGTCACCTCCCAGCCTTCACCTTACCTGTCATAAGATAGGCTGCATATTCCTTGACCATGGGAGCAGTTCTTTGTTCTATCTTTTCCACTTCAAATTAATCCTTTTTTTTTTTTTTTGAACTTTACACAGCATTCCAGATGAACACAGCCTTATCCAATAGCATCATCTCTTTCAATATTTCCTTTTCCTCTACAAGCAACATTTGTGGTATTTTCCACTTAGTTTTTCCACAGCCACATCACTTTGGCAGCTGATAGACACTCTATAACTTTGACTAGTTGCCATGTCCTTTCTCACCTCAGTGATTTCCGATTGATGAGCTCCCAGTTTATAGCAGGCATTCATGTAATTGATCACACAGTGCTTTCTCTTGCATTCTGAATAGCCTCAAATTCCTGTGCAAACCCTTCTGTTTATTGCTCTTTGTTTGCTGCCTCCAAGGGCACGTGGAAACTAGGCAGTATTTTAGGTGTTGCACTTTCAAGGAAATAGAGAAGCCAGAAGGAAATTGTTTATATAGAAAGAAGTGAAGGTCATGGAGAAGGCAAAGGCAGCAATGAGGATGCTTTTCTTTAAAGGATTTCAGCTAAATTAGCCTTGGTCTCAGAGTTACTTTGGCTGAGGGAAAGGAAAGATGAAATTATGATGATTTTCCCAGCTGACTGTAAACACCACTCTGCTTCTGGAACAGTTTGGATTATTGCTGGACTGAAAAGCTGGGTATATTAATATAACTCGCTTCCACCCTAATCTCTTTATGAAAAGTGTTCATATTCAGCCCTAGACATAGGCACATTTCCTTCTTTTCTTTACATATCCAAAGTCTGGCTTTTAAATATAAAAACTTTGTGTTGTAAAAATAAGTATAATAAAAATATATCTTGAGAAGGAAAGTCCAATAAAATGCTAATGATTAGTGACAACTACTTGGTATTTGCTTTGCAAATTGAACAATCTTTTAGGACTTTTTCTAAACTGTTGGGAAAAATTAATTGTTTTAGCTTAATAATGCAAGTTCTTCTTAGCTCAGTGTATAGCCTGTTTTATTACATTTCCTAAAATCATTTTTTAGCAGAAGTTTTAATTAAATACTGCCTTCTCAGGAAGAGAAGGATGTTTTAGAGTTTTGATTGTGCTTATAGCAACTAGGTTTCTCTTTAATTCTCTTCCATCCCCCTTATCACTTTCCTGTAACCAATTTCAATATTACTAAGGACCTTTCAATCAAATTGACATATATTCAAAACAGCTAACTAAAATTAATACATTCTGAATCTCTGCTGCTATTTTTTGAATATTTATTAACTCACACAACCCCTTGAAACTGTAGACCTGATGTAATGGGAAGAAAGAGTCTTTCTTCTCTTTTCATAAGCAAATTTCCTAGTAAATTGTGACAGAAAATGCTCCTCATTAATGAATCTGTCTTACACCTTGTATGGCATGTGGCTTGAGCAGTAAATAATGCTTTTGCATCTCAGTACAGAAATACCGAATGAATTTTTGAGCTTCTGGAATTCCAGAGCTGGCCATTTGATCATTTCATTTTACAAAGATGACAATTGTTTGGATACCCTGGTTAAAATGGAACAAAACATATTTATAACAATGGTTTATTCCAAGCCTTCAGATAGAAATGCTTTTCTGTTGCCAAGTAGTCGTCACCCACGGCATGTAATTAGCAACTTGCCTTCAGCAGGTTTGAAAGATATTACTACAGTGTATGCAAATAGTAGGATTTTTCAGGATAAGGTATTGAAAATAAAGTAGAAATTACTGAAAGCTAGAAGCCTTTCAGAGAAATCCGCTCAATGTGTTTGGTTTCCCATGTTGTTTGCTACAGAATAATCATTGAACACTTTGCAAATGAAGAGTATTGTAATAGTACAGAAAAAAATGTGTTATGATTATAAACTTCAACTATTCTTTTTTCTCAGAGAAAGCTTCTTAGTTGATTCATTTTTTGACCACTTAATGTTTTCAAAATCCCAGATCGCATTTTTCTCATAATTATATGGATGAAGCTTTTTTAGTTTAACTAAGGGGAGAACTTAGACCTTTGCATTTTAACATGGCATAACATTTTTTGGCTTCTGACCACATCTATCCTGGTACAGTGTGATATGATGTAGTAGTTTGAACTTGGCCCTGAGTCAAGAACTTCTCACTCCTAATCACAGCTTCACTGAGTCACTGCCTGCTCTTTGACAAATTTCATGGAATAATATTCTGTCAAGTATAACAATACTGTACAACAATACTGATATTGGTATCTGTGACAAAAATACCCTCTAAGGATTTGTTGATTATTTTTGCATATACATATTTGCATAGTATTTAAAGGATAAATGTAATGAGTGTATTTATTAGATTTAGTTTAAAATTTTGTGTATTTATTAGATTTAGTTTAAAATCTAGTTTTTGATTAATCCAAAGAGCATTTTGAATCTAGAATAAATTTGCATTTCGGTTGGCAGAAATTGTAATAACTTGAAAAAAGCAACAATGGAAAATAACAATAACATGCAATTGCTGAGATTCTCTGTGTTTTCAAATAGGTAGGCTAGTATAATAGCTCCCTGCAAGAAAATGTAAGCAATAATTATACAAGCAATAATTAGTATTTGGTTAAAAAATGTATCTGATTTTTGAGTAGGTAGGACTAGGTGAAGGATTTGGTTATGAATTGAAAGCTGTTCTTAATAATCCTGACAGCAGTGTCATAATTACCAAAACAGAAATACCTAAATTTTATACTGATTTCAGCAGGACTGCACAAAGGACTGAGAGTTCCTTTGCAGACTTAGGACCTTAGAATGGTTATAACTATTTCTCGTAATAGGCTACAAGATATAAGACCACAAGACAAGATAGAAGGATTCAGTCCATTTGAGAAAGATACAAAGATTGCCAGTGATACCAGAAAAGAAAGCAGTGTGTGGAGGTTTGAATGTGCAGAAATGAAGGATGAATAAGAACAAGAACATTCATGTTTAGACACGAGCGGTACGAAACTCAGAAATCTGAGGATAATGACAGAGATGGTCGCCTACCTCTTTTTAAGCCTGGCTTTGTTGCAAGGAAACATGTTGATGCATGTCCTAGGTAGGAGATGATTGAAAAAGCTAAGCTAAAATAAGATGGAGGTGTTGCTGGAGTTTCAAAACTACTTTTTTCTTCTCTTTTCACTGTAATATTCCAAGAGAAAGAGCATCTGAATTATCAGCTTGTGTGTGTTTGTGTAGCAATACACATTTATGCGTATATGTGGGGCATAAATATTCAGCAGTGCTCTCAGAACACAATACAACATAGATAGATAGGAATTCATTAAGGTATAATTTTCCAAGTAATTAGTTTGAAAATAACCAATTTATCAGAAATAAGATTGAGATTCAAAGTAATGATCCTGGGGCAGATTCTTAAAGGCATCTCAGTGCCTAATTTACATATTTCAATAGGAAACTAAGGGCTTGTCTGTACTAGGCATTTTGTTTTTACTGTGTTTAGTTAATTCACACTGAAGTGACCTGTGTTTGTATAAACGGAAGGCACCCATTAATATGTGTTCAGAATTCATGCTTGAAAGCATATGGTGTGTCTATATTGTGGGTTTGAGTCCTGAAGTCTTAAATCCTTCTCCTTAAATATACTTGTTTGGGGGCTGTAATCTGAAATGAGTGAAGTAGTTCCCTTGGCAAATAAACCTAGGCATGAAAGAGAGCACAAGAGAGCTTCCAAGCCTATACTTTCATGAGTATGGGGACACAAGTCAGTACGTGTAGCGGTGAAGTGGGGGGTCCGTCCCTGCCCCACACAGCAACAATGCATAGAGGTGGCCCTCTTGCGTGGCACAGTCGTTCTGCGCAGACGAGCGATTGTCTGAACACGCCTCTGTGCTGCGTGCGCGCGGTCACCCTCCCGTGCCCTTCCCACGTAACGTCTCCCATTTCCCTGCATGCACTTTGCAGTTCTGGAGTGGTGCACGTTAGTTTTGGTCTCCGTTGCTGAATGCACAGCCGCGATTATGCTGTTTGTGTAGTGCTCTGCTGTAGCATGGCTCACATTACTGCAGTTTTTCTTGTGAGGAGCCAGGCAGAATTCCTGGCTGGAAGCACGCTCATCTGTACGGCTAGAAGAGCGGCTAAGGCGTCTTGCCCAGCTCACCCTGCAAAGACAGCTCAAGAGGAGGAAACCGAGAGGAGCTCCAGGAAGGATCAAAGCTGTTGATAGTCCTGCCTCAGCCGCTCCAGACTACAGCTGCTGGCTTGTGGCGCTGAAGTCCTCAGCCGTGAGGTTTCTCGCACATCCTTGTGAGCATCTGAGCGCTTACAAGGACAAGCAGTATATAACACTGTTCCATCCGTGCTGGGCAGTGGTAACATAAAACCAGTGCCAGCTAATCAAGGACAATTACTGGCGGGAAACGATATGCGTTCGTGAGTCTGAACTCACATCCAAGAATTTCAGTTACTTTTGGCTGGCTGCCACGTTATACCTCATAGCACACTGGCAGAAAAGTCCGTTACAGGTCCCAAAACAGGCGTGTATCAGGGTATCCACCCAGTGGAGAACATGAATATGGGAGAAAATCCCTTTGTGTGGAGTCTAACAGGATTTTAGATATTTCTGTTCCATAGATCAGTAGCTTCAGGCAGAATTAGTTCTCCTATCAGCTCGTCGTGTGTCCTGTCCTAGTGGAAGTCTAGCATGTAGGGACACGGCACCTTACATCATTTTTTTAAATAAAAAAACCTCTTAAAGTGAGAGTAGTAACTAAATAATTTGAAGAATCTTGTGTTTAGTGCTCAAAGTGAACAGAAGCAATTATGTCACCTCCATTAAGTGTATATTTTTAATGTGATTTTAACATAGTAGAAATTTTAATTGAAACTTGATGGCATTGAAGCTTTTTGAATATACTACTCTTGGAAGACATTAAAATTAGAGGTGTTCCTTTACAGCATGACATAGGAATAAAAAGAAAAAAAAAATCAGTAAGTCACAATTTATTTCTGAATCAAGAACTATAAATTGTGCTGATGTTTGGGCAAGGAATATTCGAAGGCTTGGGTTGTTTTCCTTTAAATTCCAATCTTGAGTGAGCGACAAAAAAAGGCTTGAGCAGGCAGGATGGAGTTAATGTGGTGGATTGAATTATCAGCTGCTAGGTGAGCTAACGAAGACCATGCAATTGTAAAGTAAATTAGTTAGATCAAGAGGGCATTTCTAAAATATATTAATTTTATTTCCCATTTGTGATGGCAAGAAGTCAGCTAATGCAGTTCAGAGAGAGAATCCTACCTCCCTAACCCACAGTAATGGAATAACCACATCTCTAGAGTGAAGAAAACATAGTATTAGTGAAAAATACAGCTGCTAATTCTCTTCAAGATGAGGTTAGAAAATTAAATAAAGAAATGCAGTCAGGCTGCAGGCACATTATGGAACTTGGGCAAAATTCTTTCAAGATTTTAACCCAAATTGTCTAAGAAAATGTAATTTGCCTTACAGAATTTCCATCATTTTGCACTAGATATAAAATGATTCAAAAAGCAGTAGTTTCCCAAATCTGCAAAGTGATAGGTTCAACAAAAGGATGTCGTTTAATTGCCCTTATTAGTTTTGGAGAAGGGGCTTGCTAAAGTTACCATTTCAGCCCTAGAGAGCACACATTAAGTAGTGTCCAAGGTACCTTTTAATCATCTTTACAGAGAAAACAGAATTTCATTTGTGCCCAAATAGTCAGCTCTATACTGTCCACGGGGCACGTGAAGGTAGATGGGCCCACCTGAGGAAGGACACACAGCCCGGCGTGTTTCCCCTCGCGAAGGCGAGGTGCTCACTTGCCGCGTGTGCCCGGGGTTTGGTTTGTCACGCGCATTACAGGCACCGCTGAGCTGTGCCTATGGGAGCGACAGGTAAAACGGGATCCTTCGGGGTGCGGAGGGGGATGTGGTCAAGGTCGCGCGGGGCTCCCCGGCCCGAGGGCGCTGGG